>OZ016501.1:50597063-51082063 GCA_963966595.1 Physocephala rufipes
TATATATATATATATATATATATATATATATATATATATATATATATATATATATATATATATATATATATATATATATATATATATATATATATATATATATATATATATATATATATATATATATATATATATATATATATATATATATATATATATATATATATATATATATATATATATATATATATATATATATATATATATATATATATATATATATATATATATATATATATATATATATATATATATATATATATATATATATATATATATATATATATATATATATATATATATATTATTTCTTTATGCGGGACAGGGCGATAAAATGAAGGACACTTTTAGTACCCTCAGAATAATTAAGTTACAAACAAATTTTACTGACCCGTTCACAAATTATGAGTTCATTTTTATGACCTCTATAAAATGTGAACATATATAAAATCATACACATGCTCGCAGACATAAAAGCACACATATATTTACACCACCGATACCACGCGAAGCAAATAAAAATGATAAAGCCGTTATAATATTCAATATATCGGTGAGACCTTAGAAAAAAGGCAAAAAAAAAGAACAAAACAAAAGAATAACAAATGTAAGTATAATAAAGTAATTCGTTCATTTAGTATTTATTTACTCATACTATGAATAAAATACTAGCTGAAAAAAATATTGAATTTTAATAATGTTTTCAGATGATTTATGAAACAATTGAAAGCAATCAAGCATTTAGATACTCTGGAAGAATCGAACATGGAAGGTCTATTGAAGGCAGGAGGAAAAGGGGCGAAACGTGGGAAAGAAATTGAGAAGATTTATTCTCAATCGAAGTATACGAAACATAAATTTTTGTAGGTTTTATAGCTTAAAGATGATGGCCACGAATTTACCTGACTGTTTTTTTTTACATCAAATGTAGGGGAAGTGAAGATATTGATAAGTGGTACCAGTGGAGATCATGGATCGAAATAACTTAAATATTTCATTTACACTTTTTCTTTCTTTAATTTTCTTTCAATCTAACATTAAATAATAAATTTACGAGGGGCGTGCAATATATTCTTGTAGTGCAGAGAATTACCAATTTCACACAACGTGAGTTCAGGAGGTTGTGGACGAGAATGTTTTCGATTAAATTTGTTAATTATCCTATAGTCCGGATATAGAGAGGTGATTATTACTAGAATTCGTTTGGAAATTCGAAAAGAATTCGTTGGGAACGATCTTCAGAACTCAAGGCGATTATGCTCAAAAATAAACTTTTTTGTTCGTAGCAATACTGAAAATACATAGAACTCTTCTCGTACATCCAATGCATACACATAAAACCTAATTGAACAATCAAAAGAATGGTCCGATGACAAATTTTGTTATTAAAAATTTTTACCACAAAATTCTTATGGTGTTTAAAATGAAACCAACGAGCTAAATAAATTTTGAAATTGAAGAATTAAAATTAAAAACCATATAAAGGTATTAAATATATATAGCTTTGTTTAAAAAGCTTTGTTGTAAAAAAAAGATAACTAACATTTTCTTAATATTTTCTGAATTTAGTATTAATGTTTTTTCTCAATATGAGTAACATAATTTATCCTAGTTTCTTAATTGAATTTTTTCTATAAAAGTTGTTGGGCATAAAATTCTTAATTAAAAATTTTCTTTAAATGTTTCTTGGTGAATATTTTGTTGGTTTTCATTTCATGTTTATAATGTACAAGCATACTATGCTTAATTCAAAATTATACATATACGCGCGCACACATACAGATTAACTTTTAGTATTAAGTCAGCTAATTTCCGGTACAAAACACTGCCTCGTTGTATTAGTGAAAATTGTTGGTTTCTACGCTGAAAATTTCAATAACAAAACCAAAATAAGATTAAATAAAACAAAACATTATAAGCTACCACAACTCAGAAAACAACAACAACAGAAACAACAAGAACAACAATAACAACAACAATTAATTCATTTTAGATTGTCTGGGGTGTAGGCGCTTGCACTTCGTGACCGCGTCTTTCTTAGCGCGCTACGAACGATAATAAAAACAGCAGACCGAGCACTGAAATAACAACAACAATAATAGCAGCAACCGCACTAACACCAACACAAACACCATCAACAATAGCAATTGCACCAAGTATTTGCAAACTTTAAACTAAAACCAAACACGAAAACAAAAACACGCAACGCATAAATTTTCTTTCTAAAACGCATTCATAAAACATTTTCATGTATTTCAATTTTACATTGTTTTCTTCTGTTTTTGTTGTAAAAAGTTTGCCGCGATCATTGGCACAGTAGAAACTCGAAAAAGTAGTATATTCTAATAAAATATAAGTAGTATATTAGTAGTATATAAGTAGTATATTATATCTCGAAAAAGAGATTTTGCATATATGGAAAAGTATGAGAGATATCAAAAGAAAATTATGGGTTAAAATAATATAATTTATATATTTTAATTTTATGTTTTAATCGTATGTTAAAAGTTAATTGTTTGATATTTATTTGACGTATTAATTTATTGTGCATCGATTATTATAGCTTTTACATTTGATTGAATTTGAAAGAGTTATAACTTTTTACATTTGCACTTAGTCCAAGTTGATAACTGTAAAACCAGAAACGGTATCTTCGTTATTCGTTAACGGTATTGCGTTACTTTCTGTTAGAATATTAAAATGATATTTTAGTTAATAATTTTTTGAGTTTATATCATAAAAAATATATACATGGGAATTATTATAAAAGGATAAAAAACTAAAAATTTAAATATTTCAACTAACAAAATTTAGGAAAAAAAAATTAAATATAATAGCAATAGTCAAATAAAATAATAAAAAAATAATAAATAGGAAAAAATTAAAAAATTTAAAAATGATATTTAAACCTCCAAAATCCGTTTAAAACCTATTTTACTACTTAATTTTTTATATGATGATTTTATTAGTAAAAATTAAGAAAATTATGGAAATATGGAAAATTTTAATAAATTCAAATAATAAAATAAAATGTTAACAAATTAAAATAATTAATCAAAATTCTAATGAATTAAAAAATAAAACAAAATTTTAAATAATCCAAATAATAAACCAATTTTTTACAAATCAAAATAATAAAGTAAATTTTTAATAAATTCATTTAATAAAATATAATTTGATTAAAATAAAATAATAAAATACATTTTTAATAAATTGAAATTATAAAATGAAATTTTAACAAATTGAAATAACAAAGTAACATTTTAATAAATTAAAATAATAAAATCAAAATTTTATAAATTAAAATAATAGAATAAAATTATAATAAATTCAAATAACGAAATAATATTCTCATAAATTAAAATAATAAAATAAATTTCTAATAAATCCAAATAATAAAAGGAAATTTCAAAAACTTCCAATAATCAAATAAAATTACAACAATAATAAATTATTAAAATTGTAAATAATAAAATAAAATTTTAATAATTGTTTTTATTTGCAAATATTTAGTCTAACTTGTTCAAGCTTTTACTGTACTGTTTTCATGCTTTCGCTGAAAATAATTTCGCTGTTATTATTTTTTGCGGCTGCTATTGCTTCCGTCTGTTATTATTGTTGTTTTTGTTTTCATAATTTGCATACACGTAGTTACCATTTGTTTATGTTCACTCTTAGCAATTAAACGGAGTCGGTGATGCTGGTGATGCTGCTTAGTAGTGCTTATGCCACTATTGTTATTGCTGTTTTTGTTCTTATTCTTATTCATTATTAATCTTTCGATCCGCTTTAGCTTTTTATGTTTGTTATATTTGTTTTAAGTTTATACTATATGTAGATTTAGGAATCCGTGTATTACTCTTCTGTCAATGGAATAACTTTCAATGATCCGTCACTTTATAATTTCCTAGCCTTCATCTTCATCCTAGCTTCTCACGATACCGCACGATACCCTTTTTCATTTCCGTAACGCATTTATGGCACGGATACGCAATACATAAACGCTAAATATGCCATTGGCAATGGCAATAATTTTGTTGGTGATGGTGGTATTGTTGTTATTACTGTTGCTGTGGTTATAGCTGGTTTCGTTGTTGTTGCTGTTGTTGTTGCTTTCGTTCTAGTTGTTGTTGTTTCGCTTGTTAGGCTTATTTCCGATCCGTTTTATTCAAGTATTTGCTACTTGTATTTCCCAAGGATTGCTAACGAATTTATTTTGAGAGCATTCAACTTTAGGAAGCGCTGCAGATTCTGTTATTATCGTTAGTGTTTTTCTTGGTGTTGCTTGTTGTCTGTTGTCGCTGCTCGGGCTGGTGTATTGGATAAACTTCTTGTAAATTTCTTGGCAAGTTTATGCGTTCATAACTGCATAGAGATGTATGTGTGTGTGTATGAATGTCTGTGTTTATGTGTGTTTAAATGTGTATGTATGGGTATATATGTTTATTATTTTGCATGAATATTAATAACAATAATTCAAATGTGATTAGATTTATAAAATTATATAAATTTCTTAAGGTTTACTTTATCGATTCTTGGTGGGGGTGGGGCTTCTTGCAAGGTGTTACGAGAATGAAACGTTTCGAATTTGATAATTTAATATCTGCATTTTAGGTGAAGGCATTATAAATAGCTGGCCAATTAAATTACGAAGCATAAAACGGATTATTTTGAGCTAAAGAAGTGTTCATTTCACGCTTTGATAAAAACGTTTGGGGCAAAAGGTTTTAGCTTCGCAATACGAAAAGACGAAACTTGGAATTTATTTTTTTCATTAATATATTTATTTAGTTTTTGGTATGAATAGGTTAAAATAACTTTATCATAAATTTCATAAATGTATTTCTAGCCTAAATTGAAAATTTTCAACCGCTCGCATAAATTCTAAGAATTTCGCTATTTTAATCCATTAAGAGTTAAAAGCCTCAAATTCCCTCTTTTCTTCTTCTACTTCATTGTATTCTTCTTTTTGAAATGACTAAAAAATTTTCAACTTTATCATTTCTTTCCAAGTAATTTCCATTTTTTATTGACATTTTTTTATCAAGAATTTTATTGAAATTTTTATTACGACCGCATCTACAATCTTTACTCTTCTTTCGTTTCATCTCAGGATGACAAGCCGTAATTTGCTTTCCCCTTTTCCGGAAATTTCTCGCTCCTCGTCCCGCTCAAACGCCACCAGAGCGTACTTTCCTCCCTTCAGCATCTTTTAGATACTTTCAGAGCACTTTAAGAATCCCTTAGATATCCTTCTCAGGAATTTGAAGAAGTTGCAAAACGATTTTTAATTAGAATTATTTGCTGGTGAGATTTTTTGCTGTTGCTGGTGCAGCTACGAGGTCATGTGTTAAGGGTGGCAACGAAAAGAGGAAAGTTTTCAACGAAAAGAAATTTCAAAGATGCAAAATGTTAAATCAGGCAAAGGGCAATACATGATAGGAATTAATTTAAACCATTTCGTATCAAAAAATCAAACCAAAAATAATTCGACTCCATTTTGAAAAACTTAAAAAACTGGCAGTTTTTTCCAACTTTTGAAAAACGGTATAAATTCTACGACGCTTTGTAAAAAGTTGTTCCTGTTGGTTGTACATCTTTGATTATGGTAGGTGGTCGTTTTGGTTGTACATTTCTTATTAACACCAATCTTAATTCTTAAAGAATTGGCTTTAAATTTTGATAATAAAATGTTTTTTCAGCTTTTTGAAAAACAATTTCAATTTAATTGTTTTAGTTTATGTAAAAATTTTTTTGGTTTGTGTAAAAATTTTTATTATTTTAATCAAATTAATTTTAACTGATTTAAATTGTTTTAATAAAATCAGTTCAGTTAGTTTAATTTTAGTTGAATTATTTTGTTTCACTTTAGCTGATTTAGTACACTTAAATTTATTTGATTTGTTTTATTTATAAATTTTATCGTTTCCACTTTTATGATTTAGTTGAGAAAATTCTAGCTTTAATTTCACTTTACCTGTTTCAATTCATTTAAATTTAATTGATACAGCTAATTTCAAGTTAGTTCATTCAGCTCATTTCGGTTTCACTGATTCAGTTCACTTGAATTTAACGGATCCAGTTTATTTTAATTCAAATCCAAGTGATTATAGTTCATTCAATTGATTCACTTTCATTTGAATGTAATTCATTTATTTGATTTGAATATTTCACAATATTATTTTCACTTTTGCTGATACAGCCTCTTCCAGCTTAACTGATTCAATTCATTGCGATTTAAATGATTCAGCTAATTTAACTCAAGCCTTTTAAAGAATGAACTTCCAGTTCATTCCTTTATAACTGATTTAATACATTTCAATCTAATTGATCCATTTTACTTCAATTTGTTTGATTAATCCCATTCTAAATGAACTGAATGAATTCGTTCTAATTTTATTGATTCAGTTAGTTTCACTTTAAGTGATTCATTTCGTGTAAATTTATTTAATACAGTTTACTTCAATTAAATTTAGTTCATTTTAGTTTGGTTCATTTCGGTGTGACATCGACCTCTGTATGAAATATGAGAATATTGTCTCTACATCCGTGCTCTTTCAATTCTCTTCGAAACGTTTCACTCCAACCTTCCACACTTTCACACTGAGAGCTCTTCAGTTCCAAGTTGAGTCATTAAAAAGAACTGATAGCAGCTCGAGAAGAGCAAGAGTTAGACGCATTTATATCTTGTCGTCGTCCTTTACAATGGAATGACTTTAACGTGACATCTGTGAGTACTGCGTACTTGTAATAAATATTCTTGACCGAATATCAGGCGGTATCACTTTCAGAAGTCATCTTATTTCGTTTTCCCACCAAAGTGAATGGATGGGGTTTGCCCAAGGAGAGGAAGGAAAAATTAGAGGAATACGTGGCTGGTTAGGAGGAAAGATAGATGAAACTACTAGATAGTTCAACTACTCATGTTTGTAACATTTTGTATTATTTTTCAACGAATGGAAGATAACGAACGAATGGAGATAATTTCGATAGTAATGTTGTAAAAAACACAAGTTGGTATCTCTGAAATACGTATGAGTTCAATGAATGGAGATAAAACAGAACAAATGCAGAAGTATATTGAGGAAATAAAGAATGGAAAAGGGGTGTGAATGAAAAGGTGTGGTGAATAACATGTGGATGAAAAAGTAAAGGAAATTATTTTGAAAGTAAATCATCTTTTTATTTTATGTTTAGTTTGGAATTAAATCGTTTTCAATTAGAATATAACAATTTTGTATTTAAATGAAATACAGAATAATTAAGAAATTACAATTTTTTTCAGATATAAAGCACATTTTATGCTTAAGAAAATAATTGAACCTAACTCGTATGGACACAGTAATTGCACCTCCATTAATCAATTCTTTGACTGCAATTTTCCAAAAATTAATGTATCATATTCTGGCACGTTTCTACCATAAACTCCGCACAACTTGGCCACTGTTTATGATGTTCCCTAAAGCCCGTATGAATTCGTCGCTGTCCATTAAGGCACATTTCGCTCACTAAATAAGTTTTCATATAAAGATAAAATTTCTTCCATAAATTGTGAATTTCAGAATTAATTTTTAGTGATTTTTGAATTTCTTTCTGGAGTAAAATATTCCAGGATGAAAATGATAACTATGGTTGATTTTTCGGTCTCAACAGCTCAAGTAGAATTTTCGAGCGAATTCATTTTCGAACCTTTTAAGAAAGACATAAAATCAACACTACAAAATGTTGCAAAGCAGAAAATTTACTATCGGAGACTACAAGTGTGTTAAGGTTTAAGAAAATATTTAAAATTTATCATTAAGACGTTATGGAAGTTTTGCCGGTTTCAAATTTGGTTTTCCGGTCTTAACATTGTGAAGGAAAAATTTCGTCCTGAAGCTGACAACAACAATTCCCTAACGATGTGATGATTTCTATGACATCCCTTTTTCGCAATTAAAGACAATGGCGCAAAGAAAAACAGCTAGAAGCAAAAATATTTTAAAAAAAATCACACAGTTTTCCTCTTCCTTAGTATTGGTGACTTCAATTAAAATTGTCCATTTCTATTCCTGCAATTTCCAGAAAATCGATAAAAACACAAAAGGGTGAGATAACAATTTTTTACTGAAATGAAAATCAAAACTTCAAAAATAAAAAAAGAAAATTAAACGGGAATTGGTGTAACACTTTATTACCGTTACCACATACTCTCGGCAAAAATCCGAGACATAAACACTTTCAACACACACATACTCGCACATATGCACACATACACACACATGCACACACACACTCGCATACACTCGCACACACACACTTTGGAAATTTGTGACCAGAAAAACCGAACCGCAAACAACAAAACAACATAAGGAAAGGAAACAAGGAAAGAAGGGAGAATGATAGAATTACAAAAAGCAATGAAAATATTTTGAAAAAAATTGTCAAACGAAAATACCATAAAGAAAACACATAAGAATATAATTTGTGTCTGTTTCTTCTCTACGAATAAGAGGGTAGAAGAGAGGTGGATCAATGGCGCTCATTAGAACGCATGATGACAAAGAGACAATGAAGCAATATGGTATTGAAAAAAACCCTAAGAATGAAACTAAGGAAACCCCATCAAAGCAAACACATTAAGAACAATAACAAATGACAGCAACAACAATCATGATAACAAAGCTAATATCAAGAATAAGAACAACAACAACAATGCGAAAAATCACGCTCACCAAAGCCACTAACCAAAACTGTTCAGTCAATGTCATCTTACTAACAACAATTCTCAGGTATACAATTGTGGACGGCAGCGATAGCAATGACAACAATGGCAACAACAACAATAGTAATAACAATAGCAACAATAACAAGAATAACAATAACCACAACAACAATAACACCAACATTACGAAAGCAATATTTTTGTTGTAAAACCAAACAACTATTTCAGAACAATCTCTCTCCGATGGCTAACTCGTGATTGTGGTCTCGAACTTGTTTTGGACTGAAAGTAATCACAATTTAAATTGCTTAAATAAATTAGTTACATTATTAGCGTTACGTTTTTGTAGTTTCTACGTCAAATACTTTTAAGCTCCTTCTTTTTCTTATTATTATTCCTTTCCTTTTTCGTTTGCACGGGCAAGTATTATTTAAAACTATTCATCCCTTTACATATTTATGATTAGATTTCCGAAGAGTTAAATAGAATTTGATATACTTTAAGATATTCGAGCTTATAATTTAAGAGAATAAAACCGGAAGGCCGTATCTCGCCAACCCGTCGAGTTATTGTGCTATAGAAAATTTTCTAACGTTTTAAATAAAAATTACTATCACGAATTTCCTGAAAAACTATACAAAATAACCTGCAATATTCCAAATTATTACAAGAAATGTGTTATACTGAGAAAACTTTCCTGGGGAGTAGTTACAAAATTTCAAAATTTCGTATCGATGCCTGTTTAAAAATTGCTGCCGGTTAGCTTTCATCAGTCAATAAAAACGAACAGATGTTATAAAATAGTCTAAACTTTATATCGTCTGTGGAACTTTTTATTAAAGCTGTAGAATACCCTCCGATAACAGAAAGGAAATTAGTCAGTTTGTTACTAAAATCTGTACTTGGTTTCGTTGTTTGGACATAGAAAAAGGAATTCACCAGCAGATGAGATTATCAATGATTCTCCAGTAGATGATTCTCTGACCTGATTATATGATTATATGACCGATGGTTAGCGATGATATAGCTTTGGTTATGCAATACGCAAGATTAGTGAGAGAAACCAGTCCCCGTTCCTACAAGTACGTTTGCAAATAAATCCAGCTTTATTTCATAGAGAACAAATACCTTTTATATTCTTGATAAATTTTTGAATTTTGCTAAAGTATTATTGTGCGATATTTATAAATATTTTACCTACATTCCATTCAATTTCAACATGCTCGTTATTCCAACATAATATCTACTCATCCTAGTTAACAAACCCCAAACTAAAATCCAATTGAAATATAAAAGAAACCATAATCAAAATAATGAAGAATATTCTGTCATTATTATATTCTTTTAAAACTTTACCAAAAACAAAAAATACGAAGCTCTTGACTTCAATTTTAAGAGGTAACCTGAAGCACTATAAAATACGATGCCAACACAAATAAGTACGTGTATAGTTCTTCCCTTTTTTCTCTTAGCTTCATTGTGAATTGTGTTCTTGTTCCCTACACCCGAAGAGTTCGGGTATATTAAGTTTGTTTCTCCGTTTGTAATGCATTGGAGGAGGCGTGAAAAAGTATATACGTTCTGACTTATAGTCAACTCCTAAATCGATTTACCACTATCTGTCTTATCTGTCTGTCTGTCTGTCTGTCTGTCTGTCTGTCTGTCTGAAATTGAAAAAGATGTCTTCTTGTGCAGTTTGGCGCAATTATTCTCTATTTGCTAAAAGAAATTTGTATTGAAAATGGGTAAAATCGCATGAGAACCACGCCCACTTATGATACCTTGTATAAATATATCCACGTGTGTAACGCTTTCAAGGTTCTGTAGACAGAATTGGATGACAAAATTCTATCGATCTCAGTCATGAATATTAAATTGTTTTGCAAAAAATAGAAGAGGCGTGCCCACCAGAATCACAATCATAAAGGCAAAAATCCCCATTGCAGAACAACGTGCCATGAAATATATCGACATGAAACTCTTATTATAAAATGTTTGTTATTGGCAATTAACGAAATCGCCTTCTGTTTTATAAAATGAAATTGCAAGGCGCCATTTTTCATCACTCTATCGAAATTTTGTAGCTGAGATTTTATGGCCGAAATAGCAGAGTTGGACATTATAAATCCACCATAATGTGGGTGGTGGATTTACTATAATACCACACAATGTATGGACTTTTTCAAAACGAGTTGTGTTGATGAATTAGTAGATGATGAATTAGTAGATGAATTAGTAGATCTAAATTAACTAAAAAGAGGAGAATGTAATAATAAAAAAGTCGTCAACACCCACTGATTAATGCGATCGATCTCTAAATTTATACCACAAATGTAGGGTACGTAAACATCGGCCAAGCCGAAATTAGTATTGTTATTTGCTCTAAATATTTTTAGTGAGACACTTAGGTATTCACTCGCAGAATGAATCGTACCAAATCAATCTCAGTCAATAGATGATACTGTCAATCAGTTCATTTTATCATTTTAACATACAGAGATCACTTAAAAAAATTAAATATTTTATAATCCAAATATGTGCTAGAAAAATTATCATCATCCTCATTATCAAATTCAAAAATATCATTTGAATTAATTACGCAAAAATATTCCGGATATTCGAAGTTCACGGACGATTCAATTTTGTGCGAGTATTATTTGTTCTAGTCTTTTCGTTATACGATATATATATATATATATATATATATATATATATATATATATATATATATATATATATATATATATATATATATATATATATATATATATATATATATATATATATATATATATATATATATATATATATATATATATATATATATATATATATATATATATATATATATATATATATATATATATATATATATATATATATATATATATATATATATATATATATATATATATATATATATATATATATATATATATATATATATATATATATATATATATATATATATATATATATATATATATATATATATATATATATATATATATATATATATATATATATATATATATATATATATATATATATATATATATATATATATATATATATATATATATATATATATATATATATATATATATATATATATATATATATATATATATATATATATATATATATATATATATATATATATATATATATATATATATATATATATATATATATATATATATATATATATATATATATATATATATATATATATATATATATATATATATATATATATATATATATATATATATATATATATATATATATATATATATATATATATATATATATATATATATATATATATATATATATATATATATATATATATATATATATATATATATATATATATATATATATATATATATATATATATATATATATATATATATATATATATATATATATATATATATATATATATATATATATATATATATATATATATATATATATATATATATATATATATATATATATATATATATATATATATATATATATATATATATATATATATATATATATATATATATATATATATATATATATATATATATATATATATATATATATATATATATATATATATATTTAATATTTGTTACAATATTTGTTAGTGTGTTTGTAGGTTATTTATTACCTAATACACATTACACTCTTCTTGTTTTTATTGTGATCGTGATTTATCTGTTATTTTATATATTTCTTTTTTCGTTTTACGTTGTGACATATTTTTGTATATTGTTATATATTCTTTATTTGCTTTAAAAAAGTGACAGCAAAGAAGGACAGTAAAAGAAGAAAGATGATTATAAAAGAAAAAAAAAACAAAAAAAGTAAAAAAAAATATTAAAAATAATAGTCATATAAATGACAGCTTGAAAGTTTGGGGAGAAATATTATTGACATCATTGTCGTTATGCATGTTCTAACAGTAAAAATAAATGACACACAAATAAGAAGTACTCAAAAAAATCAAGGCAATATTTTCCATCATAAAAAAAATTTACATAATGAAAAAAAAACTGTTTCCTGCCATTTGCTGCGTGTCGTTATTTTGCAAAAAAAGGTTTGCATTTGTTACAGATTTTTGCTGATAATATATATAGTTTTTTTATTTATATTTATATATATTTTTGTATATATTTCTAAAGATGTTTCCATTGTTTTTATATCACAATTTTTTCCCTCTAACTTTCATCCAAGGATTTTCGTTATTTCTATTGAAAAAATTCTGCGAAAATATATCAGCATATTTCTCATTAATCTTGATGCGGTTTCCTTTTTTGTGTGTCAATTCAATTTTTGTTATCTATTTCAATAAAAAGGGACAAAAGCAAGTCATAATTCTTTTTATAAAAACTGGTAATATTCTTTTCTGGGAAAATAAAAATACTGAGATCAACTACGGAGGATTTGATGTCACCACCTATGGGTCCTCTGACAAAATTTATAATTTTCTCCTAATTGTTGTTGTCATTTTGGGTCCAATTTCTTCTATCTCTCCGTTAATTTTAATTCATTTTTAATAAAATCATAATGTTTTGCGCTTAACAGATTTTATCAGAATTTGACAGTTGTTTGGCATTGACAACTAAAATATTCCTCTTTTCGAAATAGCGTTATCACGTTATTTACAAAAAAAATAAGAATCAATTATCCCTCAAAAGACTTTCTATAAAAACGAGAAGTAAACACGGTGTCGTTAAAAAAGTTAAGGCATCATTTCGATAAATACACTCCATCCTTCAGGTGTCAATACGCTCTATTCCTATATTCCATAAAATTGAATAACAAAATTTGGGAGTCCTTACAATTTTTTCGCATTAAGCTTCTCGCAAAAAAAAATTCAGAAACATGAAAACCACATTAAATTGTATGCGTGTGACCTCGAATGTAAAACGTGACTTTGAAAAGAGTATTAATGAAAGAATAAATAAAGTACTTTCTATAAAACAAAATTCGAATTTTTAAAATGATATTCTGTATCGAGGCCCTTTTCCGAGGAAGAAGAAAACAAGCAAGTAAAAACGCTAACTTCGGTCTGGTCGAAATTGATAAACACTACACTCGTAACATAAATTCATAGCTTGATTCTGATAATCAGTGGATGGTACACGCTCATTTTGTGTAGTGTGGTTACATCCGCGGTGATTATCTCGGTTATGAAACTTTATTCTCAAAACTGTACCATAAACTGGGAAAAATCAGATAAAGGCTTTTGCACTTTATGTAAAATCGGGCGTGTTTGTGGCAGACAAACGCACAGACGCACAGACAGGCAGACAAACGGACGAACGGCCATTGCGACTCATGGTGTGATTTTGAGTAAGAATATACACCACACCACACCACTTTTCTATATCTACCACACCACCTTTAATGCGTTCCAAACGGAAGCCATAAAGTGAATATGCACCATCCCTTCGACCGTAGGGTATCAAATGTAACAAAGAAACAAAGGGAAAAGTTAGGAAAAAAGAAAAAGAAAAAAATTAAAGAAAGTCAAGGGAAGAAAGAAAAAATCATTCCTTTAACGAAAGCTTAATTTCCCAGACATAAAACTCTCAAAAAAAGAAGCCAAATAAATTTCGAACTCTAATTGAAAGAAAACAGAAAAAGGAAAAGCAAGTGAAAAGTTAAGTAAAAAGAAAATGCGGACGATACGTGCCTATTGTATCGACATTGTGTTGAATCCCCTTGTTCTTTAACTTCACAGAGATGGCCAAAAAATTCGTTCATGCTTTTGAATGATTCGAATCATTTGAACAAATCGATTGATTATTGATTATTTGAAATAAGAGAGTGCTCTATTTTCTTGATTAAATCAAATTGGTTTTGTATATTTGTGTTAACGTATGCATAAATATATACAGGGTGTTGTAAATGAGAGCAAGATATATAAGCATCAAATCAAAAGATTAAATCGAGATAGAATAATAAACTTTTTGCGGATTTGCGGAAGGAGCTTGAAATAATAAAAAATTTGGTCGATCAAGAAGTCAAATAATTCAAACTAGTTTACCCACAAAATCTGAGAAATATAGTCAATAGATCGATCAATTTTTTGAGCAATTTTTGAGAAAATAAATGTCAAAAAAATTATTTTTGAAAAAATTAAGAATTTTCAAGAGCGTTTCATGCGTTCTTCCCCCAAAAAATCCACAGATTATATTCTTTCTTTAATTAATTTTTTTCACTGAAGGTATTTTTCTAGAAATTCTTGAGAAATATCCGGAAATTAATTAAGATTAATTGCTTTTCAGTCTTAATCTAGCTTTAACAAGCCTATGTCGAGCTTTATGCTTACCACCCTGTATAATTATTACTTGCATTTATGGCTATTGTTAATTTCCGTTTCCGTTTTGTTGATTTCGTTTATATTTTGCATTAATTTTGCTAAATTTAGGCAATTCTCGTTTATCCGAAAGCTATGGGACTTTATTATTATTATGCTAATGATCATTATCGTTATTATTATTGTTATCCTTTTTGTGCTTTTCCATTTTCAAGCTCAACACTTTCTGTTTATTATTTATATTAATTACATTTTGTATTCAACCAAAATATAAACGCAAACCTTTGTTAGAAAAAGGATACCTTACCTACCTTTCACACCCATTCGAATGGGCGAATAAACAGAAGAGGCGATACAGCACGTAACCACTTTTATGATTTTGTTCATAATTAACATAATTAAAATTCCTGCGTTTTTTTTTTGTTTGGTTGATGTTGCTGGTTGGACGGTTGATTGCTTGGCTGGTTGGGTTGGTTCATTTAGTGACATTTTTAACCGCAGATATATCTTCTATACGAACTCATACACTCTCACAAACACGCACATAATTACACAAAAACAAACAATCACACACATACAAACACAAACACACTTGCGTACTCACACACACATACACACACACACTTACACACATATGCACACACAATATCAACAATTTTATTTTATAATCAACAATATTAACTCACGCGGCAGCTCGCGTGATAACTCAGCAGCTGCTGACCGCAGGTATTATATTTTACCGACATCATCACTACAATGGCAACGCCATACACGCTAACATTAGCATCAACATTGATGCTTACCAAGGAAGAAACTACCACCACACTAAAGCAACGAGAATGAAAACAACAAAATAAGAATCAATTAAATATTATTTGCGATTTTAATTCTCTAGAGGATCAACATTATTTATTGATTTCATTGTAATTAACATGACTGCTGTTATCATTATTGTGTTATTGTTTACGTTGTTGTTGTCAATGCTGTTGCTTTGTTGATTGATAAAATAATCCTTCTTGTGGCGACTTGTGTTTTAATTAAATTAGTAAATGCGAATTTAAAAACGAATTTTTCTAAATAATTGCACTTGACACACGAAGACTATTATTCTTATATAAATTTCTTTTAATGATGAATAAATAAACACCCAGCCATACGAAAGATAAGCAAACAAACAACCACATCACGTGGAACAATATTCAGTCATACAAATTTACAAATATAAAATAAAAACAAACAATCAGTTTGACAAATCTTTGCAAAGATAGATAGATAAAGAGCTATCGATAGCCATCAACGACAGCTCATCGGTAAACAGATAAAAATAGGCAAATAAATCATAAGAAGAAACCTTTAAACACGAACAAAAACAAAACACTGGCAGTCCATTTACCACGTCTTTACCACGATGAGCTAATGTTTTATTTTTTTTTTTATTCTTTTTATAAAATCTTTCTTCAAAACAGTGCTACCATAACTAAGGCACGGACCTTAAATTTAAGGGAGTGACACTGTCTGGCATCTCGCTTAATTTCAACGTCATAGAATGATGTTTCATCTCTAGTAAAAATTCTATTTAATACAAATAAATTTTCTTCATTTTTATAAAAACTTCATTCATTGCTGTGAACATATTTTCTAAAATGCAAAATGTTCACAAGCGATTGCGTGTAACTGCGTAATTCAAATTTTCTTAATCTCGTGTAGAGCATTCAAATTTGGTAAAGCTTCTGGCCACGAAAATAATTATCCTGCTGTAATGGGTGGAACCCTTGATAATACTGACAATGACAACGTGATGATACCTCATGATGGTTGTAATACAAATGCTTATGATAATGACAATGACTGAGGGAGTGGTCGTGGGATGGCAGTGGTTTTATTGGCGGTCGTGATGGTGGTGTGGGTGCTAGGAGTGAGAGCAGTAGTGAAAGTGGTCACGAGTATAATTGCATTCAATAATTAATCCCAAAAAATAAGTAATTGGTCATTAGACTTTTCTTGAAACCTTGAGTCGTATTTGAGCTTCTATTTCCGCTCGCATTGTTTTCATTCTATTCCACCGCCTCCGCTTTTTTATTGCTTTTACTCCCCCCACTATTTCAAGCTTTTACCACGTGACGTCCTATAACTTTTTCTATTCTTCTATCTCTTCTAGATGTTAATGTCATTTTGTCATTATTTGCCATTATGTCTTTTTACTAACCTAAACCTTCTTGACTAATCTCTCTACTGAATAAAAACGTTCGCTATGAAGCAATAGTTCGGTTTATTTCTGACTATTTGGGTCTGACAAATGTAGTCTTATTTGATGAGTATATTTAAGGACGATGGAGGAAAATGAGTAGGCGTATAGTCATTTTCCATCATCTAACCAAACTAACGAAACAGCCAGAAATAAAACGAACGATTGCTTAATTTTACGACACTTTTTAGATAACGATTTCATATTAAGGACCATATAATTTAAAGAATTATTAGTGATAAACTGATACCGACTATTCTTCTCGATACCGACTATTTTTAGTCTTACTGGTTTTTTATGAAGACACAAATCAAAATAAAATTTTGTGAATTATTAGTTTTTAAAGAAATAAATTCTTAATTCCGGTGGAAAAATTCCGCTGAAGCAGAATCAAATCAAAAGGATAAAAATGATGACAAAGTCCTAAAAAAAATTGAAAAGAATAAAAATAGTGAAGATAAAGCAAGTAATGAGGGCAATTGTTAAAATTAAGCCTTCTAAATTAAAGGGAAACTGTATAAAGAATGGTGGGATTATGGCAGAGATTTTCGTTGCAAAGAGCTTCAATAATTTTCTTCTCCTTTTTTTTTTTTTTTTTGCTTTTCCACTTTTTTCTTCGATGCTGTGAAAGCTTCGAAATGATTCTTTTATTCCATCCGTTCGTTTATTTCATCTCTTATTTATCGTTTTCCTCAACCAAATAATAGCGTTTTTTTATTGAAAGCTTCAATACATGTATTCATAGAAATAGACGTCATTCACTCTTTGATTCGTTCGCAAAATGAATGCGCTTGGTCTTTTACATTATCTTACATCATCGTCAACAACAACAACAAACAAAACAATAAAAAATAATAATAACGGAATGACTGAGCCATTGAATAAATGGACAAAGAATGAACAAAATTAAGAAATGAGAATAATATCGCAAAATGAATGGGATGGATATAAATAAAATAAGAAATATGTGAAATTTACTTGAAGATTCATACAATTTACACTCACGAAAATGTTCATTAACGAAGATATTGTGATGGACGTAAGAACATTAACGCCGATGATGATGATGATAATAAAAATGATGGTGTAATAATAAAAATCAGGAAGGCTGGCAAAAGCAATTCACGATTTCATGGAATGCGATACAAAAGTGTTCGCTATGAAAAAGCTGAAAATAAGACTAATAAAAAATGAAATCGTGATATGCTATCACGATTTTTTTATTGCACGAATAAAATTTTTAAAATTAAAAAACAAAATAGCACAAGATAGAAAAGCCGCTATTTATGTAACGAATTTCTTGAAATGGATTATTGTTTTGTAAGTTGAACCCATACCGATTGGGCCAACAAATTATGGTCTATAAAAGGGCAGCAACACGTTGTTTACAGTCGTGTGAAGTAACGCACTGAAGTATTCGCATAGTTGAATGGCTTAGACGATTTACCCCATCGCTAGCGTGACACGTGTATTGCGGTGAAAGCAGGATTTATTATAAATACAGTAAAAGCTACACAAATAAAAATAATAATAAAGTAAAAAATAAAGATAATAATGAATATGTATATAGTCCACACATGTCGCCTAGGAAAACTCCAGACAGATGTAACGTGTGCTAGATGGGATATAAAATATCCCCTGTGGTGAGAATGATAACACGAAGGTTTACACTATTAATTCCATACCGAGACTAGAAATGATGTGAACAGTTGTGTACATTGACTATATTTTTATAATGGTAGCAGCTTGATTCAATTGCCTAAGGAAAGACCTAAAAGTAACCCCACCAAAATGTCAGCCTAGGCACAAGCTGCCACCGTGATAGCTCTAGAGCTTTAGTTGCGTCTAAGGCTGGATTAAAAATAAAAGTTTGTAAGCCAGGAAGGTTATTACATCTACCTCCCAGCCATGACTACCCCAAAGGATTTAATAGCTCACCAATTGGAGATCACAAATAGATGGAGTTATAGACAAATAAATTGAATAAAATCACGTGTCGCAGCCTACGTTTCACTGAATTAAATAAATTTACAACCGATGAAAAATATGTTGCAGCATTAGAATGCCAGACTGCAATATCAGACGCTGTTCGGGACAACAAAAAACTGATTAAGTGTTTGTCCTTTCAACCGCCTTTAAAGCGATTTGAGATAAAAATTCTTCTGTAAATTTTCTGCATTTACTTTCTATTCCCTCCTTGAAAATCGCAAGATGTTTAAAAGCTATTGGAAAGCTGTTTAACTATCATTGAAGGACAAACACAAATATGGAAAAAGAAGGAAAGATAGTCAATTCATGTCACTTATTTCTTTTTTTCTATCAGACACACACGCCCAAGAAGCGACATTTTATTTGCTTTTAATTTTTGTTATTCTCCTTTTTATTTGTCTTTATTCCCTCGCTGAAAGTTCTGAAATATTTGTTTATTTTATTTTTGTTTTGTTTTAAAACCTTCATTTGTTTCAAACGTCAACAGCTAGGGATGAAAGAATTAGAAAAAAGCAATAATGAAGAATCGAAAGAGGATGTGAAGTGGAGGGAAAATGAGGAAAAACAGTGTTGGTAAGAGAAAGGAGGGAAAGGAATATAGCAAGTATGTCCAATAAAGGCAAAAACAAATTCAAAAAGAAGTGAAAACTATGCCATTTTCACGGACGTAATGCGTGACAACAACAACAACAGCAACAACAACACCAACGACAACAACAACAGCATATTGTATCTACCGCTGTTGTTAGTGTTGTTGTTGTTGTTTTTTGTAGCCATCGAAATGCACATACTTCAGCGTATATTCTCCTTATTTCTCACATTTTCTTAATAATCCTCCACTTGGCTGAGTTTCTGCTATATCTACACTATATTTTTCGCCGCTATGCATTTTCTTCCTCTTCTTTTTCTTCTTCCCTGCTTCAACACCTCCAACCACCACTGTCACGAACGCCATCATCATCATTAACATTTTGCATGCTCCTTTTATTGATCAAAAAAACGTACACACACATAGACACACATACGTAAGTATATATAAATATTTTCCATTTTTATTTCATCCATTGAAGAATATCTTCTGAAGGCTGTTCGTTATTCTGACGTCTGCCCATTTGTACGCCCCTGTTTTCCTGTCCTCTCATCGATTGTCAAGCTTTTTAATAATTTATAGAAGAAACTCTTTACACGGTAAAACTATGAAAATGCATGCATACGCACAAACACACTCACGCATGCAGATCACTGAACATACACACAAGTGATGAAAATACACGCACGTATGCATACATACGATAAACGCAGACACATATACACTTATGATAAACACTTACAAACTTGCGCTAGAGTGTTCGCTCAAGTAAACCCTTCGCCTGCAAGTTAAATATTTTGATAGGAATATTACGCAAATACCCAGGAAGGGTACATCACATTCAACACCATTGATTGCACCACGCGTTTTATAGAACAAAAATGCAGAACAATTCCACTCCTGTATCCTTCCTTATCCGTCAACCTTTCACCCACCAATCAAATACCCCATCACGGATTTTCTATGACTTTTAAAAAAATTATATACAGAAGCAAACAAGTCCCAAACCAATTAAATCTTTTAAAATTTATTGAAATACCAAAAATTCCCATTTGGGCGAAATTTTTCCAAGTCTGCGAAGTCGACAAAGTATTCTATCACGGAAAATATTTCGACCTGTCAGTCATCAGAATTTTCTAGGGCATCAACGTCTTCCGATTCATCAAATTTGCCCAATTCAGCTAAATCCTTAAATGATCTAAAGTATTTTATTTCAGTCAGATCTTTTCTTTCTCTTAAATATTCCGAAATCTTCCAATTTAAATTGATCTTCAAATTCAGCCCAATCTCTCAACTAATCCAAATCTCCCAATTCAGCTAAACCTTTATCGATGTATTTTAATTTAGTAATGTCTTTATTACTATGTCTTTATTATATATTTAATGTCTTCCACACAAAATCATTTCATTTCAACAAATCCTTAAATTCAGCCAAACCTTTTTATTCAGCAAGATCTGCTAAGTCATCACGTATTCCAACGCAAAAAAATTTCTTAAACTATTAAACATTTTAAATCACGTTTTAAATCACCCAAAGCTAAAGCTTCCAAATCAACTACGTCTTCCCATTCAGCCGAATTCTATTTAATGCTTTTCATCAAAACATCTTTTAGAATCTTTAGAATCTTTTAGAATCTTTAGAATCTTTTAGAGGCTTCTAGAATCTTTTAGAATTCTAGAATTAAAATCATTCAAAGAAAATTCATTCAAAATTCAAAATCATTCAAAAGATTCGAAACACCTTTAAAACTCTCGTATGCCCTCAGAATTCTTAAATTCTTAAATTTTTAAACATCTAAAATTAGTCAATACTAATCTAATTACCATACGTATGCAATCTTTTCATGTGAGAGCTTTCCTGCGTTCGCAGCATTGCCCTTGAATTATTTTCCTTAATTAATTCTTTATTAATTTTTCCTTTTAAAATATTCCTGTGAAACTTTGTGAAACTATTGTAAAAATATTTTTTTTATATTCTCTTAATTTTTGTTAACTATTCCTTTGCTTGTTTCCTGTTTTTGTTTTAGTTTTTGCAACTGAAGTTGCTCACTCTTGCGTCTGAAATAAATTCTGAAAGTCAACGAAAGAAGTAAGCATTTTTTCATTTAAAAACTGTTGCCGGATCTTGAAATCAAAATTTTAACTTATTTTTGCCTTGAATATAAAATAAAGGATTAAATGCATATCGGTTTATGTTATATCGTTTATGTTATGTTATGTTATATAGGTTTATGTTATATATATGTTATATTTAATGTTATATCGGTTTATTTCAGTTCTAAAGAAAAATTCTGAAAATCATCGAAGGAAGACGCTTAATTCTCAAATTTCATAATTAATACTAATAAAAAAGAGTCTGTAACGAACAACAAGAAGATAAAAGGCTATAGAAAATTAAATAGATTTCAGTGGCCTAAATTGTAAACTGGGAGCTATTGCCACTAATTTCTAATACTAACTCCAATAAAAAAAGAGTGGAATTTCACCAAACTTTTTCTTTTAGTGAAATAATATTTTTGAAGAACGCTGTGAATGCGGTGAAAACGTTGAAAACTGGCTGACCTCTAGCTAATTGACTTCTAAGTTTTCAGATTTAATTATTACATGTCAGATATTAATTTTCTAGTGTAGCTTCAAATTACTTTACTTGTCTTCTTTACCTTCCCTTTCCACCTCCTCCAACCATATATCCATTACCACGGCCATTAAAAATCACTTACACTGTCATATTACATTCCTTACTTACCGCTTACTTTATAAGCGGTAATGATGTCCAAATTCAACCACACACGAAGTATCTAAGCCTCATAAAAATTACTAAAATTATACTCTATATGCTGCAATTTCCGTTTCCGCTTTTATTAATTATCCTCTCCGGTGAATAATCGGTTGGCGATGTATGAGCAAAAGTTTTGCATAGTACCCGAATAGCTTTAATTTCTTTACTCTTTCCTACATTACCATCCATTCATAGGCCACGTTCTCTGCTGAAGACTAATGCTACCTTCACTCCTCCGCCCCCGGAGGACTTTAGCCCAGACCAAAGGTTTCTCATTTTTACCTCTAAAGCATTGCAAAAATTTCGAGTATTTTTTATGTAATTTACTAAATGCTTTTGTAATGTTTAACGTCGGTGTTTTGTTGTTGTTTGAATTGTTATTGTATTTTTGCGATTGTAGTTCTCGTTGTTGTGAGCTTTGTGGCTGTTGTTGTTGTTGTTGTTGTTGTTGTTCTAATTGTTTTCACGTGAATGCATGCATACCTTCATGGCCGGCATTCTATCGTTTTTATTCTGCTCCTCTCGCTGTTGTTGTTGCCGTTGTTGTTGTTCTTATCGTTGTTGTTATTGTAGTTGTGCTTGTTGTTGGTATTGTTGTAGTAGTTCCAGTTGTTAGTGTTTAATTATCCTACAATTTAAACATTTTGCTTAACACATTGTTAATAATCACACTTCCATTTCGCCGCTTTCTGCTGGTTGTTGTTTTCGTTATTATTATGACGAGTATCATCAACATCATTCTTGTTGGTGTATGTATTCATGCTATTGTTGTTGTTATTATTGTTATTGTTTTTCTTTGTATCTACTTTGAAACAACATCCTTCAGAAAACTTTATCACAAAACAAGCTACCAGAATAAAGAACAGCAATAAACCGCAAACCATACTAGGAAAACAACTAAAAATAAGTCCCTTTTAAAAAGCAAAAGCAGTGGTGGTGGGAGGGGGGTGAGGAAATAAGGAAAAAATTGCAAGTAATTTTGTAAAAATGTACATACTTCTTCTTCTTATCTTCGTTATGCTTTCAGTTTAGTATAAATTCTATTAGTGAACTATTTCCAACACTTTATCAATTGATTCCATTTACTGAGAGAAAAACATCATAGAAACTTATAAAAGAAATAATTTGTAATTAAATCAAATTTTTTATGATATATATTTATTTGATAAAGAAATCATTTTCGATTTAATTGATAAGTTTGCAAATTTTTAAGATTTTAATTCCTCCAGAATTTATAATTTTAATGCAGTCAAAATTCGAAATTTTGGTTGGTTAAGACGTTACGTTTCTGAAGTTCACAATTGGTTAAAAATCGCGTAAGAGGATTTAGGAGATTTAAAGACAATTTACTAATTTTCTAATAATTAATAAATGACAAAAATTTGTAATATAAAGTAAATTGTAAATTGTAATTATAATTGCATACAATTGTAATATAATTGTATTGTTGTAACTAAATATTAGTTATAAAAAATAAATATTTTTTTCAAAATTTAAGAAAGAATTATATTTACTTATACTTGTTTATTTACATCTTTAACATCTTTACTCAATATATTGAATATATTCTGGTGATATCTTATTGAAATCTGCCCCTATTATTTATTTAATTTAATTTATTTTATTTATTTAATATTTAATTTATTTCTTTAATATTTCAAGCGTAGGATGAATAAAATCATGTTTTATATTCCTTTCGCTATTTCGTGATTTAGATCAATCAAAATTGTTTGAGTTATCTATTAAAATGAATTTCGGAAATTATTTTTAAACTAAAAAACCAATATCTTAGCCGTTCCTCTTGGTTTTCTTGCAGTGTAAATATTTTTACTTTTTAAATTTTTCTTGTTTTTCAAAATTGCAAAATAGAAACAGACGAAATCAAGTTAAGAGGAAAAGATGTAAATTCGTGTAATAAATTGCAATAATTAAAATGTTCATAATGACGTATTATAACGATTACTGGCTGGTGTTCTAAAATCGCGACTACTTTACTTTTCTAATTATCATGGTCATCAACATCATCATCATCATAACTATTATCATTATTATTATTCCTATACTGTTCATTTCGTAGTTACCAATAATTTTTGTAGATTTTAATGAAAAAGTTTGTGAAGACTTTATGGCTTTCTTTTGAGTTTTATTAAAAAATTAAAAAGGTAATTTTATAAAAGAACTCTTAATGGCTATATGTTTAATAACTATATTTAAAACCACTGTCGTTTAATTTTAGCTTCGTTTACTAAACCAACTGATACAACTTTACAACTGATTTATTAATTAACTAATATTATATTCTTCGTAAAGTAACATAAGATTTTATTCTTGAATAATCCTCTACGCGTTTTCTTAAATCCTTCTCGAGGAAAGGAATTCAATTCTATGGAATTCCTTTTGAAATTTCTTTAATCCATTTTGCAACTTCGCTCATTGACTTTCATATGAACTTCATTTATTGCACGCGAACTCTTTGATCAACTACTCCCTCCTCGCAATATTCTCCTATAGAAAAGTAGAGTTTTCTCTACTTAAGTTTTCTGTAGAAAATTTATTACTTCTGGGATTTTTATATTATTTTTCATAGAAGCAGAAGAGACATATTGAAGAAGAAATCTTGGCACCTTTCTGCAATAAATGATTTACAGTAAATTGAGCAACGGCATATGCATTCGGGTGTGCATTCATTTGCATTAGTATTGAAGTGCGTATGAAAACGTTTGGAATACATTTTTATGTTTTATTTTTACGTTCAATCGAACTTAGTAATAAAAACAAAATGAAATAGAAATAATATAATCAGGGAATAAAAACGAATGAACGAGCAAGTTCGGGAAAAAGCGCTATAAAAGAAAACCTTCAACTCCCTCAATTGCAATCAACGAAATGCACTTCAAGGAAAGAATAAAAATTGATGAAGAACGCAATAATAAAAAATGTAATAATTTCTTCTTGAATTTAAGTGTTTACGGTCGGATCCGTTTTATACGATATATTCGTTTATATACGTATAAAAACCAGATATTAAAAATGCTCAAGCAGATTTCTTAAAAATTTTAATATCGACTTCAGTCATCGAAAGAAGTAAATAAAACTAAAATTAAAACTTTCCATCAATAAACAAAAGTAATAAAAAATGCTCATGAATATTTGTCTCTGAATTTTCCAATATTTTTTTCTCACATTGTCTTGAGGATTTATTGACAACGTAATATACTAAAAAATTTTGCGTTACTCAAACCAATACTTTTTGTCTGCTTGATGCTTTTTCTTAATTGAAGGACGATTAAGTGTCCTTCTCGGCTTTCACCTATTTTAGGATATCCCAATACCTTTAAATCAAAATTTCCGAGCAATCACATATACTTTCGACTGTTTCGCTTTTCTTTTTCGTATTTGCCATATTTTGTTTTTAATAAAAAAAACAATAATATTTTACAATAAACATTATTTTGCGTAATTCTTGATTCTAGCAGTTTAAATATTCATATTCTATTTCTCATATACTTTTCTAAAAAACGTCTTTGATAAACTGCCACTAGCACGCCATTGCGTTGTCCACTAGAGAATACTCTTTTGAGTTCCTCCTGAAGTTGTTTGGGGAAGCCAATTACTTTTATATACTCGTAAATTTCTCTCTTAACTTCCTAACTAAATGGATGAAGGGATAATAAAAACCAAAAAATTGTGCAAGTTATTTTTTTTTTATTATACTTCTACGCATATATAAAGAAAACCAACAAAAACAATAACTCACATAATAAAATCGACTAACAAACTGCACTCAACGAAGTGCACTTCAAGTGCTCTGTAGAATAATTTGCATAACAAAAACGCAAACGCAATGATACACATACACGCATGCACACGCAGAGAGAGCAAGAGTGGGAGAACACCACTGTTAGTGAGCACACACTTTCTCACACCTACACAATCAAATTTTAGAGTATAGAATAAATAAAATTTTTCTAATGAAAAATTGATCCAATAAAAAGTCAAATTTTATATCATCTTAAGGGAATAGAATTTTATAAAGAATGACCTATATTTTCATCATTTTGAGAGAAATTAATATACACGCATAAATACGCGCGTGATATAAGCTGTAGTTATAACTCCGATTCTCATGATATACGCAATAATCTAATGAGCTCCTTTACTTCTAAAACTTTATACAATTTTATTAAAAGTTTTAGGAAAATATAATAATTAACCAGTTCTAATTTTAATCTTTTAGACGGTATATCGTGCTAATTTTTGACTCGTATGACCGTATTTTCAATCAGCCCATCAATTAATAAGAATCTTCTCGACAAAAACATATTTTCACAAATAACAAAAAAATTAACAGATAGATAAAACACAGAAATAGAGAAGCAAGATCGATCCTAACAACGGCAGATTGAAAATAGAAGAAATAATCAATTTAATATCCATTGATTCTTCCTTTCAATTCATATTCGCATATCCAGATATTTCTCTCTTTGAAGAATGAAGAGTAAGTCAGAGCCCTCTAATCGCATGAATTATCACTCTCAATTTCATGATCCCTTGATTCTCTCCATGACCCCATCACTGCGTGACATTGAACCCTATGACTATAACATCCCCAACCATGACAATGAATTTAATATATCAATTGTCCTCTGCCTATTAAGATTTAATTCTCAATTTTATCAACTTTTCCCTTTGACTTAAAACACAAAAAGCAAATCAACGATAGAATAGAAAAAAGTACCAACACATTCTGTTCGATGAAAAGCAGCAGTAGTATCCAATTTCCTAAAATTTATGCTTCTATTCCAACAAAAAAAAACAAAATCAAAAAACACGCAAAACATTAATGGAATGATTCCCTGACACGAGCATATTTCGTTGCCACATTAAACCGCAAAAAAACAAACATCACAACAAAAACAAACACAAACCAGCCAGCCAACCAACACTACCAGCGACACCGGAAACACCATCAACGACAAACAAAATGAACACAACAAGAGCAAGTCAAAAGTTTAACTCGATTTTCGGTTATTCGGTTTGTAGTCGTGAGTAACGTGCAAATGTGTGATAAGTCATGTAGTGTGTTGTAGACACAAGCCATATTGTTGTCGTGAAGTCATGTCTGGTTATGTGTTAGATGTGTTGCTTGTGTCCCTGACGCTTAGAAGCTAAGGTCAGCTCGTGAGAAAACTATAAAAGGTGGAAAAGCTACGGTAGGCAATGAAAGAAGAACAGAACAAAAATAAAAGACCGAGAATGTATTGTTTCTTCATCTCCAGGCATATCCGGTGAGTAATTTAATGTCCTGACGTGAACGTGTTTGACCTCTTAACGAATAAGTGGAGATTTATATACACAGTTACCTTTATATACACATTTATATACACATATAGTTCAAAATATATATACACAAAACGTAACTGGTCTACGCACCAGAAACTCATTAAGGTTCTCTTTTTTTTCAGCGCGAAACATGATTATTATGATTACGAATGAATGAATGAAGAAGTGATTGTGATTGAGGAGGGTTTATAAGAAACAAATGAGAACAAATAAAAAGAAAATCCTAAGTACAATAAGTTTTCATTGTTTTTTATAATACCTGATACCCTTCAACGAATAAGGTCACGGATCTGCAGGATTGAAATGTCAAAAATGTAATAACTTTTAAACGTCTTCTTTGACGGATTTTTTTTTCATTTTCGATATGAAATGGATAATATATCCGTTTTTAGTTTATATAATTTATTATTTACAAAATGCACTACTTGAGCAAAACTATTCAAATTTTAGTGATGGTTATGATACCGAATATTAATTGAATATTTGTCTAAAATTTTATGTCACGCCTTCAGAGCCTTAACCAATATCTGTAATATATATCACAATACCTATAACAGATCATGATTAGCACTTATAATAGACTTCTACCTAATCATCGATCACTATCATCTTATATTTCGTTACAGCTAAGCGAAGATATTGGCTACGTTTTGTATTCAGCACTTGGTTCCTTTTATATACCAAGTTGCATCATGGTGTTTGTCTACATACGGATATATTTCGCGGCAAAAGCGAGAGCGAGACGTGGCATTAAGAAATATCCACGAAAACCAAACAACGAACAGGTAAGATTAAGATATTAAGTTAAAATAAATTAAATAAAAAAAAATTTCAAACAAAAATTCATTTTATTTCAATCAAACGGAAGTTTGAATAACTATTTAATAAACCCAAATCAGCAATTTAAAATACTTCTTAAATATAAACTGAAATATGTAAATTGTCCATAAATATTTTTCGAGTAAGTCAAAAAAATCTGAAGATTAAAAGATCTAACAAAAGTTCTTCAAAGGAATTCTTCTTCTAAGAATTCTTCGTAAAACTTTTTGAAACTATTTTATAAAAAGAGACTGTAATTAAGAATTATTGTTAAAACTTTGCATAAAGGTACATTTTTATAAAACAATAAAAACTGAACTTTTCACTTTTCAGAGTTACACATAAAACAATTACGGCAACGCGTCTACTTTGCCCCCAAAACATGTCTGTACCTTTCCTCCATTGCACCCCTCCCACCCCTCAAACAATCAACAAAACACTCTAGATCAATGAGGAGGATACACATTAAAGTATCACTTTGGAAATTTTCTCACGCACACTCACGCTCAGGATTTAATTTTTAGCTACCCCAGTAGGAAAAATTAACACTAAAATTAAATTTTAACAAAAAATGCACTTTTTACGCTACAGCCAACCATTTTTATAACATACTTAGTAGCACAATTCATAAAAAAATACTAAAACCAAAGAGCGCGTATACAGGGAAAAATATCAAATGTAAAAGCGAAGGTCAAAGCAAATCGATTTCATGTAAACGACCCAAACCCATTCGTAAAAATGCATACCAAGAAATTTTTCAAGTATTTTCTCAGAGTTTCTCTCAGTCTGAAGTTTTTTATGATAAAACCAAATACGGGTATTTAGCAATTATATGACTGAATAAAATATTAATATTAAGATAGAATATTATTTTAACTTCTATGGATAATCTTCACAACTGGGTTGAACTTTTCTGTTATTTTTCCAATGGAATTTCGTTATCAGCTATATCACAAACACACAATCCACATACACACACGCACTCAATGTCAATACATGTTTGGCATATGAATGAAGTTCAACAATGTGCGCCCGAAAAAGAGGCCATGATCGTAATTGTTTTTAAGGCACGGAAAATATGCTAGGGCTTGTTTCTATCGACTCCGTCTAACAGTTTTAGGGGAGAGAGGTTGAGTAAGGTGGTAGAATATGTGAGAATACATGCGCATGATACAATAATAAAGAATAAAATAATCAAACCTTGTTTGCATCCATACCATCCATACCAGAGAAGATAATGTATCGTATATATACAAGCGTATATGAGTGTGTGTATAAGTTTATTGTATTAGTACGCAACGGCGTATGTAAAACTCCAATGATACCCAACGTGACGATACTAAGAGCATGAGCAACGCACACTACGGAACTTGTTTAGAGTAAACTTGTTTAGACTAAGATAATAAAATATCATCGCAATATCTTGGAGGGTTCGATTTTTGGGACCAGAAATCCATTCCAAATTACTGGATTGGATTTGATTCGATATCGGAATAAGAAAATTTCATGAAAAATGCATGAGCATAAAATTATGATTGATTTTCAATTTTTTGGCCTGGTTATTACCGTGATACCGTGTAAAATTATATTATTTTTATGCTGGTTAAAAGACTGAAGAAAGTGGGGGAAAAGCAGAGAATTGGTCCGTAAACACTTATAGGTAATTTTCCTAATGGGCTGGTGCGGCTACGTTAAATAAAAGCAATGCTAAAGATCCGACGGAAAACTGAAACTAGATTGAATCCATGAATAGTGCGCTTAATCATTCATCATTACTAAATGATCCCATGGTGCAGCATTGTAGGATATGCCTTTTTTGTTTGTGCATGTGTGTTTGTATTTGAGCGCGATTGTTTCTTCATACTCTCTTATGGTATGTGCGTACGTTGCATACGACGTGTATGTGCGTGTGTGTACATATGAATGCTTTCTTTTCAATAATTATCGCTTGTGCACAGCTGCAAATATTTGAATCAACATTTTTGACGGTGTTTTCTCGTTTCTGCGATTTCATTTAATATGAATGAATCATTTTTTTTTTTTTTTGATATAGCGAAAACCGATATACTATAATATATTTCATTGCAATTCTATGAATATTTAAGAGATTTGTACGAGCCGCACGTAGTTGCAACTCTTTCAACACCAATAAAAATACCAACAAAAATTCAACCAAAGAAATACGAACATTTTAATGAATAAATTTTGCTGCCAATTCTTCACTTCTCACCATTCTTTATCTCTTCTCACTTTCTTCACTTCATTACCACGTTTCTTCGAATCTTCCGACAGAGATTGGATTGAAATAAAAAGAGCAATTTCTTTCTCTTGAAAAAAACCTGACATTTTTACTGCTCGTCGTCTATGGTTTTTTCTCTCTTAACCGCTTCTTATACCGTCAACTTCAGCAGCAATCCAAATGCTCAACAACAACTTCCGGTCGATTTTAAGGATTATGGAAAAGTGGAAAAAATTATGAGGAAGAGAGAGAGAGAGAGAGAGTGTGTGTGTGGAAAAAGAGCAAGAGATTAAGAATGAAAGTATGAGTGAGAAAGAAAAGGACAATGCATTTCAAAATGAAAAGATCTTGAAATATTGTGTCTCAAACTTGATTTAAAAGTTACCGTTGTTAACGAAACATAAAAAAATGGCGAGCAAAAATGGAAAATTGAAAAGTTGTTGAATTGCTTTTTTTTCCGATGAAATGAACTGCGACGAAGAGGATAATGAGAAGACAAGGAACGCATAAAGAGAAAAGAACAGGAAAATCCAATCCAGGTGAATTTTTAACTGCGAAAAGGAAGACAATTATTTTAATGGAAACCGGAAAAAGAAGAATAAAAGTTCTTTAATTTTGAAAAATATTAAATAATTTCGGAATTGCCAAAAACGTACAAAAGGAAAAAATTAAAAGTTTTATAGTAAATAATATTAATAATTTCCAGTGTAAAATCTTAAAATATTCGAAGAAAGTCGAATAAAATCGAAATCAATAAAAAATCAATAAAATTTTTAAATCGGTTTATAATATTTTTAAATATTATTTTTGTATTTTATTATGTTATTATTTTGAACATGCTTAATAATCTCATCATAAGAGAAAACAACAAAGTGCAGGTTCTTCAACCTTTATTATATACTTCAACTGCTCATTGAATTTAATTTCGAAATTAGGGAATTATTCGCACGTTTTCAACAAATAATTAACACAATTATATGGGAAGCCTGTCCCGGGCTTCAGTCACGAAAAATCCAAAAAAAATTCAATAAACCAAAAGACTTTTCACACATCATTCTGTTTAATCAAATCGAATGTAAAAAATATTTAACTAAGGATTATAATTCTAGTTAAAGTTATTTCAGTTAGACCACACTGTTAGACAAAAGTGCCTTAATATTGAATGTTAATACGAACAGCAAGTTGTTCGAATTGTACGTCTGATACACTGAAATAATACGTTGAGTACTTCTCAATATACACTTCAATTATTTCGTTCACTACAATGATCTTACGCTTATTCAATAATAATAATAATTTAATGATAATCCCTCGAATGTCCAAGAAAACGACATTATCGAATCAAGTTCAGCAAATCTGTTTAAAGTCTTGTAACAAAAATTCGGTGACTCAGAACTGAAACAATTTCCAATTAAATATGCCTGCCATAAAATCACTTCAGGATTAGAAAAATTACATTAGAAATCACGTTCGTTATTAAAATTCCTTGACAATTTTTTCAAACTTTCAGAATATCCAAAACAGAATTCAATTTAATGGAAATTATTTAATTTTATTAAAAATAAAAAGTTTTGCTCAAGGAGAAATAGAAAGAGAAAACTAAAGAAGCAATGCCATATAGAAATAGAGCAATCAACCAGCCCTCCCCACCCTCCCCCGTCTAGCCTTTTTCACTTCCGTAAAACATACCCATATCCACGACGTGACGTGACTGATAAAATAGAATAAAAAGAGAAAGAGAAAGAGAGAGAGAGGGGGGAATAGATAAAGAAACTAAACTATTTCCTAATAAAAATGTTGGACACTTCTTATCTCTTTTCCACAAGCGCATGACTTCACTAATAGAACTAAACTATTTACTAATTGTAAATATATTTTGAAATCCTGTCACAAACAGAAACGACTATCTGTACAAAGACGAAAAAAGATACTGCTGATGCTGGTACTGGTGGCGATGGTACATTACTAAATACAGTGTATTTATGCTCAAAGGATGTCCTTACATTACATTAAGAGAAAAAAAACGAGAACAAAGCACAAAGAGAAAAGGGAGCATTTTATCACGCGCCGCTAACAAATCATTCTTAAATTCATGCAGCGTAAATTCACTCATAATGTCCTGGCAAGCGATGACGTCAAACGAACAGGACGAGATTTGAATAAATTGCTTAGGATAATCATCCAACATTTATCGAAAACGATTCGTGTCGAGAAAGACTTGCTCTTTTTCGAAAACAAAATTAATTTCGCTTGAATAATTGAATGAATTGAATGGAAGGAATTTATGATAATGATTAAACACCAGTATCATTCGAGAAAGAAGAGGATGAGGATGAGGGGAGAGGTAGGAACAAGAAGAATGAATCCAATTTGTTTTCGAAGGATTTCGCATGAATTGATCTCGTCTTTCGCTTTGTCTCGTCTTTCGATTTGTCTCATCTTTCAATTTGTCTCGTCTTTCGATTTGTCTCGTCTAACTACATTCCCCTTTCCCACTCCTTCTCCCCCTTCAATCTCTTCCGATATATCTTCAGTAATAATTTTTATTTCTTTTTGTTTCTTTCTTCCCTGTCAGGTAACCAGCTTTAGCAACACCAATAAAGGTACCATTCCAATTCCTTCCTCAAGCAGAACAGCTGCCATTACTGCATTACAACAACATCAACAGCATCAAATCGCAACCATCGAAGCACCACCGAACAGCTCCGCGCTGCCCATTCAAATACCAACAGTCACCTGCGACCTAGCCTCCGACATTTCCACCTCGGACGCCATCGAACTCGAATCTCAAACGATCATCTACTCGAACGGGAATTCTGGTGGTGTGGCGACAATGGCGGGTACACTGTCGTCTACGCCCAACAGCAAGGATACCCTTAAAGTCAGTATTATCGCAACGACACACAATGCATTGAAAGCGGCTGAAGCAGCTGACACAACGATAACTTCGTCAAATGTCAGCATTAGCACAAATAATAATACCAAAAGCAATGACTGCCAGCTTATCACTGCAACAACACAACGGCCACGGACTTCGACAACAACAACAACGGCCACAATTGGCGGCGGTTCAACATTAAGCGCTACAATCATTCACGCATCGAATATCTCACCCAATGAGCTGCGCGTCTCACCATTGGCCGGTCGTTGTAGAGCTCCATCGGTGGGTATCGATACCGATATGGTGAGTGAATTCGATCCATCCAGTTCGGATTCGGGCGTGGTCAGTCGTTGTGCGGTGGTTAAACCTTTGAAATTTCGTCTCTGCCAACCGATTTTCGGTCGTAAATCGAATAACCAACAACGACACAACGATGAAACGAGAACAGCTCTCGCAACAACAACAACAGCCACAACAATAACGGCGGCAAATGCCAAATTGCTAAGAACCAACGAGATGACGCAATGCGTCAATGAATTGGAACCCGCCATACCCGCTAAAGTACAAAAGCCGCGTGATCCTGAAAAGGAGAAGCGTCGTCTCGCTCGCAAGAAAGAGAAACGAGCAACTCTTATACTCGGTCTGATCATGGGCAGTTTCATAGCATGTTGGCTACCCTTCTTCTTCTTATACATTCTGCTGCCGGCTTGCAGTACGCATTGCCATATACCCGATTCAGCATTCGCAATCGCGTTTTGGTTGGGTTATATGAATTCTGCTCTCAATCCGGCCATATACACCATCTTCAATAAGGACTTTCGTCGAGCGTTTCGTCGGATATTGTTCAAGTGATGTTTGGCTTATGTGTGCTGCTATCGGTGCGTTCACGCGAGCATCGAGAAGGCTACGGAAAGGGCCATGGGTAGCACACCGATGGGTTATAACATGTACGGCCACTATCGACGGTAAATGGGAGGAAGAAGAAGTAGATGGTCGAGGACTCTATTAAAGAACCGAAAGAGAGGAGAGAGAAAGAAGGAGCTAGGACAAGCAATCGAGGGAGATATCAGTGATAGAACGAAGTATCTTTACCAGGCTAGAAAAATCTCATAAATTTTGAGGAATGACGAAATCCATGCAAAGTAATTCAGAAATTCAAGTAGGAATCAGTCGTTATACTCGATAATATTTTATTATTAAGAATATAATATAAAAGTTAGATATAATTTCATTATTACGAGTATTTACAAATTTAAATGAAACTCTGTGGATTTCTTGAAGACTTTTAAGATACTCTGAAAAGGTTTTTCATTTCAAATGAAGCAAATTTCAAAATTCAAATCTTCTTTATTTCATTGAAAAGCTCATTTATAAAGCGTGCAATGGCTGTGAGTAGTTGAATGATTTAGTTAAATATCTTTTACAACATATAAAGTTTTTCAGTAAGGACATAGCATGACATAGCCCAATCAATGAAGTTTTACCATTGCAATCGACTAGAAAACTTCAATTCTTGTATCAATCTGAATATATATGAATACAAACGTATAAACATAAAATCAGAACTCGCCATAATTTACCACCGATATGACATGGATGACTAGTTTGGTTTCCTTCAAGCTGAAGTTATTGCATCATCGATATTCTCAAGACTTTGCCACTTATGTTGTTTCACAGTGTAATACATAATACGGTCCATTAGTTGAATATACCTTATTCAGCGTATGCACTATAAGCAGCCGACCGTCTCGTGCAACGAGATACATATTACTACCCAAACCTGAAGTAAATACTCTTGAGCTTGCAAATATTGCCAAAGAATTGTTTAAAAATTGTTTATAATTTCCAAAGGTTAGTCATCGGTAAACCTCATCACAATCAACATTGATCAAGAGCAGACCACTGCCGGTAATACTCCTCTTCAGAACTGTGGAAGAGTTAACAAGAACAGGTTTCCTTTAAAATACGAAATTGTTATGTTCCTAATGAAAAGCTTGGCGGTTCAATGCATTTCCAGTTTCAATCCAAAATATTTCTCGAAAAATTAATTGCGATATCATTGGATTTTTTGGTAAACCCCAAAAAATAGATGCAGTTCTAGTTGTGAACCAAAAATTTCCCCTTCCTTTCCCCCTCAGTATAGGAGTTATGACCACCCTGACATCAATTGTTTCCGGGAGTAATAAAAGGAAATAAATTTGATATTTGATACGAGCCACAAAAAATAGAGGGTAGTTAAGTAAAAAAATAAGCAACGGAATTTAACGAATTTCTTTCGAATAAACGAAACATTTCTTTAGATAATGCCAAAATGACAAATGGGACAGATTGGCAAAAAAAGAGTAAAAATCGAATGAAATTGAAGTATTTACTAATTTGTTTTCCATCATGCTTTTCGTTGTGCACGACAAATTTAATGGGCGCCTTAATTTCCGTTAGTATCATCCTCATAATCTTACCCATTCATCAACCTTCCGAGGAAAAGTACCCATATCAATCCCATATCACGAAATAAATCACAAGTATCCCTTTTCTCTTAATTTATTTTAAGCTCGTTGGGCGATGAAATGTCTCCGCCCAGATTCTGCATCGTTTCCAACTGCTCTCCCTCACCCTAAACCTCACCCAAATCTTAACTAAAATTTTCTTCCTTACCAATTCATCCCACTCAATCCAATCAATATATTTTATTGCTACTAAAATGAAGTTTTTCCTGAATGTTTGTCACTAAAAAGAAAAACGTGTGCTAAATTGGAATAAAAGGCACATCATGTGACGAAAATGACAAAACAAAAAAAAACTACGAAATTGCTTTCGACTTTATATTTATACTCGATTTTTCAACTTCATGATTGAGCATGCAAATCGTCAATACTTCTTTTACCAGGCATTACCACCTTGCGAATGAGAAGCTATTTTTACTTTAGTCTGACATGCAAATTGTATTGAACGTAAAAGGATATCATGAATTTTCTGTTTATTGACTCCGTTCATTCGTTTCTTCATTTATCAATCACATCTCCATGCGTTCACCCAACTCGTTCTTTCTTTCTTTCCCTCACTTAACGACAAACTGAAATCCTAGTTTTGGCTGATTTCGGTAGACAAATAACAACTGAAGCGTATCAAAATCACGGATATCCTTTATTGCTGTCCCAAGACTAGTCAAATTTCAATCGATTGTGGCCTGAATAATGAATGAAAAAAAATTGAACAGGGGGGGGGCGGAAGGAGAGGAAAACATAAACAAATGGGGAAGTAAAAAATTGGGCAGTAAAACGAAAATAGCAAGGAGTGATTGGAAGCGAGAAAGTGAGAATTGCCAACAGATTTAAATTTTTGAATTAGAAACTTTGAAAGCAATGATTGGATTTGTTAAAGATTGATGACAACAGACAGAGACATAAAACAAAGATCAAATTATACGCATACAGGCCAGCTTAATTTAGAAAAAAATGCAATTTTTTTAACAATAATTTTTAACTTAAATAGCAAAAAATTTCCCTTCTGTCAATTGATATTAAAATGAAACCTCTTATTGAAAGATCCAACTACTTTTCTTTAATTCTTCAATTAAACTTAATTTGTTAAAATTGTTCATACTGCTGAACTTTTTGCAGGTTTCAGTCTAAACTAAATTGAATGTAGTTTCATTAAAGTTTAATAGAAAAAAATTTTAATTAATTTTAATGAAATTTTTATTAAATTCGCTTGATTTCACTTGCTTTAAAAATTATTTGTTAAGTATTTAATATTTATTTAAATATTTAAGTATTTAATTAACGGTTCACTGATTAACAACAATTTATTGAACACATTACTGACTGATTAACCGGACCTATCCTACCAACCCCCTTCCCTCCCTTTCGCTACTACATTACGTATTTTCAATTTAACTGAAGCTTAATTTGACATGCCTGAAAGCTAAACAATATTGAAAAAGAGCCGGTAGAGAAAAGAGAAGGATATATAACATTACTTGCCTGTATTTTCTGCTCTTTCTTTCTAACCGCACTTGTCTTCACCTTCCCTTCGAACGTTGCCAACCCTTTAATACATCAATTTTTTTTAAAAAAAACACCTGGATAAATATTTTACACAAAAAGAGAAACGAAAAGACCACAAACCGAATGATTTGGTTGGATTGGTTTGATTACGAAAAACAAAGGTTACCAAATGATTGATAGCACAAAAACAAATCGCTGGCACTGATAACGATCTGATCGATTCAATCGGGGAATGTTAAAGTTTGTTAGCGTGTGTGAGAAATGGAGCATGATAACAATGTCAATAATGATGATGATGATAATTCAATCAACGATTTACTTTAGTGGTCTTTGAGATGAGAGTGATAAACATGTTGGGCAGTATTGAAATATAATCGTTTGTAACGATGACAGGAATTATTATTTGAAGCAATAAAAATTGCTCGAAAAGTAAAATATTAATTATATAAATTAATTTTATCCTTATTGAATTAATTAAAAACTAAATTACGATTTCCATAAAAGAAAATTAAATTTAAATCGGATTTTATTTTTTTAGAGAGCTCGATTTTATTTGAGAGTCCTTTTATTAAAATTTTTGTTGTATCCTTCCCGAGATTATACTTCCTGAGACTTATCCTTCCTGAGATTATCCTTTCTGAGATTTATCAACACTGAATTCTAATAAATGAATTCATTTTGCATTCTCGAATTGATTTGCAAACAATTTCTAAAACTGAAATGTCATTTAAATCCAAATTATTTAACCTTTGCCAAAATTTTGCTCTCATCTCCTTTTTCGTTTCCGTTTCCGCTTTCATTATTACCATCACAATCAAATCAAATCAATTCATCGATTTCGTATCAATTTAGATCAAACAAACGAAACGAGAGCGAAAGTGAAAGAGAAAAATATATCAAAAAGAAAACAACAGGAATAGAACACAAAACCACAAAACGCAAAACACACACATACAAACAACAAGAGCAATAATGAGAACAACAACAACAGCAACGATAACAACAGCAATGTTGAAACCAATAATCTAATCAACAACAACAGCAAACACCAACTACAACTACAACAAAAATTTTGGACAATAAAAAAACTGGAAAAACTAAAATTCGAATTCAATGAAAAAGGCAAAAGTGACAGAACAAAAACAGAGTACGAGGAAGAAAAATAAAAAAGAATACGAAGTAGGAGTCCAATAAATTTCTGTTAATTTTTATATAAATGAATTACTAAGCACATCAAACATAAATATGATAAATATCGTATGGCCCAAAAAAACACAAGCAAAAACCAGAAGCAAATAAATAGCCATAAATAAGCAAAAAAAGAGAAACTAAAAAAAATGAATTCATCAAAATGCTGTTCATGAATATTTAAGTGAAGTCGCAAAAACTTTGACTTACCCCTCCCCTCTCACAGCGAATTCATCCTTTTTGGTTTTCCGTCTCTTAATTCTTCTTCCTTTTTAACTTTCGTTTCTTTCATAACATCAAATTAACTCATTAAAGCCCAAAAAAGAGATTTATTTGCGCCAACATCATCAAGGTTTTAAAAAAGTTGTAAATTTATGTAAATCAAACCGAAAAAGAGAGATAGAGAGCGAGCGAGAAACAGAGAGGACGAGCGAGAGAGTAGAGCAGATTTATAGAAAGTCAAACCACACACACATTTACAAACGATCACAGTTTGTGATTCTTTTGAAATGATTTTAATTTAGGAATCTTTCTCTTTCAGAAAAGTCAAGACACGAAAACGATAAAGACTCGTTTTAAACGATACAAAAGAACCAAGCAAGATTTATATAAACGTGATAGTTTTTTTAATATTTCAATACTATGTTATCAGATAATTAATAAAATATAATAATATCGTAACAATAATAATAATAATTATCCTTTCAAAATAATAAAAGGATGAACGAACAAAATCATTTCAAAACTATTTTGCTTTATGCATAACATAAGCCTAAAACTCATACATAAAGCTGCAGTAGACCTCTAATTCATTGTCATCATAATAATAATATCATCATCATCAATCATCATCGTCATAATAATAGAAGTATGGGGGAGGATAAGTCAGTGATTATTCTAAGGCACTATTCTTGAAAAAACTGTAAAGCTTCTTCCAATTATCATTACTCTGATAATTTGATAATTTCTTTGATTTAATCAAGCCTTTATCATTATAAAAGATACGGAAATGAACAACAATGAAAACAACAACAGCAACGGATGTAAGAACTAACACAGAAACGACTACAAAATCATTATCGACATCCTCACGAACGATAACAATACTTTCAGCATCAGACGTAGCAACAACGACAGCAACAACAACTACAACAACAATAATCACAACAACAAAAGCAGTATTATCTTATCGTTATATAAGCATTAATTAATTGTTAAAATTTTTTCGAGGTCTTTCTCAAAAAGTATTTATAATTTAATATTTATAATAAATAATAATGAATAATAAATATAATAAATAATAAATATTTAATATTCGACAAAAAAGACTACATTAAAGGAATATATAATTATATATTCAAACCTTTAATTTTTCAAATATTCGTTGGTTTTTTTAACGTGTATATCTTCGTTTTATTTCAGAAAAACCTTTTATTTCGGAAATGTTTTTTTTTAATTTGTACATTAATTTTATTAAAAAAAGGAAATAGTAATAAAGTTGATAAATTCCATTTAAATTACTAAATTATTCCATTGATTTTTCCGAGTAAATCCATCTCAGATTTTTCTTTTTTTATCACAAATTCTTCGTTTCTATTTATTAATTTATTTCATCATTTCTTGAAACCTTTATTTCGATAAATGCAGTTGTCAAAGAATTTAAAAATTTTATTTGCATATTCAGTGAATATTCAATATTTAAAAATAAATTAAAAAATAACTGACAACAACATTTATTATGGCCAGAGGGTTAGTTTTCCCAGACACTGCAAAAATTTTCCGACAATTGAAATTTTATTTAATATACGAAAATAAAATTTTTTTTAAATTTCATAAATCAAATTTCTGCGAAAACGAAAAATAAAAAATATATAAAATATATAAAATGTTAAAGCATTTTTAGTTTTACATATATTTCATTTAATTTAATATGTAGATTAATTCCAATCGTAGCAATTGAGAATTTTTCCATCATCAACTTTTTTCATTTGTTCATGCAATCCCTCCCACAACCATTGAAACCTTTATTTCATTACGAGCAATTTTAAAACTGTTAAAAACTTTAAAAACTTTGTTGAGATTTTTTAATAAATAATTAGTATTTAAAACTAATGGAATAATTAATGTAGTCAACAGCTTAATCTTTCCAAAAAAAATATTCCTTTATTATGTTCTTATATCTTTATTTAATTAAAAAAATTAATGTTTCCTTTAAAATTCATAAACGAATTTTTTCTTTCGAAAGATGAAACATTTAAAACATTTACGAATCACATTTAAAACATTTAATCGATTATTTCCAACCGTTCCAAATTCAGGCCTTTCCCATCAAAAACTCTCTCCATTCAATCACTTTATCGACCATTCATCCATTTTTTCGATCATTCTTTTAACCTTCTATTTCATTAAGAGCATTCCAGAGTAAATGCTTTACCGCTCTTTCTGTTCGTTTGAGGCTTTCAGATATCAGCAGTTTTTTAAAAGTGTGAAAAAATATGTACATATTTACCAAAATGTTGTGAATTCTCTGTACTTGTTCTTAATGCTGTTAATGCTGTTATGGTTGTTGTTGTTGTTTGTATTTTGAACAGTACTTTTGATGGTGGTTTTCTCGCTAATGGCATCAGAATAATTGGCTGCTCTTGAGTGACTGCCAATAAGTCAGTGCGCTATGCGAGTGCATGCATATGTAGAAATGTGTGAGTGTTTGCGTGTGGGTGTGAGTGGGTGAATCTGAGCCTGTATCGCATATGACATGATAACAAATTTATGCACGTATTTGCCCAACTTCCCGTAGCTTGCTTTCCTCAGGATTAATGTCGAAGTTGAATTTATTGGAAGAAAGAAAAAAAATCGAAAGAAACTATTTCGAATTTGGAGTATTATCGGAGATAATACAGTCTGGCTTAGTAGAGGCTAGTCTCATATTGGTGCAAGATGAAAATAAAGGCAAAAAGTGAAGGAAACTGGGATAAATCCTATACAGATTTGATTACGGCTGATTCTGAAGAATTCAAGCTTATTAAAATAGAAGAAAATATAAGAAGTAGAAAGAAGAAGCAGAAGAAGGAATGGGTGAAGTCATTTAAGAAAAAAAAATTATTTGATATTATTATTTTTTTACTGACTCATGAATTTTGCCCAAATAAAATTTTGTACAAAAGTCTTCCGAAGTTTTTAAACGATTTTCCAAAAAAGGTTTTGTTTTTTCAAGACGGAAGTAATCCCATAGTTCATATTCGGTTTATGAGACCCATCAATCGATACGCCGGTGCCGTGAGCGTGTTTCGGATACACAAGAAACCTCAAGTACTTGAATCAAAAATAACACTCGTCATTTTGTTATCCCTACCAGGCCCGGACTTTCAAAAAAGTTTCACAATAAGATTGCATTACAATGCCTCCCTCCAATACCCCTAATACCTCTTCTACGATTCCCCTCGTCCCACTTGTACCCTCTCTTAAAATCCTTCCTATCTTCTACTCCTTTTGTTAGTTAAAACAAAAACAAAACCTTCTTGATACTTGAGAGCGATTTGAAAGATAAACCGAATTTCAACCTTTAATTGAAAAAGTGTTTTGACTGAAGCAAAAAAACCAGTAAAACGAAAAACTTTTAAAACTGTGCGAAGGCACATGCAAAGGAAATGATACCAAATACAAAAACAAAAAGGATCGAAGAAAAGTATAGAATCCTTTTGAGATTCGTACGTGCTCCTGCGAATTTTGTGTAACGTTAGTTTTTCCTTGGTAACTAACATCACCAGAAACAACATTTCAGATAACTAAAATAACAACAACAACAAGAAGAACTATGAAAATGACTACAATATCATTATCGAAAACTTCTCTGGCCATAACACCACGTTTGGGAGCACCAGCTAGGTAACAACAACGTCATCAAAATCAACAACAACAGCAAAACCAACATTAACAACATTGACAACGATAGCAACAACACCACCATCAATAACATCCTGGGCAGCAACAAGAGCAGCAAAATACCAAAGTTCCAAAAATGTATTCTCTGAATCCACAGATGCATCCACACACACAGGACACGTACACACTTATCGTGCATCGGCACTCGCACGCATAAAGATACATCAGCGCTAATGGCCATTTGCCATAAAGCCCCATCAAGTCATATGAACCTCCATCCTCATTCGAGGAACTCGATCGTTGGCTAATCGATCGATCACGCGTGAATGACGAGGGGCATGCAAAAGCGGAAAGTTAAAAACTTTTAACTGAAAGCACCTGAAAAACTTCAAACTAATTTCGTTTATTCGAAAGAGTAGCAAATGAAATGAGAAAGGCTTAATTAAAGCAGGCATGCATTTTTAAGATTCCAAAAAGTGTTACTCGAAAGTTTCTGAAAAGGGTATTTTTGTTGTTTTTTTTTTTGGCAAAGTTATCAAATTGTATTGAACGTAATTTAAGCACAAATAACATTAAGACAGAGATGAGTAAAGACATCGAGTAAAATATTGAGGAACAGCGCTAACAGCAAATTTAGCAAAATGAGAACGAGTGCGTTTGTGAATTTAACGAGCAATAATTCGTTAATAAATTACCTAAAAATTATATAGACAATATTAAATCGACGAATAAAATAGACAGTGAATATAATTCATAACTAACATAACTGTTAGTTAATAGAGAACACTAACATAACTGACATAATGTTAGCGTAATGAGCGTAATTGGTAGTAGAGCTGACAAAATTATGACATAACTGATAACTGACTGATATTACATGGTCAAAAATGACATAACCGATATAATTGCTAATTGAGAGAATATTGACACAATTGGCACAATCGGCATAACTGATAGTAAGAAAGTTAACATTATAATGACACAACTGACGTAAATGATAATTAAAATAATGTTAGCATGGTTTAAACAACTGAAAATTATGACTTGACATTGATATTCATGACTTAATCGCTCAAATTAGTATAATAATAAAAATAAGAATTAAATCAATAAATTGGTCTTGGGCGATAAAAAATTCCATCACACATAACACTATCATAATTACTAATTCTAAATATTAAATTCATAGATAGATAATATTAAGCGACCGTTACGTATGAGTGACAAATTCAGATTGCTATGCAAAATTAAAGAATTTAAGCCTTACAAGATAAATTTGACAAATAACACAAAATAAACCGTAGTTCCATATTAACGATTCATTATATATTATATTATATTAGTTCCATATAACGTTCATCATTATTCGTTGCCTATTTTGTGTCGAGAGAATGAATTTAGTTAGATAATGCTCTCTTATAACTGGACGACACATAATACTCGTATATCACGTTATACGCGTTACTCTTAACTACTAGTTACTTTGTCTCTAAATTATTTGGTCACTTCTTCCTTGAGAGTGAAATTAATCAGGCAATATTATGTTGCTCGGTAAACAACTCTCGTTAATTTTTATAGTCTTTTAAAACACGTTACAAACGTCACAACATCTGCAAACATTTGAAACAATTCTCTCGTAAAACTACTTTCGCTGTCACTTTATAGGGGGGGGGGGGGGTTGGGTGGTAGTAATGATATGAAAATCTTTCGTCACTGCAAAACACACTATACTTGCTATACAAAATCGCTATAATATTCTTGTTTTTATTTTTTGTCAATATTTTTATAATATTCTTCCTCATAAATCCCTAACGTCATTCTGGTTGGTGACATGATTAGTTCTATTTACCATAAAAACGACCGCAAAATATTTATTACAAAATATTAAAATTTCAAGAATAACAAATTTAAGAACTATGAAAAAAGTTCTTAAAAAAGATCAAAATTTATTACATAAACAGAAAATGTTAGCGAAATGGTTTATTTTTGGCTCATTTCCAACGCGTATAAATTTTATTACGATTTAAAACAATCTTGGCGAATATTCACACAAAATAAATTGTTACATGGAGAAGTAGAGAGAGAGAGAGAGGAGCTTCAAACATTAAAAGTATTACAAAATAAACAAAATGAGTCAATAAATCTTACCAATTGATAGAACGCACAGGCAGCTCTCATTAAATACTTCCTTTTCCCTTCCGAGCGAGGAGGAAATATTTGTAAATCATTCCACAAATATTTTTTCTTCTTACACGCGGTTATCCATTATCTTTCTTGGCATCAATCAATCGTAGACAAGTCATATTCCTTGCAATCTTCTGCTGAATTTTATCTGATTTTTTATATTTTTGGCCCATTAATTTTTTTTTAATTTCTAATTTTGTATATTTTCTATTTTTTTATATTTTTAATTTCGTACATTTTTTTTTAAATTTTGATATTTTGTATATTTTTGATTTGATTTTTGACTTTGTATATATTATATTTTTTATATTTTTTATTTCATATATTTTGTACATTTTTGTATAATTTATTTTGTGTATTTTTAACTTTTTTATTTTTAAGTTTGTGTATTTATTATTTATATCTTTAATCTTGTATACTTTTTATTTTTTATATTTTCGATTTTGTACATATTTTGTAAACTTTTTTATATTTTGACTTCTGTATATTTCTTATCTTTTATATTTTTAATTTTGTAGTCTTAATTTTTTATATTATTTATTTTGTATATTTTAAACTTTTTTATTTTTAATTATGTGTATTTTTTGTTTTTTATATTTTTAATTTTGTATATTTTTTTATATTTCTAATTTAGTATATTTTGTATTTTTTTATATTTTTTATTTTATATATTTTGTACTTTTTTGTATTATTTATTTAGTATATTTTCATCTTTTTTATTTTTAGTTTTGTGTATTTTTGGTTTTCTTATACTTTTAATTTTGCATAATTTTTTTATATTTTTCATTTTGTACATACTTTGTAAAATTTTCTATTTTTTATTTTAAATATTTTTAATTTTTTTCTAACTTTATTTTTAACTATTTCTTTATATTTAAGTGTTGTTTTTAATTTCTTTATTTTTTATTTTATGTTTTATTATTTATCTATTTAACGCAGGTTTTTATATATTTACTTTATATTTAATTACTTTTATTTAATTATTTTTAATTAATTTTTATGCCGCCTATTTATTTCTTTATTTTTATTTTATTCGTTTGTAGATATATTTTTTATTGTATTTATTAATTTTTCCTTCAAATTATTCATTTCCTTCTGCCGAACTATTTTTCATTCAATATTTTTGTGTCAATTTTTTTAATTTTTAATTTTTATTTAGCACTCTTTTGTTATTATATTTACACTTTTTAGTTACTATATTTTTTTGTATTATTAATTTATGTGTTATTAATATAAATATTTTTAATTTATTTTTTAATTATTTATTAATTTACCATTTTCTATAATTTGTTTAAGTGCTATTTAAGGAATAATATACTTCTTAAAGCTATTTATAAATTCGATAGCTCTTAATAATTTTAAGATTAATCGCTTTTATATTAAACTTCAATAATTTCAAAGAATTATTTCAAAATTTAAATAAATAAGAATTTAGTAAAAATGTTCTCTTGGAACGATTCTATTTTATTATATTTTTTTTATAATTCCAATTTAGTCTAACTTAAATAATATTTTAAAAAATTTTTTAAACTTATTGTCTTTTTTAATTTTTAATGCCAAACGAATTCTCAATGGAATTTAAATTGCACCACTTTAAAAACGTCTTCTCAAATATTTTTATTGATATTGTTTTTCATTCATTTCATTCCTAAATTTGCTCTCCATTTGAAATTTCATTCTTTATTATTTTCGCATTAATTTCATCTACTTCATTAAATAAGTATAGGCACACGTATAGCAATAAATCAAATTAAAAAAACACACAAATATTAATTGCCGATTCGCAAAATTAAGTTCACTAATCGTGCATTAAATAAGTTTATTATATACGCAAACACACTCAGTTTCATAAAAATATTTATGTTGAAATACGTGAGGTGCGTTTTTACTCCTACATATGCGCCAACATATGCGTGTATACATACGCATATATAAAAATATACAAACCAATATTACCATTACATTATTTCTAAAAAGTCTTTATGGCAAATTAATTGCCTGATTAAAGCATAGAAGAATCTTACACGACACTTCTTTACGTGTGTGGATCAGGAAGAGAGATAAGTAGGGTAAGAGCGAGAATGAGAAGGCGAAGGACCAATTGAGACGTTATAATAATTTATACAATTAAAATGCGCGATTTAAATATAGAAATATCGAATGAATTATTTCTCGAATGATTTGATTTTAAATAAGCTTTTATTAATTTTTATTTTTATTAATTTCACAAATTCTTTTAACCTTTTCAAAATTTTGTAAAAGGAAAATTTATGAATTAAATAACTTTTTGTAACAAAACGTAATCGTTTAAAGCTTTTCATTATGATCCATTGGATTGATTTTGACAAAACTCTCTAGACAAAACCCAAACCAGTACTTTTATATTTGGCATCATCTTCAGACCCCCCACCCCCTTCTATTTTTATTTTCTCTCCATCATTATTTATTTTCAATTTGGTCACCTTCTCGCAGCGAAATAACAGCTGGTTAAATTCATTAACGTTTATGAACAACAACGGCTTCTCAAACAGCGCTGCCAACTTTATGTGGTTGACGAAAAGAAACAGTATGAAAACAAAAACAAAAAAAAACAAAAAAGGAAACAAAGCGTGTAAAAAAAAGGAAATATATGAGGAAATTTATGAGGATCTTTTTATAAAACCAAATAAAATCATTTATAGCAAAAGGGAAAAAGAAAGAAAAACAAACGCAGGAAGAGCAAATTTGAAAAAATCCCAACAATTCAGTTTTGGCATCTGCTTTGATTTTTCCTTAACAAAGCGCGGTCATGATTTTGCCTGCGGTAAAAATCAAAAAAAAAATAATAATAATAAAAAAGAAAAAGGAACTAACAAAATTTTGTTTGAAATCCTGTGAACCTTTTTTCTTTCTTTTTTCCGTTATTTATTTATTTTTTTTATTGTGGTTTGTGTAAAAATACGCATTGTTTACCAACAATGAAACGACTTTTTTCTGTATGAAATGTCACTGATTTTTCTCTGAATAGTCTTTTTAAAAATAAATGTTTGTTTGTTTGTTTGCCTGCTTCCGGTTTGATTTCCTTTTCAATTTACGCTTTGGTGTAAATTTTCACATTTGTCGTGATTTTCGTGCGGCTTTTTCAGAATTTTTCGTAAAAATATTTTAAGTCAAATTTTCTCGGATTAAAAAATGTTTTTTACTGTTTAATTTTATTTTTAACAAAACGAGATTAAATTAAAAATTTCTACAAGAATATTTTTAAATTTATATATTCTTTAACATTTATGTTATATTTTATTTATGTATTGATTTGGTATTCATGAAAACACTGCATTCAGGTGCTTGTGACCTTCAGAGCCTTCATTGTCCATGACTCATCAGGAATTTTTCATTAAAAGGAGTCTTTTTTTAAGAAAATTGAGTTCAGAGGTTGTAATAAAAATGATATATTATTTTTAATGTATCAAGGGTTAATCAACTGAATAATCAACAATATCCGAACAAAACCTGAACAATATTTGAGCAATATTTCATTTTTATTTTAGTCAAACAACTGACTTCTAGCATGCCATAAAATTTTTCTGACTTTACCGATATTTTCTAAACATACTTTGTAAAGTTTTCCTAGTAACATTTTCTAAGAGATCAGACGAAGACTTGGGTGTACGCGTGTGAGTGAATGTGTGCGTGTGTGTGTGATATGTGTGTGTTTGGACTTATGCGAAGAATTTTCAAGATTAAAAGCCATTACTCCTAGCCATCCTTGTTTCCTACTTTATTACAATAATTTCATTCGACGAATGTCAACAAAACAAAAGCACAAATTTAATCAAAGATGAAAAAAGTTAATAAAAAAATAGTTTATTACAAACAACATTTACCAAATGCAAGTTATGAAATCGGCTACTGCGCATTGGAAGGGGGCGAAAGAGCTTTTTTTGAAAGTCGGTTTCTGTTTCACTAAAATGAACACAAATTTGGGGGATTTTGCTAACAACTAGAAATAAATTATTCTCTCACTACTACGTGTATGTGTATGTGTGTATGTGTATGTGTGTATAGACATCTTTAAAGAAATCTTTCATTAGGGAGAAAAGTTCTCGAAGAAATATAATCGCATTATTAATGGTCGCAACTACCACTTTGTTATTATTTTTCGTTATTCTTTCCTCATTGAGTCGTGCTTACAAATTTAGGGAAATCTTTAAACAATCTTTTAACAATGCTTTATTACTTTTAACATTGCTTTAACTTGGGGTCAAAATAACGTCAAGCTCTGAATGAAATCGTATTTTAGTGTCTTTACGACTTTCCAGTTTTTCGTTGATTTGGACTTTTGGCTTCTTAATTTAATTACTATAGTTGATAATAAAAGAATACTAAAAACTGCCAACGGTTTTTATACTTTATTGTTAAACGGAAACGGAGTTTTTCAATAAGCATAAAAATTAAACTAAAGAAAATAATTATCATGCTTCTTTTTCAAAACCCAATCTCTCTTTATCCCATATACCCCCCCTACGGTCCTTTGCCATTTATATAACGGCTCATAAAAAATTTACACGGTTCTTGAACTAAATGAAATAATAATTATTTTCATAGTATCATAATAATTCCTAACATTATACTAATAGTTATTCTTGTACTATTTATCAGCCTTTCCTTTCCCTTTCCCTTCCTCTTTCTCAGTCTCTATCTATCTCTCTCTTCCTCTATCAACGTTGTTTATTCCTCTGGAAATTAGTGTCTTTCTTTCCCATTTAGTAAATGTTGTTTTTTTTGGTAACGCACCAAAAAGTCCGCCAATCTAAAAACTTTCTTAAGTGGTTAATGTTTCTCAATTTTTCGTTGGTTTGTCAGTTTTTTTTTTTGCTTCTGTTAGTTCTGAGACATCTTCTGCTGGAGTGGCATGCAGATATGCTCAATAGGTTTGTTGGTATTTTTTTTAATTTTTTGTAGATTCTTCTACATTCACCAACATCAAAAACAATAACAACAACAATAACGGCGCCAATGGTATTGCAAATTTTGTAGCAGAAAGCTACTGCAAAGCAATTTCAAATCCACTCCTTTCTCTCTACCTTTTTTTCTCTTACACACTTTCTCTCTCTCTTTCTCTCTCTCTGTCTCACTCTGGCCATTTCTCCTGCGCCAAAATCGCATTTTGCATTTCATTAAAAACTCCATAACTTTTCAAATCCTTTTGTTTTGTGCTTTAGAAAAAAAGGAACTACCTGGGCGGATGAAGGTATTATTTGATAATTTGTCTTTGTTACCATTATTATTGTTGCATAATATTAATATTTGTGCACCATCAATTGCTGTTGGTGTGTCTACGTTTAATTTTTTATAATTATACATTCTTTTATTTTATTTTCCTTTAAATCTGGTTAGATTTTATACATTTTTTATTTTATATATTTTAGGTTATAAAAATAGAATGGAACATTAGCTACAGATCGAAGCTTCAGACCGGGGCGTAAGAGTTTGGGTTTGAGTTAAGGTTCTGAAGAGGTCCAGATAACGATTAATAATTTTGACCTATAAACCGCCGTTCGTTATTTCGCTATTCGTTATGCTATTCGTTGAGTACAATTTTTGAGAAGCTTTCTAAAAATCTTAAGGTCGCAGATCACTGCAGTTTTCAAGGTCAATCAACCAATCGAGAATTGCTGAGAGAATTTTCCCTTAGACAAAATTTTAAACCTAAACCTAAAAACCTATTTTAAGACCTAAATTAAAAACCGATTTTAAATAAAAACCTTTTAATTAATTCCACCAATTCTATGATTAAACCATGTAATTAATCCCGCTCTTTCTTTAAAGTCAAATAATAAAAGCATTCTTCACTCTTTGAGCGGTGGACTTGATATAGCTAAAATCTGAAACTGTCTAAATATTCCCCAGCGTCTACTTTTTCCTTTCGAGACTTTCGGTTTAAGGAAATAATTTCCTTTTCATAATTAGAGATTAACGTGATTAAAAGTAATTTGGAAATTTTTTTGTGAGAAGAAAAAGATATGGCCCCACCAATCTTTACCACCCTCTCCCCTGCACTAGCCCCAACAATTACGTGTTTAGCGCAAGTATTCCTTTATAGACATTGGTTTCCTTTTGAGCACCGCTAGAATACCGGTAGTCTTTTTATGCCCTCGGGTATGAGTCTTGTGTGTAAAAAGGAAAGAGCGTTGGTACGTCTGCTCGGTCATTTCGGCTCTTTTTTGCTATCTAACAACCAAGCCAATTAAGTCCCGTACGCTCGTTTACTTTTCCACGAGGTTTTTCTTACTCCTGCGGGTAGGCTTTGAAATCAAATATTTTCATAAAAACCTTTACAATTATTTTTTAATACTTAAAAAGAAAGTAATGCTTGTGAGAAAAATGCGAGGAGATTTTTCTCCCTTTTTCAAATCCTCCCCTTTAACGAATAAGCGAATAAGAGAAGGCCCGGAGCCCAAACGGTGGGCGGGAGCAATAAAATTCGAACAAAACTCTTTAAAAAATACCAAAGGCAGCGAACCGAAACTATGTAAATGAGTAAAAAGTAATTTTTTCCTTAAAAAAATTATGGCCACGTCAGTAAGCAAAGAAAAAAATTGCATAAATCTGAAGTGTACCGTTAGATTTTAAAAATTAAGGAAGAAAGGGAGACAGGCGAGAGGGAGAATGAGAAGCAGCAGAGCAAATAGCAAGGCTAGTATGACTTGCGGCAACGAATATAACGGTAATGCCCTTCAGAGATTCAGGGCTCACGTGCTTTAAAAGAGAAAGCAAAAGCAGGTGATACCAACAAGTACGAACGCTGACTACGGACTGGCCGAGGCTTATACACCCTACACTCGAAAAATAAATTTATAATTTAAACCCATGAGACAAAGGGTTCCAACCCCCTTATACCTCATTATACATTTATTCACTTTTTTTTCTTAGTTCATTTACGACTGCTTACTCGCCTTCAACACAGTCTTTCTCAAAGAAGTCCATGCATAGTGCAGATTATGATGGGCGTGTCGAACCCATTTTTGGGGGATTTGTAAGATTCTAAGCAAATATATATATATATATATATATATATATATATATATATATATATATATATATATATATATATATATATATATATATATATATATATATATATATATATATATATATATATATATATATATATATATATATATATATATATATATATATATATATATATATATATATATATATATATATATATATATATATATATATATATATATATATATATATATATATATATATATATATATATATATATATATATATATATATATATATATATATATATATATATATATATATATATATATATATATATATATATATATATATATATATATATATATATATATATATATATATATATATATATATATATATATATATATATATATATATATATATATATATATATATATATATATATATATATATATATATATATATATATATATATATATATATATATATATATATATATATATATATATATATATATATATATATATATATATATATATATATATATATATATATATATATATATATATATATATATATATATATATATATATATATATATATATATATATATATATATATATATATATATATATATATATATATATATATATATATATATATATATATATATATATATATATATATATATATATATATATATATATATATATATATATATATATATATATATATATATATATATATATATATATATATATATATATATATATATATATATATATATATATATATATATATATATATATATATATATATATATATATATATATATATATATATATATATATATATATATATATATATATATATATATATATATATATATATATATATATATATATATATATATATATATATATATATATATATATATATATATATATATATATATATATATATATATATATATATATATATATATATATATATATATATATATATATATATATATATATATATATATATATATATATATATATATATATATATATATATATATATATATATATATATATATATATATATATATATATATATATATATATATATATATATATATATATATATATATATATATATATATATATATATATATATATATATATATATATATATATATATATATATATATATATATATATATATATATATATATATATATATATATATATATATATATATATATATATATATATACCACGCCACCTTCAACGCGTTACAAACGAGATAAATAAGTGAATATATGCTCTCGCTTCGAATGTAGGGTATAAATTGAGAGTATACGTTATAAATTTAGACCACAGCGTACGCAATTATAATAATTTTGTGAAACAAAACTCGCAGCAAAATTAATTAAAACTAAAGAAATTAATTCCTCTTAACCAGATGAAAATCGTTTCTTTCTCTGATACGATTTCCTTTTGACTCATGATATGTTTTTAAGAAAAATAGAGAAAACTATTGCACGCAGAAGAATCGGTATTAAACTTAAAATGAAGAAGTAAAATTAAGAAGAAATTATAAATTTAAAAAATTCCATTAATATCATTTCAAAAGTTTTGTGACAGTAAATTTAAAAACTAAATAAACTTTAGCTCCTCCTCCTACTCCTTTAACTCCTACCTCCCTATGAGGGTGGTTGATTCCTTAGGAACCAACCTCCATCACCTCAACAGCCTTTTGTCTTTCTTTAAATTTTCTTTTATAAAATAATTAATTTTTTGCATCGTACTTTTATTTTATACATTTATTACACGTTGCGCCTTTTTATATAATAGAAGACAACTTTATAACAAAATCTTCTAAATTTGCAAGCGCTCGAGTGGATTTTATACCGAAAGACATTCATTCAACGTCAGACACGCTAACCATTTGCGCAAAATTTAAAGAACAATTTCACAAATTTATTACACGTCGCGAACTTTTTTATATAATGTAAGGAAATGAAAGAGCCAGCATAACTTTTTATGGAAATTTAAAAGTTCTAACGTTGAAACGTCATCACAGTGTCATTGTCGTTAACAGAAATTAAAAATGAACAGTTTACATTATGCAATTTCTTCTGCGTCGGTCCTGTTGTCCTTTTCTACAATAATGACATAAATTAAAAACAATTTTGTTACGAACAATACATTTGCATAATTTGCATTTTTGTAATACACGCCTCTGCTTGAAAAGTGCAGTCTGTGAACATGCGAAAAGTTATACTCGCGATTTTGGAACGAATTTATGGTGACAGTGCTTTGCTAGCAGAAAACTTTACACAGACAGAGTTTACTTACACTGTTACTGTTACAGTTTATTTTATTTACGGTGACCGATATTTTAACTAAAAATTTACGAACAAAATAACAACAAATATTTAACAATTAGACCGCTAACAGAGCAATTCCACTTTAGCAAATATAAGAGTGATATGAGCAGAGTGATAACAGTATTAATAGAACAAACTTTTTCAAATTTTGTAACAAATAGTGCACTTGTGGCAGTTACGTCAGTGACGTGTTAAAAGAAAACTCTAATTTTAATTTTGTTAACACTGACTTTACATTATGCTAACTGCAGTTTAATTAACTTAATTAACTTAATATTATTATTGTATTTACTTTAACATTACTAATAAAAATAATAGATAAAATAAAATAATTCGTACTGAATCCGTTTTCATTCAAATTGAAAAATAAAAAAGGATATCTTTCCGAACGATTAAAATTTAATTTATAACTTTGATTGATTGGCTTTATAAGGAATGTTTTAATAATGCGTTTGTTCGAAATACTCCTATTTCTTAATGAATTTTATTATAGATTCTTTTTGTTGTTCACAAAATATATGTAGAATAAAGTATATATAGTATTGTATATATTTAATTTTCTTTTTCAACTTTAGCCCTTGGTAAGGATACCCAAATTCGATATTTCACTTTTTTATTTTGTGATTATTTCTGGATTATAAGAACGAATTTTTAATTTATACTCTTTTTTAAAAAATTCGATTGGGACGTAAAATAAATATTTACTCTATTGCAGCTTGTTCTACCAACAAGTCATGATTAAAAAACCATCAGGCACTTGCCATTAAATGATTTAATACCACTTAATTTATTTGTCGAATAAATTATATGAAGGCATGTGTAAGTATGTGTTCGTGTTATTTGTGTTGAAATTAATTTAACCTCAAATGAGTCAATTTTGGAAACGAAATAAAAACGATTTACATAAAAAGCACGCAACGGTAAATATTACGTGCGTTATTATTGAAATTATTTGCTCCATTATCGAATAATAAAAACAACAACAAAAATAATTATAGGGATGGCAAAACACTAAATAATAAACAAAATAATTTAATTTAATCTGTTTAACGCGTTGAAAATTGTGACATTTGAGAGATTTAATTTTAGCAAAAGAAAAAACCTATTAGATATTTATTATTTGAATTAAATACAAAAACACATTTAATAATTTTTTTATTATAATTTCATGCTAACTTCTGAATTTTTGGAAAATTTCTGGATTATTTAACTTTATCCAAATAACAACAAATTCCAAAAATAACTATTCGGTTAAAAGAAAAATAAACTAAATATTTTACTAATATTTTCAAACGCAATTTTTTATTAAAAATTAAGGAAAGTCCGTTAGACCGCAGCGTGCAAATTATTTTAATTCAATTCATCGCTACAGAAATTAAGTAAATACGAACATTTAACGGTTTACTGTTTTAAAAAACTCATCACTATCCACAGAGTTTTCTTTTTAGAAAATTTGTTTTCACAAACCAAATTTTTTCTTAAAATGCATTTGTATAATTTTTACATGAAAATTTTTCCAATAAAAATTATTCAATTTAATAAGATTTTTAAGAAATCTATTTTAGGAATAATTATATTATATATACATAATATTATAATGTATTTTTTATATATTTTTTATAAATTTTTGTATATTTTTCTGTATATATTTTTTAGTATATATTTTTTAAAAATATATAATAAAAATATTATATATATATTTTTGTATAAATTTATTTTCATTTATTTTTTATTTTTATATTTAATGAACATTTTTTGTTTCATTTTTTTTAATTATTAATTCATTTATATTTACTCTAATACTATATATGATTCTTCATAATTGTCCACAAAGTATCATTTAAAAATTATAATTAAAGACCTAGAATTAATCGAAATATATTTAATTATGTAATAACAATATAAAGAAATTCCAACAGGAAATATACGACATTAACGTTACTATAACAACAAAAACAACTACAAAAAGAACGTATGTGTAAAAATTAATCTCTAAAATTACGAAAAAAACCAACTGATAAGTTATTTTTAAGCATAAGTCTTCCACTATTATTGTTATTGCTGCTACTAATGATTAATTGCCTAATTAATTGATTAACTATTTAATTAAAAAATAAATATTTTATTTGATAAACTAAAAAAAAACCCCAAAATTAAATACCAACTCTATTAGAGTCTCTACTAATTATCAATAATCAGATATAAACAAGAAAAACTAATGATAAAACCAGCATAAATAAACTGGTTTTTTAAATTAATTTTTCTACGAAAATGGATAGAAAAATTTATAAAAGAATTCAATTTAAGTTTGTTTGTTTTTAAGGCATAATAGACTTTTTAGTTTTAAGCTAAGTCTTTCATAAAAAGGTTTCTTAACTACTGTAAGATAAAAATACTGTAATAAAATATTTATAGGCAAAAATAATACAAATTATATAATAAACAAAAATTCATTACAAAGTTAAATTAAAAGATTTATGAAAACATATTCCATGAAAAGCTATAAAATAAATAAAAAATACCTGTAGGAAAATAATAAACAAAATCATTAAAACATGTTACTTAAATATTCATTAAAATCAGTTGTTTTTAAAATAAGCAAACTAATGAAACACAAAAACCACAAACCTACATTAATTTTTATATTATCAAATATATGGGAAAATAATCTGGAAAATCATAACAAACTTGCAAGTTTTGGAAATTCGTTTATGGCAAAGTATTACGAAAAATACATTCCTAAAGAGAAGCTTGGAGAAAATTCAAAAATTTTAAAATGATAAAAAAAATTAAATGTTTACATAATATTCATATTTAATAATTTGATTTGAATATTTAAACTTTGGATTTCTTCTTCAGAGAGTCTCTGTAATTTCTTCCGCTTAAAAAATTATTAAAATCTATGAAAATCAAAGCCGTTTCGAAAAACAAAAGGAAATTTTATTGTGCCAAATTTTCGCATTAATTTTATTTCAGAGTATTAAAAAATCTTCAGATTTGTCTTCTTCTAATTACACTGAAAATATTTTTTTCATTTATGTCAGGAAGAGATTTTTATTTGACGTTTAGGAATATTAAAAATTAAGTGTATATAAATAAAATTATACTGTACTGTAAAATATTATAGAGTGACAACGAATGTTTATATGGTGCTATATAAATTTGTTTTTTATTTAATTATTTAAGAAATATTGTCTATTTTAATTCAATTCTTTGTTGAAATAAATATTTATTTAAATTGAAATAAATAAATAAAAATAATTAAATTTTAAATGAAAAGGTTTCCAATACAGCTAAATTGTTAATATTAGCTAATATTAAGGAATAAGTTCAATCATTTTAAATAAATTAAGAGATTAAATTGAGATAATCTTAAATTACCAAGAAAACACTAAAACACGAAAACAGAGAATATGAACAAAAAAGGAAAAGAAAGAAAAACTACTTAAAATAAATTTTTCTAAATTTAGAAAAATTCCCACACAAATCGAAAAATTTGATAAAATAAAGAAATTTGAAAAAATTAAATAAAGAAAAATTGGAAAAAATACGTGTAAAATTTATGCATAAAATTCTGCATTTCCTACTTGATGAAACAATAAATAAAAACATTCTAAATAAAAATTATCAAATCAAAGACATTGATGATTCTCAATAAATAGTGTGTGTGTGTGTGAATTAAATTTTATAAATTAAAAAATTTGATAAAATAAAGAAATTTGAAAAAATTAAATAATTGATGTTAGAGAACTCAAAATTTGTTAACGAAAAGATTTCATTGAATAAAACAAAATTATTTAAAAAAAATCGAAATTTAAAATTCTATCAATGCTTATAAAACTGAAAAAACTAATAATCATTCAATTTCAAATATATGTAAATCCTAGATATTAATATAATTATAAATGTTGATTAAATTATAAGTACCAAAAATAAATCTAATCAATTTAAAAAATAATTAAAACTTTTCTAAAACACTGTGGAACAAAATTGACCAAAGAATCAGTTATAAGTTATAATCAAATAAGTTTAAATTTAAAAAAATTATCCAATTAAATTAGCGAAAACAAATTGTTTAGAAAATAATAAAAAATGTTTAGAAAAAAATAAATAAATTAAATAATTTAAAGAATATTAAAAATTATATTTAATCCAAGAGAGCGTTAATTTAAAAAACAAATTCATATATTAATAAAAATCAATAAAATATTAATATGAAAATCAACACTATAAATTTTGTCGATTTTCATTTTAATATTATTTCTATTTTTATTTATTTTTATATTTAGTTTTTCAAACTAGCACTCAATTAAAATAAATGAAATTTTAAATATTGTATAAAAACATTGAAATACGCAGTAAATAATTGCGTCTATAAAACTTTTTGATGCGATGAAAAAGAGCCCATTTATCGTATTAATTGTTTTATTATTATTTATGTAAAATTATGCGTAAAAAATTATTTTGGAATTTTAAGCGAAGTGTGATGGAAAATTGCAAAATGAATTTTTTAACAAATTCACTTACGTCATTAACGTCGAAAGACGTTTTCGACTTAGGTACAATTTTGTGTAATTATTTGTGAGATATGTGAGTCGCTCAATGTATTCTCGGTATTGTTACTTGATGTGCTTTAAGTTTTCTCACAAGATTCGAATTTACAAAATATTGGAATGAATGTACATCATCGCTCATCAAATATTGTTCGGTAATAAACCGGTTTCAGCAATGTGCCCTATTCATATAAAATATCGTATAACGTAATCATTAGTTTTGAGATTATTCACTCGTAGTTAATGAAAATGTTACTGAAGTTTCAACCTGGGTTCATCATTATGGCTCTGAAAGGATGTCATGTAGTGTCAACGAGTACTGCTTAATAAATTCAAAATAACTTCTTTAATTTCTGTCACTACGTATTAGGACTCAAAGGGAATGTTGCTGATGGAGATCACAAAATAAGATAATGATTAAACCACATACACAACATTCTGCGCAATTATGAGCCTCCAATGGTTGTTATTTGCTTCCAAATTTGAATAACGTAAAACGAAAACATAAACGTAATAATACCAAAACGTTTAATAATAATAATTATCAGAACGCATTGATACCGCGAATATATTGAACGCCTATCGCATATTGTTATCTCTAATTGGAGTAAAATAACTTGGGATTAAAGTCGAAGCTATTTTTACGAACCTAGCATAGCCTTTATTAAAGGAAGCCTCAACTACTTTTTCATTAAATTTTTATTAATGGTCATTAAAATAAAAGTATCCTCAAGGCGTGAAGTAATTTTTTATTTAGTTAAAACTAATTTGTTTTTGAATATAATTTTCTTTCTTGTTTGCCTCAATCCCGAGTCACTTTTGTATCCTTTATATGAATTTTTGATTTCTTAATTCTTTACTAAAACATTTCTCTGTGAAACCTAGTGAAATTGATATTCTTTAATAAATCAAAACAAATTTTAATTAATTAGCATAAAATTCGGCAACTCATGGATTATAATTAGAAGAAAATCCCGTTTTATTAAAGCATTCAAAATCATAAACTATGAAACTAATTGCAAGTATTAGCTTAGTTAAATTTAACAATTTTAAATTTAGTTACAAAATTGAAATATTCCAATAAATAAATATATACATTTACCTACAAAATAGCTAATTGACATAACATCCCATTTGAAATTTCATATATTCAACTCCTTAAATTAAACGATACTGTAAATAAATAATTTAAGAAATAGCTTTGGAATCTATGCATAAACAAAACATACTTTTAAACAAATTTGTACAGTTGAGTAAAATATCAAAAAACTAACAAAAAAACTATTCCTAAAACGAAATTTCCTTAGATAAAATAAATAAAATGTTATCACAATAATCATTGTAAATGTTAACATAGAATTTTTTTCTCCAATGTGTCGCCCGATATTCGTTATAAACGTTAAAAGTATTCGTAAGAAACATAAATTATAAAAGGTTTTCTAAAACTTCCTTCTTATGCTTTAAAATAAGACAAAAAACAATAAAACTAAATAAAAGTTTGAGAGGACAAAACGAATAAACTGCAGAGAGAGAAAATGGGGGAGGAAGAAATATCTTTAGGAAATCAAAAGAATGTAATCACAAATCATAAATTCATACACATCTTATTAAATACTTGCGAGATTTTCATGTATAAATAACATTCATTAATATTAACTTGAGAAAAATATATTAATGACAAATTTGAAAATAATTACGAAAATTAGGATAACTTTTTCAATTAACTTCGTAATCTCTGAAAATGAAATCTTTGTTATCTCGTTTAAATTATAAGACAGTAAATAAAAAATATTTCAATGAAAAACCAAAAAAATTGCTATATGAAATTGACAAATTTCTAGAAAAATTTTTTAATAAATGTAATTAGTAAAGCAAAAGTATAAAACGTATCCTGCAAATGCATGATCTATTAAAAGTTAATGATGTTCAGTAAGAAGCAAGAATAGTCTACGAGGAGAAACTTGAATTCAAAGTAGTTGTAAATTTTAAACTATAAAACAAGAAATTAATAAAAATCATATTACAAAATCATAGAGTCTTTTTGAATATTGTTAATAGTCTTCATAAAGAAAAATTGCGAAAGGTAGGAAGGGAATGGAAAACAGTCAATACGATATCAATCTTTGAAACAGGATAAACAATATTCACCACAGACAACTAGAAGAAAAGTTATCCCGAAGAATGTATTAGAGGTGAATACGCCTTATAGAGTTAAATATTTAAAAGAAGGATATAAAAGGTATAAATGAAATGGTAGGTATGGAAAGAATATACCTAAATGAAGTAAATTGAAAAGAGGTGAATTTCTACAAGAACAATATAAAAGGTGAGTGTAAAAAATTTCAAAATAGTAAATATAAACAAGATGAAGACAGATAATACGAACATGAATATTGTATATGAAGAAAGCGCGAGATGAATATGCAGAGATGAAAGATATTAAAAAGGTCACATGGAATAGTAAGCTTGAAGTATATAAAATCATAGAGGTGAAGGTGAAGATATAACAGGTGAATATGCACAATATGAGAAAGGTGGGTATTGGATTGCTTTTAATTTATTTAATTTGCAACAAAATCGTGTTAACATAATATTTTACAAACGTTTAAAATACTTACAAAACTATCTTCTTTGACTTCTTAAAGACTTATTTGGTTAATAATTTTACAGCTCAGATATACACTTCTGTATAAAATTCAACAGTTTATCCACAATTACTATTACTACCATTATTAAACGTTATTAAGAATATATAAAAAAATTCCTTATAATATCTTATGAAAAAAATTCTGCTATATTTTTACGAACAATGGTGTAAACTACCCTGTAAATCAGAAATACCTTTCACTTTTTATGCTTTTCTCAATCTTTATCTCTCTCTTCATGACTTAATAGCGGAAGTCACTTGATATAGCATTGAAAAAAGCCCCTGTTGAAATAAAGGGAGGAATATATGTTAACCCCAGAGGGTGGACTTTATAGGTGAGTAATGATTGTTCGAAAAATTGTGATATTTAATTGTATTTATTTTACTAATGAAATATCAAAAAAATATTTACCGAAATTTAACCAAATTAAATGAAAAGGTGGTGGAAATATTTGCTTATTTTTACATTCATTTATAATGACAAACCCACAAATGTACGAATTTTTATTTTAAAAAATTATATTTCTTTTAAAAATTTACATTTCAGTCTTTTCTGAAACATAAATTTCATTGTTTATGAAATTTTTTGTTTCAATGAAATTTCATTTAAAAATTTCATTGTTGAATTCTTATTGTTTTCTTCACAAAAGAAAAAAATCTCGTATAATATAAATAAAATATTATCATAATAATCCTTCCACAAACGTTTCTTTAACAGATGTTAACGTAAAAATTTCTTCAGTGCGCCGTCAGAAATTAGGTCTAAATATTAAAAATATTAGTAAAAAGTTTGTATTATAGAAAACTTTCTAAAGCTTCCTTCTTGAGATAAAGAATTTGATTAACGGATGCATTTTTGAAACCGGTTTAATATCAAGGTTATCACGTGATAAAAAAAGGGATGATACGCAATAAATATTATCGTCGGTAATTCTTCAAATATATTCCTCCCTGATGAGAAAGTTATTTATATTAAGCTTTGCAAGTACCTTTTTAAAGCTTAACCTGGAAACTGGACTTCGGCTTGAACAAGCATTACCTCCTTACTCGGTAATGGAAATATTCCAACATTGCAGTACAAGCAAAAGATGAACGCATTTCCCACTTTTCCTCATTCTGTAAATCATAAGATAAAAGAAAAAAAAGTTCGCATATATTATGCATTGGTAGATATCGCACCCCTGTCTATACATACGCAACACTCATTTATTCATGAATATACAGGGTTTTCGACATAAGTAGGAAAGAATATAATTGTTTAGAAGGAATCACATATGAATCACTTTCCACCTGATTATACGGAGATATGAATGGCGAAAAATAGTAAAATTGATAAGAACGATTTGGTGGTTTTCCCCAAAGAAAAGTGATTAACTTCTTGCTATTTTTTTGAAATTTTTTTAATATTACAAAGAATTTGTATCTTCGATAGTCTCCCCTCAAAGCTAAACGAAATTACTTCTTTGGAAGACCCAAGTTATTGATGCTAATCTCTTTTTTCCAAATCAAACACCGTGTATATACATGTGCCTAGTCATTAATATGAGCATAATAACGTACAGAAAATGTAAAACATTGTATTTTTTGCAGTGAGAAATTGTTTAAATTGCTTTCAATGTCAAAGATAAAAGAAAAAAATAAGAAGAGGAAGAAAGCAGACTACGCAGAGAGAGAGAGCGAAAATACTATTTACAGAAAAAAAAGTAGGTTAAATGTTTGCATTATGTACAAGTTAAACACAGCCGATACTGATCCATAGAATATCAATCTTTTTATGCGCTCATACACACACTTACTTATATTTATATATGTATGCGCTTCTAAAAGAGACAATCCGGAAATTTCTCATGATTTTTTTATTTGTTCTTTTGTTTGTTAAACATTTTATTCAGTTGCACGACAGCTTTTCTAAAAGATACCGGAACTAAAAAATTACTCATTTTTGCTGAAACTCTTTCTATTAAAGTGTGTGTTCGTGTGATAAAATACAATTATGCTAAATGGAGGAGCAAAATGTTAGTAAATATAAAAATTATTTTTTAACAAACGAATATTACTTAATTCAATTTTAATAAAAGTGTATTTAAAAAAATATTTTTTAAAAGACAATTGTAAAAAAAGTGATTGTATGCCAGAAGTCTTATAAGTTTGCTTTTTGTTCCCCAATGCCCCCGCAATGGCAGAAAAATGTTCACTAACACTAACACCATTTATTTATTCATGCTTATTGATTTTCCACAGAAGCACGTGCGTTAAGAATGCCAACCGAGTTGCCAATGTCAATTTATTTCAAAACCAAACTATTACTGATAATTAGATCAGTCCGTAATAAATATGATTAATGTTAATAAATATATTTATTATAACTATCAATCAGCATCATAATCATAAGTATTAATAATAATAATTACTATTTCCCCAAATATCAACAATAATCAGGATCATAATCATAATTACCAATAACAGTCGTTAAATAATCTTAAATATTAATAGTAATCAGTGTGTTTCGGATATTTATAACTATCATATTAATTACTATCAATATTTGAAATTATTTTCATTGGTAATCGTAATTATGATACCGATTATTGTTGATAATTGTGGTAATGTTATCAATTATTATTCATACCACGGTTGATTGATTACCGGTGTCCCAAATACCAATAACAGTTAATAAAGTCATCACAAGTACCAAAATCATCATCATTACACTAACAAATATCAGTAATAATCAACAACATAATGACAATTATCACAAATCGCAATAATAATCCATATGATTATTGCAAATATAAATGACAATAGGTACCATTACCACAAATACCAACCATAATCAGTACCGAAGTTATCAATAATTATCCCCGAAGTGAAATTAACTGCAACATACTTTAATTGCGCGACATTCTCTCAATACTTCTGAGAGACATGGGAGTTATCTATAAATGATCTGAGAGAGCATATCATAAATCAAAATTCTACCCATGTACGATGCGCAACTTATATGATCGGACGTCACTGTAAACAATATTAACTCCTATATGTGTTCTCTATGTGTATGTACGATAAATTCTCTAAAATAGTTACACGAATTGTAAAGCTGTTGAGCGATAAAATTTAACCTTTCAATTATCACTGAAATAGTAGTAACACATCTCTCTTTTATTTTCAGTAATTTCGCTTAATTAAATAATTCTGGAAAAAATCATAGAAATTAAATTTTTAAACGAATTGGCAACACTACAAATGCTCTCAGTAGACTATCTGTTTTATCAACTATACGTTTGGGCTGCATGTATTCCGGCATCTGAATTCAATTACAAAAATTTATTTGCATGCTTTTAGGCACAAATGAAATATAGACCCATTTTGTATTTAAATTATAAATAAATTTATGTGATTAAATATTAACGAATTATTTCAAAGGAAAGCCTTTTAAGGGGATTCCTTTATTTTTTAAATATTTATATCACTAAAGACCTCTGTCAGTATTTATTTTTTATTTAAATTGAATTAATTTAATAATTGAAAGCAGTATAACAAATAATAGATAGGGAAAATCTTCAGTTAATTTAAACGAAAGCTCTGCTTTAAAAAACGCAACGTGACGCCCAAAAATTTAACCTCACACTCTTTTTTCTGGCGACTTCTTCATGCAAAGAGCAAGCGTCACAAATCTGAATAATTTTTAAGAGAAATATAAACTGAAATTTTCATCTGTTGTCAAAACAGTTCGGTATTAGTGGTTATGGTAGTGATAGCGGTGTTGATAATCGGATTGATGTAGCTGTTGTTAAAATTATTACGATATATATAGTGGCAGATTTTTCCCTCAAAATCAATGCTGTTTTGTTAATTATTGTAACGTTTTCATCTGATTCTGACAGAATTTCCATTACATTATAATAAAGCTAATCGACTCAAACAATGGTAAAAACAACAACAACCTAGTCTACAACAGTCTACAAGTGAAACGGTAGCAGTTAAATATTGCGGTGGGTGCTGCCATTGCTAATCGTTATTGATGATATTGCTGTTGGTTGGTGGAGTAGAGTGGTGAATATTAATGATGATGATGATGAGTGATTTGTTGATTTTTTTAATGAAAATCGTGATGGTAAGGACGGTGATAAGCAGAATGAGAAATTGCGTGACCGAATTAGCGGTAGCGGTGTTGTGTGTAAGAGTGACAATATTTTCATCAGTCTTAGACGGACTGAATTGTTTGGTTTTCGTTTTTCATTCTTGAATTCGATTAATTTTTTTATTGCATTAAAGTTCGATTAATTTTTTTTTTGTTTTTAACTCGAAATTAAAAATAAGCAAAAGTTTAAGAGAGCAATTATTTTCTATTTATGCCCTACACTCAAAGGGATAGGGTAAATTCATTTTCTTCTTCCGTTTGTAACCCACCAAGGGAGAGTGGTCTGACTGCCGGATTGTCTGTAGAAATCACGACTGTGGACGAACAAAAGGAGGCATCGACACGAATTTTGGAACGAATATTCTCTGTTATTATAGATTGTTTCCCATGAAAAAATTGTATAAGACACAACGCTCTCTTTTTATGGTAAATGTAAATTATACTCCCCAAAATAGGATTGATGGGACCATTGGTTACTGAACTTAAGACGCTTATAGGCGTAGAGTATTTAAGCTTCGGCGTGACATAAGCTAACGTTCTTAGTAGCGTAATTATTTATTCTGGTCTCGAATTAATTCGAATATCTGAAGCGTCAATAAATTTTTCAAAAAAAACCGAATTCTATATGAAATTATAATGCTAACCTTCAAAAAATGCATGACCGAATTAATTGTGATTAATATAAATGGAATTCTATGAGGAGCGTTCAAAGTGTTCTTAGTATACGCATGAAAAAAGCATTTAATGGAATAAATATGACATTCATTTTGCAATATTATCCACGATAAGCTTAATGTATTTGTTATGAAATTATTATAAATTAGCCCGTTGAGCTCTTTATGGGTGGAAAAACTTTCCTTGCGGAGGTTCTTCTATCGATTTGGGAATTAGTAATAATTACAAAGGTCTTGACCTGGAGTGTATATTGGGTGAATTATTATCTCGAAGCCACATTCTCGTCCGCAGCTTGTGGAAACATTAGATTCATTTCCATTTCCATTTTCTCTCCAATTTGATTACTTCTCACAAATTACGTAGGATTCTGTACTGGCGATTTCATTTTTTCATGAACGTCAATAAAATTCCAGTCAACTGATAATCAAAAGCTTAGACCATGATTAAAGGAGTGAATTTTTAGGTGAATTTATTGGGTAGGAATGCCAACGTCCCGCTTGTGCGACTGACTGGACTCCTGCTTTGCCTCAGAGTCATAAATGTTTCCATTTTTTATCAGTCAACAATTTCATTGAATGTACTTGACGAATCTTCTGCAAAGAGCTATGAATAGCTTTAATACGCGGGCTTTCTTCGTGATGATTGGCGCGCGTAAGCCATTCTAAATGTCGTTAAGATGGAATAGCTCGGTAACTACTAATCACAACGATATTAAGTTTTACTTCTATTTTCTAAGAATTATACTAATGAAACAATTCAGCAAATGACTTACACTACAAGTAAATCACCTCGAGACCTAGAATACATTGAACACTAATAGTACATGACATTTTTCGCCTATTTGAATTCGCTGTAATGAAAATTAATCGTACGAATTAACTTTTCTTTCAAATTCACATTTTTTTAATGTCAATTATTGGGAGAAGGATATATATACGATATTTTCTGATAATTCAAATAATTTTATAAAATTTAATTAATATTCTCGGTATTTTGTCTCTGTCAAGTTTTCTCTAAAGCTTTAATTATAGTTCAAGTTTTCTCTAAAGGTATTAATTATAAGTATTAAATATGGGAAATCTTTAATTAATGGCAACTGATGTAATATCAACAAACAGCTTTATTTTACTTAACTATCCAACGAGTATAGTATCCAACGAGTTTGATAATAAATTTCTCATTCAGTTCTACTAGTGTGGATTTTTTTAAAAAACCTAAATATAGTGAAAACACGTTTAGAATATTTAAACACTTTCAAAAATTTTGAGATCATAAAAATAAGATTAAAAAGTAGTTCAATTTTTTGTGAAAACATTAGCATTTTTTACACTTCTTCTTCTGCTCTTCGTTTAACGGTTATTTTTGAGTTTTTAATCGTTAGTCAGTATTAGTATTTCCATATCATTATTTTTTTAAGCAAAATAATCAAACTAATATATGCTGGAACGAATTTGCGGTCATTCGTAGATACGTTTATTTTTAAAGTAAATTGAAATTATGTTCGTTATCAATATAACGATTTTATTTGTTGTTATGCTCGCGCACTTATAATGAGCTCTCATACTTACTCGCTACTAGTGCTCAGCTTAATATTCGCTACAAAAAATTTTAAAAACGCATTGAAACTAGTTTTTCGTTATTTGCATTATTTTCAAAGTTTTTAAAATTACAAAAATTTTTTCTTACCCCAATTATTTGTTCTTTTATCATAATCGTTGTAATCATAAATTTTTTTAAGGTACTCGTAATGTGTACTACATAAATGTGAGTCTATTTTCAATACATTCTGTTCTCGTAATTCTCGAAATGATTTTTCCAAAACAACAACAAATGCGCTTAGTTAAATTGTGCTGTTAATAAAGCGTTAAATGGAAAAAACCATGTTAAATTAAATATAATTTTACGTAATTGCAATTTACGTAAAATAACGTCACTTACCCTCCTCTGCCTTTTTTTATTTATAATCGTCTCTGATTCATTTCATATTTTCATATTCAGTAGAAAAAACTATATTTGAAATGAGTCAAAATGTTCTCGTTCCAGCGAGCAAGAACTTTATCGTATTAACTAATCTAAAACTAATTATCTTAATTGCGAAATGTCATCATCCGCTGATTTTTCTTCTTCCTCATATGCTACTTCTTGTTCTTTTTGTGCTTTCTGTGCAAAAGTAATTAACACGTGTCGATACTTTTCATAAAATAGAAGCCTTTCAAAAAGCTCAAAAAGAGCGAACTTAATCTTAATCGTTTTTGGGAAATGAAGAGCAAAGAAATTCGTAGCAAAGTTTATCGCTCTCTAATCCTATCTCTATTCCTCTCCCTCCGTTGGGTGAGGACCATATTTACCCTCTTTCCCTGTATATCTCTATCGCTCCCCTCCCTCTGTCTATCACTCTCTATCTACCTCCATCCCTTTTATTGCATCACAGATGATCTTTCCAAGGCTGAATCATAACCTGCGAATATGAGATAACGACAAAGAGTATAGGTCGCGGTATGTGTCAAAGCGTCCAATGATGCTATGGATGGCTTTGTCCTCGCGTGACGAAAATAGATCCACCTTATCTTTCTGGGAATAGCGTCTTCGGAAGTCCCAATATATATTTTTATTACATTTCACAGATCAGAAGATAATAAATTATCACTAATTTCAAAAAAAAATTACACAAACAAAAACAATAGAAAGAAATTGCGAAATAAATACAATTTGATTTTCATTATCATTAAAAATATACATTTATTTCTAAAAAATATATAAAAGTGATGCCAACGCACTAATACCAATTTGTTACAAAAACACAAGAAACTCGATGATCAGATCCATCATTGCCGACATCAAGAAAGAACACGAAGAGAAGCCCACTGATAGAGAGAAAGGAAGAAATAAAGAGACAGAAGGAGATGGAAATAGAATAAATGAATAGAAATAAAACGCAAGATGATTGAAAGTTCATCAAAACGGTCAAGTCCAAGAACAATGCAATGCATGCAAGAAACGACCTTGCGCAAAATAAGAGAAGAGAGCATAAACAGCATGAAAAGCTTTGACAAATAAACCATGATCGTATACAGAGCGAATGCAGCAACCACTACGACGTAGACACAACAAAAATAACAACAACAATGAAGACAGGAAAGGCTAAATTTGAAATATATAAACAATAAATTTATAAAAACCCAAAATGCTGAAATTAAGAGAAACATGCTGAAATTAAGAAACTTGTGTATGCGAGCGGAGAACGTAGGCATGATGAGGAACAACGGCAACGACAACAGCAAATCTAACATAACGAGTATTTATTTAAAAGTTCGAGAGAGCAATTTCATAAAGCGAAATACCACAATAGAGCGAGAGGCAAATACCGTTCGCAAAGAAATCAGCGATAGGGAACTAGCAGCGTTCAAAAAAAATTAGCAACAAATTTATCACAAGCATACCGCGTCTCTTATTTGCGCCGCCGTTCGTTTCTTTCAACGTTCTTTGGCGGATTCGTGGGTTGTTTGGGCGGTTTTATTCTGTTCGCTTGTTTGTGAATTGCAAGTTTCCAACGAACAAATTCAATTCGAAATAATACCATTATAAACGAAGCGAATAGATGACGTCATCTCGTTGGCGATAATCGTTCAATAGAAACTAGTAGGATAATAATAAACAAAAACAATAATTGTTCGCAATTAATAAATCACGAGAGCAGCAAAAACAAAAGTGGAATTGCAGCCAACAATATCGTAAACAACATTAGAAATAATAATTACAGCAAGAGCGGTCAACTGCAGTAACAACGAGAGACCGGCTCATCAGATCGTTATGATATATGCGCACGTAGCGGCGATCTCAATGATCTAAACAATCGTTATATACCCGACTCGGTTTGAGATGAGAGTTCCTCTCAATGATCGAAGCTAAAGTGATGCAACGTTTCATATTTGAAGGATAGTCGCGCAAAAACCTCTGAAAGAGGAGCAAGTGAAGCGCACCGTATTCGAGAACAAAAAAAGCATAAAACTATAAGAAAAGAAAAAAAAAACTATAGTACAAGCCGCTAAAATAAATATAATCAAATAAAAATTAATATTTATAAATTAAAAATAAAAAAAGAAAAAGCCAAAAAACACAACACTCTCCGAATTGTCTTCTATTCGTCGCCTCCACCAACAATTTATTGACGATTCGTTACGACCGAAAGAGTTTGTGTTACAATTTCCGCGATTGAATACGAATAAAAAAAATTAAAACCACCCATAAGAAAAACAAGAAAAAGGAAAAATCAAAAATCAAAAAATCATTAAAGGGTTTTATTTGTTGAGTAATCAAACGTTTTGATCGCGTGATCAATAAAGACACAAAAGTTATTGATTGAAATTGGTGTTGATTTCCCGATTCACGGTTAGTAAAAAAATTAAATTTTCTCTCCTAATTTTTTAATATTATTTTTATAGTTTAAAAAAATAGTTAGAAAAATAATAATAGAAATAGTTTTAAGAAATTAAAGAAATTTTCTGAAAATATTATTTTAACAGAAATTTCCTAATTTTGAAAAATCTTTCCACTCCAGAAAAACGCTAAAGAAATTTTAAAAATTAAAAAAAATTTTTTGACTGCAATGATATTCAATAAAAACAGAAAATATAAAAATTAAATTTATTTACAATTTATATAATTATAAAAAAACACAATTATTTCACAAAAAAGAAAAAAGTTATTAAAAATTTCTTGAATTAAAAATTGAATAAAAAAATTAATATAGAGCAAACAATTCAAACAGCAAATGTCAAAAGGCAATAAAAATTAATCTTATTATAAAACAAAATTTTAGTAAAATATTAAAAAATTTGCAATTTCAAAATATTTTAACAAAATTCGCATCACAACAAACAAAATCGTTTATTAAAAGAGGAATAACAACAACAAAACAAAGAGCGTAGTGCGTGCTGAAATTAACAAATAAACCAAAAGTAAGACAAACAAGTAGGGGTGCTACCTGACCGGTGCCTGACCGAAGCATAAATACCCTACACCCGTATCCATATTCCTAGTAGAGACGCGGATCACGCCCACATTTTGCAAGATAATTTAGTATTCGTGGTTCAGTTCCAGGATAAAATTGTGTCCTCAAATTCGATCAACAAACTGGGCCTCGTATGTGCATACATTCATATAAGTTATAAAAAGTAGGCGTGGTTCTCATCAGATTTCGCCCATTTTCAAAGCCAACTTGCTTACAAGAACAGAGAATTTCAAATTTCAAACCAAAAAAGTGCCAAAATTCAAAAAAGAGTGCCAAATTTCATGACCATATCTCTTTTCGAGATCTCGTAATCGTGTCTTCAACAGACAAACAGACAGACAGACAGGATCAGACAGAGCTAAATCGACTCAGAAGATTGTACTGAACCAGAATAGATATATAGGAACCAACTTAATATATCCCTAAACCCTATAGGAGGAACCAACTTAATATATCCCTAAACCCTTCGGGTGTAGGATATAAAAAGAAAAAATGAAAAATGTTTTTCAAGAAATATTTTTACCTAAATTTTCTCCATTATTTATGAATATATAGTTTAGCATTCCAAGAATAATAATGAATAATAGAACAAAAGCCAATTTTAAAACATTCAAGAAAATAATAAAAATGAACAAATAAAGTATATTTAAAGAAGACTAATTTCATTTTTAAGAAAATTAGCGAAGAAGAAGAAATTCTTCAGAAATATATTTACATATTCGTCAATAAAATCAAAGCAAAATAATTAATTCCCTTACTCGCGACCACAACCTCACACCGCTCTCCTCCCCCCAACGTCCCTTCTGTGTTTCCCTCTAAACAGGGTATCAATAAAAATAAATTTTGGCAATTTAATCTATAACAATAACAACAACAACAACAGTTATAACAACAACCATAACACCAACAAGAATATCAACAACAGGAATAAAAGCAACTAAAAAAACCGCTATAAACAGAGCACTAACGTAGCTATAGAGGTGTGTATGGGGGTAATATTTTGTGTCAAATTAGCCTTTTAAATATTTCAAATAATGGCAACTACCCAATTATCGCTACCAACAATTGATGAATTATCACCAAATTATGCCCGACTCTGCTTTCAGAACCACGTCACAGAGCAAACATAATGCAATATATTTATCTTACAATTTTTGGACTCTAATTATAAACCCTACTTTTGGGGTTACTTAACTTCTATTATTTCAAAAAATATTAATTTCGGATATAGAATTTTCATAAAAGTTATGATTTTATTTCTCAAAACAAATATTTTTAAGCAATTTTCCAATTTAATTTAAAATATATTTAATTAGTTTATATATTTATTTATTTGCTATTTATTTATTTAATTGTATATTTATTTATTTATTTATTTAAATTTTTTTTATTGATTTTTATGTTATCTTCTTAATTTCATTTAATTTGATTTTTTTAGAAATTTCTTCGAAAATTTTTTTAGATAATTTACATAAATTTTCTTATATTTGAAAACAAAATTATTGACTCCTAAATTTTGCTACATAGAATTTTTAAATTTTTCTTTCATTCCTTAATGCCCTTTAAATTATAAATAAAATCCTTAATTAAGAAAGGGTGTAAGACCGTGACTAGTGGAGAAAGGGGGGGGGGCGGAACAGATACCAAGAGAGTATAGAGAAATATTAATTAATAGTTTTATTTTTCAAGCGAAAAATTTTCTGGAATTTTTCTTTCAAACAAATTTCAATTTATCTCAAATTTAATTTCGAAGAAAAAAACTTTATGTATGATATTTTAATTGTTTGTTTATCTTATTTAATTTATTTCAATAGTTCTAGCATTGAATTGAAAAAAGCAAAATACTTTTTTTTAAATCTTATAAAAACAAACAATTATCTTCTCAATAAGTCACGCCTCCGCCGCCCTCATTTAGACAATGCGGAAGAGATTCAATTAAAAGAATAAGAAACCAATAAAAAACATTCGCTGTAGTCATTTTCTTGATTGCTTCTTCTTGCTCGTCTTCTTACTTTCCTTATTCCTTCCTTCTTCCATTCTTCTTTCTTCTTCAGCATTCAATTTACGATTAATTAGTAGTTTATTTTATCCTTCGATCGTCTCGTTAAAAGCATTAAAACCACCGCCAACATCGTCATCATCATCATCATCCTAATGACGCATGAAGTTTATCAACAATTTCCTTAAAATTGTCTTCAAATGCAAATAATTTCCGTAAATAAAATACGTTCTCTCAGAAATAAAATGCATTTCGAAGATGCTTTTGATTGTTTGCTTTTTCGAGAAATTGGAAGAGAAATTATATTTCTCTCTTACTTTCTCTATCTGACTATTGGTCTCTTTCTCCCTCTCCCGCTCACTTTCCCCCTTTCCATTTCACTCTTTCTCTGACTGCATGGAAATTGTTCAAAGTGTTACATAAAATATGCCGACGTTAAACGAAATAAAATGAGCTCAGTAACCGATTGCTTTATCGCTGTTTGCGAGCTTCAATCCAAGAAATTAATTTTACTCGAATACACGCTCGCGTATAATCGAAAATGCTCGTGTCATTTAAGCACGCGAACGTGCTTGAATGTGAATTCAATATAAACGATCGTGATTTTAAGGAATGCATTACAGTATTATAAAAGCAAACGATATTTTAGGTTTTAATATGATCTGTCTATATATTTCACATATAGTAGATTTTTTGTATACTCTGTTTTTGTAGAAAAAATTTTATATTTATTATTGGGTTGAAAGCACAATACTATTCTCTTTTATAACCTATAAATAATAATTTGATGCTTTTAAAAAATTGATTTAAAAAAAACAGGAATTGCTTTGATTTATTATTTGTTTTTTTTTAATTTTTGTTTTTTTTTCTTTGCCACAATTCTTGTTTTATTATTTTTTTTTTGTGTCAGATTAAGTTCTGTATAATCCAATTCTTTACCAATCTTCTGATCATTCCTCATTTCTTGATTATTAATCCTCAATATTTTCTTTTAATCGCTTTTACCTTAAAATGACAATTTTAGTAAAATCCTATTTTGGTAATAAAAATTCAATGATCGTTGCAAATAATTACGTTGCGGTTGTAAGAAAAAGACTGAAATATTTCAACATATTAAGCTCTCAAGGTTCTTCTCTAATCATTCCTTTATTTAGAACACAGAAACAAAATAAACATCTTTTTCAAAATTTACGTCTTTGTCTGGTAAATTGAAGATTTAAAGTAGTGTCGGTTTAACAGGCAATCAACAAAGAGCTCGCGTCACTCAAGGTCGTTGATAGTAAAAAACCAAACGGTAAGAGTGCAAGACGAATGCATTAAATGACGTTACGAGCTCTTTGTATTGAAATTGAACAAAGGCAATTGCCTAAAAAAGGAAATTAATTCTCTAGAGAGCTTTCTAAATATTCCAATCTTTTAATTTAAGCTTTTAATTTAAGCTTAAACCTTCCTTACCACCTTCTACAAAAGTGCATAACATTTCAAATCTGAAAACTGAAATTATCACGACTTCAACAAAAACGCACTTAAGATGTTTTCAAAATAAATGGCTCATATTGAAAACCATGCGAGAGAGAAAGAGAGGGAAAGAGAGAGAGAGAGAGGGAAGTAGTGCAAGAGAAAGGGAGGTTGCCAAGAAAATTAAAAAAAACATCAACACTGCCAACAACGTCAACGACAGCCTCTATTTATTGTATAAAATCATGGTAGCTATTTTTAAAGCAATTCTAAAAGTCTTTAAATAAGCTTCACGTGGTCCACATCTGAAGAATACTAAAAGCATAAAATAGAAACAAGAAAATAAATAATAATAAAAAGTCTGTTACTCACTTCAACACACATACACACACACGTGCACACACACTTACGAAGTTATCATAAAATATCGAAATTTATTCTTTTATTATTAAGCAAAATCGACCATCAACAACCTGATCCTGCTCTTCCTTTCCCATTTTTTTGTGTGTATTTTTTTTTTTTTTTTTTTTTGTAATTCTTCATTGCCTTCTCTTTTTCATCTTCTTCTTAATTTTATTCTACATCGTCTACATCTTTTACATCTCCATCGCCAACAGCATTTTTTTGTATACAAATATCATTTAATATTTCATTTTTGAAAAGACCTCTTGATCGGTTGTTGCATCTGCAGACCGTGTCTCGTGTCTACTCAACTGCCCCCTGGGGCACCAACTGCGTGACGGGTAGAATTGTCAAATTTTTTTGATTCAGTTTTTATTTGTTTCAACAGCCTCAACAGCCGGGCTCTTTTAATCATTTTTATGCTTTTGGCCTGCTTTGGGTAGACTAAGAAAAGAGGAGGACAGCAATTCAAATTGGCGAACGAATCATAAGAAATAGTGAGGTACGAAAATGTTAACGCTTTAAAAAAAATTATAATGAGATTTCAACTAAAGAACGTTAACAATTTCATTGTGCTTTAACTTATTTCTCAGTTAAAAGCTTTACAAATAAATTACTACTTCTTTTACCTTTCGCATATCTTTTTGACTATGTTTTAATTTTTAATAAGAATAGTTCAATTTATCAATTTATCGATCAAATTATGACAAAAATATAACTTTTACAATTTCATAGTACCTTGACTATATTTATTATATATACAGTATTGCAGTTTTTCTAATTTTATTAATTTATTTATTTTGCAACAGGAGCTGTTAAATTTTTTTCACGTCATAACTCCTGTCATCAACTTACAATAAGAATATGACATATACAATGCCATAGTATTTTCACTATTCATTCAGTTAAGTTACAATTTTAGTAGTTGCCTTCACGCTAGTGAAGTGTTTTTTCAGTTTATTTACAAATTTTTTTACAGCTTACTAACTACTGATAATCTTTTTATCTTTTCATTGACAAATTATCCTCCTGTCACCACCACCCTCCCCCCTCCCCATCAAATTGCTTTCTCTCTTGCCTTTTCAACTACTTTTTTACTATTTTATCTCCTACTGTTTTTTTTGAACGTATTTATAACTATCTTCTACTCTTGGTAGTTCTTTTAACTGCTTTCCTACCTATTTTTAGCCCACCAGTTTTATTCTCTGCGATTTTTTTTCTTGTATCAGATACCATTCTTTCACTTTTCGCCTCATCATTTGAACGGATTTTTTCTTGTCTTTTATTTTTAATTTTTTATGTACTTATTTATTTTTTTGTGTACATCTATATCATTGAGGATCGATATATGATCCTTGTTTGCAGTAAAATAATAAATTTTATAATTAATGAAGGAAGGCCATCTTCGGATTTTTTTTGTTTCTTCAATTTTTGTTAATTTTTGTACAATTTACAAATTACATTTTCTTTACTACAGAATATCGTTATTAATGCAATCTCATGATCATTATTATGATAGCAACCTGATTGATTTTAGAACATCATAATTATTCTCTTCATCACTACGTTTTGTAAATAGTAGTACAATTATCAAGTTCTTCGCTAACATAATCTACGTTCTCATCAATTTTTTACCTTTCCTTTTGCATCGCCGTCTTCTTATTTTTCCATTTTACTTGTATTTCTTTTATTTTTATGCATGCACACAATATCTATCACGTGGCTAGCAGCATCTCTTCGTTTGGCCAACGTTTGACTCTGTTGTTGTTGTTGTTGCTTTTCTGTTATTCTTTGTGTGTTTATTGCGTTCCAATCTCCCAGCAGATTAATGCAATTTTTTTCTCTTTATATAGGTTGTATTTAAAAGATTTTACTATTAATAGAATCTGCTCCAACCACCCACTAGGAAATTATTTTTTAATGATTTAAAAAAAACATCAGAAAATTTTTAAAATTTATAAATACTAATTACTCTCAGCAAAGACAATTTACATACCAAACTTTCAATTCTGAAAAAACTATTAGTATTTCCAAACAAAAAATTATCTTAAACAACATAATTTTATAATTGAATTAAGTCAACGATGAGAATGAAATAATCAATAAAATTGTATGGAAATCATTTAATAAAATTATATATGTTGCCGGAAACGCGATAAAATATATCTGTTTTTTGTATTTTTTAAAATCAGCTTTGTGCCATCATCGTTAATGCGTAGCAAAATTCAACACAAATTCTTTTCTTATTTACACGTTCTTATCATCTGTAATTATTTATAGATATTGTGCATTTTTGCACTTATTCAATAATCATTTTGTAAACATTTACTAGAAATTGCTATACGTTTCAGTTTGAGTTAAATCTGTCAGTCTGTCAATCACCTATTGAATTGCCAGGCTACTTGGACTTGAAGCTCTCTAATCGTAGTCTGTCGTTTGAATCTATGACAATTCTTATGATTTTGAAAAAACGCTTTATTCTTATTCGTTTTTTTAAAGACAAAAACATCTACGTGTGTTCGTGTTGATTGAAAAGAATTGATCTCGTAAGCAAAACTGTAAGGAAAACCAACAATATATGGTAAAAGCATACAACACTTGTAACACTATATATTTGCGTGATATATAAAGATATACTTATGAGAAGCCTGATCAAAAACTTATCGGAATTTTTATTTAATGCGCTGCACTGAAATTACATTCCGATAATAATATTTTGATTGAAATATAAGAGAAAGCTACTGCAATATAATAAGAAGGACATTCTTTGAGCAAATTAAACCACATAAATATAAATTCCCTTTTATGTCCCAAAACACAATCAAAAAGGTATTTTCAATATTTCCTTCCCAAGCGATTTGGATCGCTTTATTACTATACCACCTGCAGCCCTCCCAACCGCAACTAGATTTTCATTTCATACAATTCATGCAATTCATTCTGGTTTTTGTTGCATCAAAGGATTCATCAAATACAAAACCTCAAACATTCATTAATTTCACAGATACTTCTCAATCCACACAAAAAGAATGACTTATCGTTCTTAATGTAGGAAAAAACGAAAATCAATAGTCAAAAGAAATCGTTGAAAAAAGATGAAGCCTCAAATTAAGTTATTCTACAAGATAAACTATATGAGCCGTTGGGAAGCTGAGACAATTTCTGATTAATGTTCTTTTTGAGAAATTTAGAAATCTGATAATACGTTTTTAAATAACGAGATGTCAATATTAAAAACACTTGGAAATACTATAATATTTGCTAATTATGTATATTTTTTATTTAATGTCCATTTTTTTGAATGAATATTTTCAGAGGATTTTATTTTTCAAGAGAGTTTTTAAAAGATTCTAAACAATCTCATTTCTTTCTGATATGTCATTAAATACCATTTAATGGTTTTAATCAAATAAATATTCATAAATTCGAACACGTTTTTCGAACTCAGCTCGACCTGGTTTTATAGTTTTTTCATAAAATTGTTTATAACGCGATGAAAACAAATGACCATTAAAAACTATGTGTCACAACGTGTAAGCGAGCAAACATTGCTATTATTGTTATTATTTTTTTTTATCAAAAATTCCCATCAGATGGTAATTAATAAATTAATAAAATAAAAAAAACTTCACAACAGCAGGGACAACAGCATCAACACCATCATCAACCGCCATAATAGATTTGAGCTATAAAAACCGCTAATGGGTTGCTTTTCTGACTCAGAAATCCGAAAAAATCAAATCACACATTTGCGTGGAAATAAATCGAAAAAAACAGAAAAAATTTCATATTTCTGTTACGGAATAAATTTGCATAAATGACTTTTTAATATATTTATTTATTGTTAGAATTCATTAATATTTAAATGTAATTTTAGAATATTAAAAAAAGTAAAAAGACTTTCAAAGACTTTAATAGTAATAGAAATTTATTACAATAAACAATTTAGAATTTTCTTTGAAAGGAAAGAAATATATTAATCAAATGAATTAACAAATTAAGACATTAAACGACTAACGACTTAATGACTTCCTACACAACAACCCATTTGATCAAAACAAGTGAAAAAACCCCTTTGAAACATTTAAAACAACTAATGAATATTAATATAATTTACTAACATGATAATTACCTTGGTGGTGTAGTATCAGATTATCTTAACAACAAATATCAACAACTATGTTGACACAATCAATGTATTTACCGTCAATATTATCGAAATTAATAAAATCAATGAACGATGCACTTGAATGAAGCATTTTAAAAGACTCGTATGCGGTTATCGATTACGTATACCTGCTATAACGTTATTGCAAAGTTATTTTTAAAATTTCATTAATTACTTTGAAGAATGTATTGAGTAAATATTTTATTTAATAAAATGTAATAGTTTTAAGATAATCTATGAAAAAATACAAATACTATATAATTTTCATAAATAAATTTTAGTAATTTATTAGGGTTTTTTGAAATTATCTGATAACATTACACAAAAATATTGCACCATAACATTGTACAATATGGTATACTGCAAAATGGGATACTCTAAATTTCAAAAAATAAGTTTTGTCTTTTGAGAATTCATTGCATCGCGTTTATAGAAAATTGAACAATAATATTGTATATTAATATCTAATGTGCATAACGGTACATAACGATATAACTGAACATATTTATTGCAATATTACTAAAGTATAACATCTATATTATTATGTATATATTTTTATAAATTCCTGAAAAAGAATATTTATTTATATAGGATTTTATAATATACTGCATTTTCTTTTCACAAAATTGTGTAACAATGTTTCACAATAATATTGTGCAATAATATTGCACAATATCATAAAGTAATCCAAAATAAATTGAACGTATTTTGAAATGATTTAGTTACAAAAAATTAAATGAGCCAGTCATTGATTTTTAGCCAATTATTTAGAAGATTTTTTTTAGAACACACAGTTTATTGCGCAATAAAGTCATTCAATGACATTGTATAATAAATGCATTTATATAAAACTTTTTTACACATAAAATATATACAAATATTAATTGAACAGTATCAATATCAATATCGGATTTATTAGGATTCTCACCCTCTCTACTTGTACTCTTCTTTCTCCTAAAACACGTTTTAAGTATCGATCAAATATTGGCTTTGAATCAGAACCTCAAAAACAACAGCAAGCATCTCTGAATGAAATAAATATAAGAAAGCAACAACAATACTAACAACGGCAATAACTACAGCAATAACCGCAGAGGCATTCTCACCAGCAACAACAATAACAATAATAATCAGCTTAAAAGTTCACCTGCCCGAAGCAGGCGAAGCAACAGATTTGTCTGAAAGTATGAACTTAATGATTAGGCATTTATAATAAACACGTGCGTGAAAACAGAGCAGATGTATATAATATTCTGAATTCATATATGCGCTACAATAAATCATTACAAATGGCTTTATGAATAATCCACAAAGGCATGTCTTTAGTTTCTTACGTTATCGCGTTGTTGCGTCAAAGCATAGATATTTTTGAAAAAACAAATAATTTCAAAATAATATGAAAAATTCCGAAAAAAACAAACAGATAACAAGATAAATGCGCAAGGCGCCTAGCGAGCCTACCTTTAAGCAAATAACACTTGATTATAATGCGAATAATCTACTAAACTTTACTATTTCAGTAAATATTTGAAGCCTTTTAATCACGACGAGAAATGATAAGAAATATCATGCAATAATTTAAAATAATAGAATTAATTAATTATAAATTGTTTTTAAATTGTTTTCGATCTTTAGACGATATCGATAAATATCACGGGTTAAGCACTAACATCATTATTAGAAGTATATACTCGAGTTTTACGGAGCTCTTCTGATTGCTTTCAATTTAGTTGAAGCTTAGCAACACTTGAGAAAAACACATTACGGCAATATATTTTACGTTCATTATAAAAAAGTAGAGATAATAATTAATAATTACTCCGTTAACATTATTAGTTTTTGTTATAACGAAAAAGTTGTTATATTTGAAGAAATAACATTTAAAAATGAACTTTTTCAATACTGACATAACATTTTAACCATAGGTCACAACGCCCATATGTACATATATCCCTTTTCAAAATCAAAAACGATTAGCCGTATAAGGTTAAATGTTTGTATTAAGGCCTATTTGAACACGTAGTTACACACATCGCTGCCCGATTACAAGCGTTTGTGGCAAAGGTTTGTTCTTCTTAAAGGATCCTTTAGAATTTTATATATAATTAAAAAAACGGCTTAATGATGAAAGTTTATATTTTCACATGTGGACTACTATAACATCTAAATATATACTCTCAATTTCGACTGTGTCAATGCATCGCCTTTCCTAAAGTATTGAGTAGAATTTAATATAAAAAACAATTACTTCATACGAGAAAATCATATCGTGCGAGCTCCGAGTTGTTTATGATCAGAATTAATCATTACCATCAATTTTTTGACACACCCTTCGTCTCTGTGTCTCCCTGTTGAAGTCACGATCGCACGAGAGTAAATCAAGGAATTGCCATGAAATTCGACGCAAGTATTTTGTATCTTCCCATGTTTTGTGATATTAAGATTCTCGAAACTAATGTGAGTTTAACTTGTTACGAAAGTTTAAACATTATTTTGCAAAGCTGTTATAGAGTATACATGCTCGTTTCTGGGCAGAGTTAGTTTCCGTAGTTGTTCTTATTTTGGTCTCTTTCTTTTATTACGGTCTTTATTTTTTCTTAACTCTGCTTATGATTTTTCTTTTGAAAAATAAGTCACTTTTCTACCTTTAAATCATTTCACAGCAATCTGGTGCTAATAATGATTATAATGAAAATAGAGGTTATAATAATGAAGAAAGTTCTATATTAGCTTTCATAATGACATCCTAACAAGGCATTCATACGAATACATTCCTTTTCTATGCTCTAAAAATAGATTTTGCTATAATGCCATCTTTAGAAACGGCGGTCATTGGCAGTGTATGTGATTTTTTATATATGTAATTGTACTATGTGGTCTAGTTCTTCTTTTAAATACTAGTTTATCATCTAGTTTGGTCTCCTCCTTTCTGTCACTTCCTCTACAACACTATATACGACATACATTCGAACATGTGGAGTATTCATTTCATTTCTCAGCGTTCTATTTTTCAAGCTTGCGTATAAGTTAAATATATTTTTATGCATTATAATTTTTTATAAATGAAGCTAGCGATTGTTAATAAATAACATATTGATTAATTTATTTGAAGAGATTTATTAAGCATTCGAAAGTATTTACAACTGTCAAGATCAAAGCCTTTCTTAAATTTAGAACTTCCTCATTTTTAAAGTTTTTTAAAAAATAGGAAGCATGTTTTCCTAAAAGCGTGCTAGATATGATGAAGCATATTATAGAAGAAGATTGTTGTTCGCAAAAAAAGCGTTCAAAGTAAATACTTAATAAATAATAATTCTATAAATCACTGAAAAATTTCTGTAATAAATCTTCGTGTTTTTTTCAGAAAAAAACCCACAAAAACGCTAACGAGTATTGATTGAAATTGAACTTTAAAAATTCTATCAGGAAATATAGTTTCCATCAAATTTTTATACCCATCAAATTCATTGAAAAGCTTAATGAAAATTGAGAATGAATGATTGAGGAAATTCTTCAAAATTTGTAATTGTAAATAAAATTGTTTCCTAGTATTTATAAACTTGTTTTGCAAAATAAGTGATAAATATTTATCACTCCTGCAATTGTTAGGAGATCATTACTATTATTATCTTAAATCCACTTTATGTACACTTCCTTGTTATTTTACATCAATGAAGGTTCTTCCGAAACCTCCAGTAAAGCGATGTTCCCGCCTATTTAGCAGGGTAAACAACCATGCAATTTTTTGAGAGCTTAAACCAACAACCAAAAAATTTTAGATCTCTGATAAAATATAACTACCTGAATCATTTATATTTAATAGTTCTGCGTCCCCTGAAACGTTTTAGGGCATGTCTTAGGGATATACAAAAATTTTTTCACAACCTCAAATCTAAGGGACAATTTTTTCCCCTTTAAGTTGATGCTTAAACCTTTTTGGTGAAGGCCAAAACCTACTTTTGTAAAAATAATAATAATCAAAATTTAATTATGAAAGAAAAGGAAATAGTAATAATAAGTTATTTATTTTTCAGTTATGATTTTGACTAACGAAAATTTGCTATATTTTTTGTTTGCGTGTTTGCAATAATTTTTGTTCTGAAATGTTGTTTACTCTGTTGGCTTCTTTTTGATTTCTTGTTATATGAGAAGTTTTTAAGGATAGAAAGCATTTTTCTTTATTTATTTATTCTTTTTTATTTATTTTTCTTATTTATTTTTTTATTTTTCTTATTTATTTTTTTATTTTTTTATTTGTTTTTTTTTTCGTTACTACCAACCGTTTTAAATTTCATCGAACCAAATCAATTGAGATCATGAAAGTTAAGAGGCAAGAGTTAAAAATTGATTTGGTGGAAATACTGCACATCCTCTAGATGTTGCCGTTGGCGATATATGACTGCTGCTGTTGCTGATATTGTTGTTTTATTATTGTTGTTATTGTTGTTGTTGCACATTACACTACTCTCTGATAAAGGAGTAGGATCTTTCTTTCTTTCAACTGAAGAATTTGGTACTCTGTAGTGGAAGATTTGGCATGCACGTGTATGTGTTTATGCATGAGAGTTTCTGTAAATTTGCATGTGCGCAGATTTATACAGTTCCCTCAATGCAATTTCAATAAATCAAACAAGATTTGGGTCTGTTTCGTATTTTCCTTCTTACGTTTCTCGTCGTTTTAACCGTCTTAAATTTTGAACTCTGGTTCATTCGTCTACTTCTGCGTCTTTAACTTCTTTGTATTCTAGTGGTTTTTATGTTCTTCTTTATTTCCTTCTCTTTTTTTTTTTTGGGTTTCACTTAATTTGTGCGATTCTTTATTACAAAATCTTTAAAATATTACGCAATAACATAATCATCATCATCATCATCGTAATTATGACAATTTTAAATCTTCTTTTTATATTAAAGATAATCTTCTTTTTTATTGCATTCTATAAAATGGTTTGCTAGCCGTGACTAAAGGTGAATATTCTTAATTACATAAATACTAGATGCGTAAAATCAAATTCAATAAAATAGAATTAAAAACTGAAAATTTTAAAAAAAAAATAATTAAAGAGATAAACAAAATTTTTCACAAAAGAAACATTTAATTGGTTTTCACAAAATTTTATTTTCGATTTTAGTTATGCAAAAACTCTCTCTTCTTCTCAACTAACTCATCCTCAACTCGGATGTCGCAAATGTTTTTAAGCTTCAAATTATTCAAAAGAAATAAATTTGTTCCTCTTATTAATCTTTATTTCTATTGTTTCTCTTGTTCTTCTTTTTATTTTTGCTATTTATGAGTTCATGGAAAACAACAAATTCACAATTGTCAAAAACTAAACAAACATTATGAAGAAGAAAAATTTAGGGAAAAAATCCGAAATTGTGATGGAAAATTTCCGCAAATTTGATTAGATTACAATTTTGTTTTTGTCTTATAAAAGTAAAATAAATAAAAGAAACAATAACAAAAACCACATCAACAACAACAGATCAAAATTCTGAAATAAAAGGCAACATCATCTAATTTTATCAATTCTTTTCTGATTTCAATCGAAGGAAGGAAAGAAAGAGATAGAGAAATAGTGAGTAAACGCTGGCAATACTAATCGTTGGCTGACTTCGAAATTTTCTCTTTGTTAACATTGTTTTCTACTCTTTTTATTGTTGCTATGGTTGTTGTTATTGTTGTTATTAGTTAATCACGAGCGTGAATCACGTGCTGATAGATCTAGTAGTTGGCATAGACTATCGTTGTTGTTTTTGTTGCTTTTTTTTGTTAACAAATATGATCACTGCGTATAAGCGCTTTGTAGAATGGTTTATCTGATTTATTTTTTCTTAAACAAATAACTGTCATCTTAATTATAATAAAAGTGAGAAAAAAATCGGAGCAAAAAACTTGAGAGAATGAAATAGATCTAATGAATTGAGAAAATGAAAAAAAAACTTAATATGTCGAAGAGAAAACTTCTTAATTTTTGAAAAGCATAAATATAACAAAACTTGTGAATATAATTATCATGCGAAATGTCATTGCTAGGTTAGATTTTGATTATTTTAAGCAAAAACACGTGAGAGTGCTATCTTCGGTCTGGCCGAAGCTTAAATACCCTACACCTACAGGATATATCCGTGTTCATAGTAGAGACGCAGATAACGCCCACCTTTCCAGGATAAAATTTTGTCTTTAAATACGCTCTACAAACGTTGAAACTGAGCTTCATGTGTGCATATATTCATATTAGTTATCAGAAGTGGGCGTGGTTCTCATCAGATTTCGCAATATCAACCTGCATACAAGAACAGAGAATATTTCTGCCAAATTTCATGACAATATCTCGTCTCGTTCTTTCGTAATCGTAATTTCAACGGACAGGGAGAAAGACAGACAGACAGACAGGACTAAATCGTCTAAGGTGATTTTTCTGAGCCAGAATATATATACTTTTTCATACCTGTCACACCTCCTTTATTGCGTTACAAACGGAGGAAAAAATTAATATACCCTAAAGCCTTCGGGTGCAGGATATAAAAAAAACAATTTTCCAATCAATGACATCAACGGAAAACCATATTTCCAACCATATTTTTGAGAAACCACCAAAAACTCCTTTTGTATGACCAACAAAAGTACTAATTCTTAAACGACCGATCATTTCAAATTTGACCGAAACAAAATTAGATCGAAGAATGAGACGGCTAATTTTCGGACGGTAAGCAATTTCAAACTTACAAAATTCTCAACGGTCTCTTGACTTATCTCTCTCGGTAAACGCCTCTTTTTCCGCTAGTATGGAACTCTATTTAAAATTTAGAATTCTAGTTTAGAAATTATCACAAAAACAAATTGTTATCTAGCCAACGTAGTCTGGAGACCAGAGTGGCCATACTTCTCATTATGCTTGAATATATTTTTTGAAGTTTATAACTTTAAATTCCTATTGGTTGTTTTTATGACGACATTCTCACAAGACTAAATTATTAACCCACATTAATTTTTATTTTCAAGGTATTCAAATAAATTTTGTCTCTCTTTCTAAGCTCACATTACACTTTTTCTCTGCTTTTGCATCTTTCTATCCTTTTCCCTCTATTTCTCTCTTTTCTTTGTTGCTATCCTCCTCTCTCTTTCGCTCCCCCTCTTTCTATCTCTCTATCTATCTCTTTCTCCCTTTGATTGCTCTTCAAATATATTTTACTTTATATTTCATGTCAACGAACAGCAAACCCTAACACCCCTACCATTCGCTCTCCCCACTTTCTCTTGCTCCATCCAATAGAAACCATAGAGATTGCTCTAAGAAAATAAACGTGTCAAACTCTTTACATTTTTGTTTTTGCTTTCCTTATTTCTTTCAATATGCTTTAGTTGTTACGACTCTTAAGCATCTGCAGAATATTGTTTATTTAAAGTGCTTGTTTTTTTTCTTACTGTTGTTGTTCTTGTTGTTTTTTTTTTTTTGTATATTTTTTAAAAAAAACAAGAAACGAAAAAATAAGTATTATTAATAATGAGTAAATCTTTCAGTTAGAAGTGAGTTGTCAACGGCAAACGTTTTGCCCAAAAGATACCAGAAACGTTTCGTGAAAAAGGATTTTTTTAAAAAATTTAAATCGGTTTTAAAATTATATAAAGTATTAGCAATAATTAATTATAATTGAAAAATACAAGAGGATAATACTTAGATAAATACACGTAAGTGTCTAAAAAATATTATATACACATATTTTTTTAAAAATTTTATTTAAAGTAAACTATAAAGTGAATTATTTTCTCATTGAACTCTTACAATTTTAATCCTTGCAACTTTAATTTTTGTTTAAATTTTTCCTTTTCCTTGATTGTGGATAGTGTTCAAATTGAAACTATTTCTTACAAATTCTTTAAGTAAATAATTTTTTTATATAATTTATACTCATTGCTTAGTGACCTTCAATTTATCCATCCAACATACTATTTCATAGATTTTCTTTAATTTTCCATTGAAATTTATTAAGAAATCGAATGCTGGCCTCGACTTTATTCAGTTTGTTCTTTCGTCTTATGCAAAATGAAATTTATTTAAACAGTTGCCTCAAAAGTTAGATTAAAAAATGATAAAATATTTACTATTTTATTAATATTAGTATTTCACACATTTTTAAACATTATTCATAGAAACTAAATAAAATAAAGGCGCCAGATACAAAATTATCAGTTTCTCTCCGCCCCATTTCAGTCGACAGAATATATTCGTAGAATTTATTGTGTTTACCAACATTTTACGTTTTTAATATTTTGCCAAAAAACCAATTCTCTCATAGAATTTAAGTAAGCTTTTGAAAAAATCTTGGATTTGATAACATTTGCCTACAGGGTAGATTGTTTGAGATTCTTGGAACGAATTTACGCCAAACGAATTTATCTCTTGGAAATATTTTGAACAAAGAAAGGCACCGAATACGGAACACTGGCGAAACGGGCATGCCTTTAGGCAAAACTTTCAGAGGATAACAGAAATTTGTATCGAATATTCGATATTGTATCGAATATCGAATATCTCTTAAGTATCTACTTAACTCATGCCGAGTGATGAAATACGTAAATATGATTTCAGATATATTATCTCATGTTTCATACATGATGAGAAAAAATATAGAGAAATGTAAGGAATAAATTTCCTGACTTTTGGGCATGATGGGGTTTTGTTTAAAAAAAACTATTATAAAAGAGAAAAATACTAAAAAACTTGACACGTCTACGTGGAAAATCGCATTTCTTTTCAAAGCAATATTTTTGTCGTTTCACTGAATCGTTTTAAAAGTATGTCGATTACTTTCGTAGTATCTAACGCCATCATCTAGTTTCTCTTGTTTCAACTTGTTTCAATACTCTTTATGTTATACACAAATATATGATTTATATTTAATTTGCCGTCAAAAAAAATTAAATATTAATACCGAAGTAAAGCTTTGCGATTTAAGCTTTTCATTCAAACTTGCCCGCGTAGTACGCTATACTTTTCAATATTTCATGCAATTTCTCTCAAATTTTTATTAATATTTTTTCGTATTTTCATCTTTTTACATTAATTTTCCTCAAAATTATATGATGTATTAGGGATATTAAGGAAAGTATAAAAGGGGATGGTATTATAGCTTCCCAATATACACTCACAGAATCCCATAGGTGTTGCCGATGTTTCCGAATAGCTTTTTTAATAATTGAAATTATTTCAAAAAAATCTCACTTAACCTTTATATGAACCTTTATATGAAGACCACAAAAGGTTTTAACTTAACCTTTTATTTAATCCAGCGACCACCTCCCACCCCGCACCCCTGTGTAATTAACTTTTTTCTGGTATGTCATTATATAATTCATTACGCAATCCATAAATCTTAATTTCGTTTACTTAATGAAAAAGATTCAAAACCGTGCTCGTAAAATATGACAGTCGTGTTTTCTATATAAAATATTTATTATAGTTTTAAATATTTAAATGCAGAAGTTATTTTATCTTTTAAAACTCAAAACTGTGACGTAGTTTAAGATAATACGCTTCTGACGGACGAAGAAAGAGAGACAGAAGGAGGGAGAGAGAAAGGATAAAAGGGGGAAAAACGGGAATGAGATAAGAAAATTCTGTCCAATCTGAAAATGAAGAATTTAATATAAAAATTAAAACTTTAATAAAAACAACAGAATTTTATCGCGAATTTAAAATGGCCCAAATATCATGCAGATATGATATAAATTTATGATGAATTGTTTACATTTTTTGTTCTAAACAAATTTTGAGAAAATTTCAGCTTTTATACGAACATATTTTGGAAAACAAACAATTAATTTTTCGTATATAGAATTTGCTTGTTTGGTTTCCAGATTAGTACATTTTTTTAGTACAGTCGTTTCCATTTTTCACAGTATTCTTTTAGAACTATCTAAACATTTTTTACAAAAATTAATCATCTTTTTTCAAATTTTAAGTTTTTGATTTTTAATAAAAACAAATCGATTTGAAATGGCAAAATATTTGTCTTTTATCTATGACCCAATCCACCCGATCCATTCCGTTTCATCCTGTACTAAAGCCAAAATTAATAATTGCAATTCTTTTTTTAATTATTAACGATTCTACATGAAAGCGAGACAGTCTTTTAATTTCAGAGGAATATTGTGCGCTACTCTTTCTGTTTTTATAACTGTTTATTATTGCTTTTCCGCGTTACCGTTATTAACGCTTTTATACTTGTCATTTAATTGCTTCGCTAAATCTTAACAGCATTTACGTACTAATTTTTAATTTTAAAACATTTCTCTTGCAATTACTTACGTATCACACGCCTGTCATCATCATCACGTTGCCAACACTTATCCCAATTGTGATCATCACTATCAACAGCATCGTCACTATAATGGTAATCGTCGTCATTATAGCGGTAATCTTTGTCCACGGCATTCCCATTATCATTGTCATCGTCATTGTCATCGTCATAGTCATTGTCACCGTCATCAGCTGCGTTGCCACTTATAATTTTTATGTTAATTGTTGTCAGATATAGCGGCAAATCATAGTGGTAGCACCGGCGTGTGCTACACGCTATGTACCCTACACTCGGTTATATCAACGCGATGAAACCGAGTTGATGGATCACGCCCACATTCACTTCAACTACAAATAATATACTGTAATATTTGAACTCCGTTAAAACACCTGATCCCTCGGCAAGAGTTCCTTATAGAACAAATTGTGCCAGTGGGCGTGTCAAGCACATTTTTAAGATAGCGCCATTAGGATGATAAATTTAGTGAAGAAATTCGAACTTCTAATCAAGAGTCGAGAATTACAATCAATCAAATCAAATCATAAACCTTTTTATTAACTTTAAAAGTGGGCGTGGCAGTTGTTCAATATCCCTATGTATCCGTATATGCGGGCTTGCATAGAAATAGGTTTTCATGGCAAATTTCATTGCAAACTCCCTTGAAATTACGCCCATTTTATGATATAGGGTAGCCTATCTGTCTTCTCCGGGGCATTATAAACGAAGGAATAAAGTGAATTTAGCGTTATCATTTCGAATGTAGAGTAAAAAGAATGAAGCCAACCAGAATAGTCAGGAGAACACTACCCTCACCTCCCCCGCTGGTGGGACCGTAGCAAAACCAACTAAAACAAAGACAATAAAGCAACAGCAACAACAACAACAACAACAGCAAAGTCAACCAATATTTAAACATTTCTCATTGCACGTTTTTAATATTACTATTGTTATTGTTTAAGAGATTCTCATTGCACGTTTCCATGGGTTCCTTTATTGTTGTTGTTCTTGTTGTTGTTGTTGTTGTTGTTGCAGCTGTCACTGATGCCACTGTTTCTGTTGTCACTATGGCTGTCAGAATTTGCGCTATTTGCTCATCACGTCAACGTATCTTCATATTTGACATTTATTGACGTCTACTATATTTGTTTGTCTCTCGGTTTAACTATCCTGCTGCTTGGTATTATTTCTACGGCTGCTGCTGCCCCTGTTTATTGTTCTTTGCATTTACTGCAATCATTACTGTTGTTATTGTTGCTGCTGTTGTTGTTGGTTCAGCAAACAATCAGTCGTAAACAAATTGCTGACATATTCTGTCATTCTGTTTATTGCTATTGCTCTTGATCAGATACCACTTTTCAGTTTGTTGTTATTGTTGTTTTTATTCGCACGAGAGTTTACTCTATTACTCAGCTCTCTTGCTCTCTCGTGATTAAAGTAGTTGATCGTAAGACAATTCGTTCGATAAACCAAATGCAATTACATTCACAGCATTTTATTTCGGTTGACATAAAGCAATTTTATTGACAAAAACCTTTAAACCCTCGCAGTAATAATCTGAAGCAATTAGGGTAGATTGTTGATGAACATTTATTAATGCAGTATTATATGATTATTATAAAAGTCCATTAACTACAAAAGTAATTAATTTATTTCATAAATATTGGAAAGAAACTGAAAAAGAGCAGTAGTGTCATTGAATAATTCATTTAGAAATCTCAACAACTATCTAAATGACCTTTACTAAACAGCTGTTTTCTGGATAATCTGCTAGTCACAGCAATCTAAATTATATGACCTAAATTCCTACCGCCCATTCCCCCCCCCCGCAAAATGGTAATATTAACTTTACCCTAAAAGTAGTTTCAAACAATGGACCTAACTAAAAATCATCCTTTAAAATTGTATCCTTGAAATTGGGTCTAACCAACTCCGTGATGGGTCTAAATTACCTTTTTATGATCTATTCTTACTCTTATCTCCTCTACAACTGGTCTGCCCAGACTAGAGAAATAGACCACTACTCACATTTAGAGATAATTATCTACATTAATTTAAGTCTTTAAGTCTCTTCTCGCTTCAACGCTTCAACGGAAGGTACTGAACAACTCTACAAAAAGTAGCCCTTGACCCCAGAAAAATACTCCCGATCATTTTTGGGAAAGCAATTTTAATTACGATTCTTACACAGTATTACAAAGTAGGATTACATACTTTGTAATACTGTGTAAGAATCGTAATTAAAATCGCTTTCTCAAAAATGCTCGGGAGTACTTTCCTCTTGGCTAGATTACGAATTCGATCTACATTAGTGTTTCTCTACACCTTCTCTAATGTGGTGGAAATCCTTCAAAACGTCAGAGTATTCATAACCTACCTGTTAGACCCTGTCTATATAAGTTACCGTTTAGGTCCTAACCTATTTATCAGATACTGTAGAAATAGGTTTCTCTAAAATTCGTTGACGTTTAGCTTGAAAATTAAAATATCTAACGATCGCTCTGATCGTAAATTTATCGAGAAAATTAATAAATATTTCCCCTGTAAATATTTCTTTTAAATTAAGTAAATGTTAATTCTTTCTAAATATATTTACATATTAAATATTTTTTATTTACATTTAGTGCAATATTTGTCGTCATTTTATTATATTTATATTAACATTTTTTTTAATTAATTCACTAAAACTACCAGTTTCATTTAGATTTAGTGACTAGAGGTTGCAAACATCACGTTACTGCACACGTTTCAACAAGCAATAGCCTGACATTGCATGTATTCTCACTATCTGCATCATCGAGATATATGTATTAATACAAGATAAAATTATCGTATTATCTGGAAAATCCCGATAAATTAAATGATAATCATTTTAGATTCGTATTTAATTATTACATATTTGACGTTGTAATAATTTGCTTATAGGAAGAAAAAAGAAAAACCCGTTATTCCGTATAAACTCAAGTTAATCAAGTATTGATTATCTTAAAATTTACGCTTCCGAAAACAATGGATTCTCCCATCGGTAACGAAATAACATAATCATTGACTCAAATCTCTCGCAATAACATTGTTACAGTCGGAAATAATGATCGAGAATGTACGAGATGGATGGATGAATCATGAGAAATTGAAAAAAATAAAAAACAAGCTACAAAAACAAAATTATCAATTAAAGCAATTAATAATAATTGAAAGCTTTCCGATATTTTCATTATATTTAATTTAACATACTCATTTGAATTGTTGGTTGAATTTTTATCTGCTTTTCCGGCATCTTCCGATTTTTAAAACGTCCCTCGGGGTTTTGGGAAAGAATAAATTAAACGTTTATATTGAAACGGTTGAGTCAGTTGGTTTTCCAAAGAGCTTTGACTTTCTAGGTCAAACTGTCTAAACCAATTAACTAAATCATCTCTTTTATGTTCAAGCTTATTAAATTGTATCGACGGACTCATAAAATCGTGAAGGCAACGAATTTCTTAATTTTCCTGAATAATCTCTTAGCAATTACTAAGACAGAGACAAAGCGATCTGAAGTAGTCTTCTAAGCCTATTTCCTAAGCTGATTGTCTAATGAGATCATTCAAACGGATCACCTAAGAAAATTATACAAATGATCGCCCACTTAGATTTAATCAATAGACTATAGACAGAAACTAAGCTACCTAACACAAGCTCCAAAAGTACAATCAAACCCAATTGAGGCTAAATAGAGAGTCTAAAACGGGTGTCTAAACCAATTTTAAACCGATTTTCAAAGTCGATTTCTTAATCTGTCTAAATTGAGTTGATTGTCTAAATCTAAATCAATTATCTGTCTTAGTCAACTAACTCGAGTGTCTAAGTCAATTATCATAAAAGTGAACACCAACACGAGGATTTAAACCGAGCGTCAACCAATTTTTTAAATTACTTTCCTAAGCCGGTTTTTTTAATTCGATGGTCTAAACCGACTATCTAAACCTGCCTAAAACTGTCTAACAGCCTAATCCATTTACCTTAACCGAGTGTCTTTACCAAGTATATAAACCAAGCGCTAAATCTATTTCCTAAATCGATTGTTTAAACCGACTGTCTGATACCGTTTAAACTGAATGTCCAAAACGAGTGTCGAAATCGAGTGTTAAAACCTCGTGTTTAAACGGAGTGTCTCAATGGCGTTAAGCCGATTACTATACAATTGTCTTTTGGGAGCTATTTTTAAAATCCTATATGTTGTCAATAAAAGAAAGAGATAATCTGGTTGCTTCCCTTCGGAACTTTGCTTATTTTTCCAATGCGATGAATACTCTCATCAAAAACCAATTTTCATCAAAAAATCCCCCAAAGTTCTAACTTTTTTCTATATTTTCCTATACTTGCGTGTTATCTGTAATTCATGACAAATTATAAAAGAACGTGACAAAAATACAATTAATGAATATTTGTTAAAAGCTTATATTTATTAATTTAATTAAGTTTTCAAAATCGAAATTATTGAAAATTTTAAAAATTAAATTGAAAGGATAAAAATTTAATGGTCTGGCATTTCATAAACCGGTAGAGACTCAAAATTTTGTATACTGGCAAGCTTTGACTAAGTAATTAATGAATCGTGAAATGAATCATCAATAAATAACATTATCGTTATCATCATCACGATCTTTATGGTTATCAGCACTATCAACACTTATAAATTGCTCAAAACAAATTACTTCATACAATAGCAATATTTACTAATTGCTGTCACACAACAAAACCAAACAATAACAACATTAACGCTATAAGAACTCAAAAAAATAATGTTTTCCAAGATGTTGTTTTTTTTTTAAAACAAAAAAAAAAGAGAAAAAGTACGCATTTAAATAAACCAAGAAAATTACAGTTTCTGATGATAAAATAACAGTAATGAAAGAAATAATAATAACAACAAGAACAACATCAGCAGCAGCAGCAGCAAGAATAATCAAGATAGCGTCAAGAAATAAACACTGCCAAGGTTCTCCAAACAATTTAACATAAATTATATTGTTTCTGCGCATATTATTATTATTGTTGTTGTTCTTGTTTACGTCGCCTCTGTTTTTGTTGTTGTTGTCGTTGTTGATTTTTCTAGTTGTTCGCCACGATGATTTTAAGCTGGCTAGTTTCATTTTATTGTCGCAGTTGCCACCAATACATATTTGCCATTGTTATTGTTGTTGTTATCGTTGTTGTTGTTGTCGTTGATGATGATGATGATGGTGATGGTGATGGTGAGGGTGATAATGTTGCCATTGTTTTTGTTGTTATTGTTGTTTTTGTTCAATGCGGCGATACAAATGAGACGGCTGGCTGGTATTTTGATTATTGCCTTCGTTGTTATTGTTGTTTGCACTTCTGTTGATATTGTTCTTGTTGATGTTGTAGTTGTTGTTGTTGCTGTTTTTTCTGTTATTTCCATTATTGTTGTTGTAAATATTCTCGATAAAATGTTCATATTTTACAAATTCTCTTAGTTACTTGATAATCAATTGTTGGTTTTTACTCCTTTTTATTATTTCAATATTTTTATGATACTGATATTAACCCTACTCAAAGTGATGAAAATATGATATGATATGATAATATTTTGAGAAATTCTCCACAAATTATGATAAGATATAAAACGACATTCAAATAAATCCATCTTTTAATTTATCGCTAGTTTTGGTTATTTGGTTGCAGAGCTTGCAGTGGTTTTTTATGTATTTTTATATTATGTAAGAAAAACTTTTTTGTTGGAATTGCAAACGCACAGCAGAACGAACGTTCTGTTAGTTTGAAATATTTATTTTTCATTAAATATTTTCAAAAAATAATCTACAGAAATTTATTAGAAGATTGCGATCGAGCTTACTTAAAGGTTAATGAGAATACAATAAAATAGCTCCGTTAAATGTTTGAAGGAAACATAATAACAACTTTTTTGTGATATAAATAACGTTTTTTTAACTGTTAGCTTACTTATGTTTATAAGAGTATTATTACATTAATACTATTGTTTTCACGTTTTTATTGCCACAGCTATTGTTGTTATTGTTGTTAAATTAGTTTAAAGGCTGTTTAAATTGATAAATTGCCTCGATGGTTAGACTTCAATTTTTATAGTCATCATTATTGGAAACTATTATTAATTAACGTTATCTGAAAAATAATTAACTAAACTTTTTCCTTGTAGAGACGTATGTTTGCTTATATTCTTATGGTCTCATTTCCTCCCTATCCACTCCTTCCCCCTTTTTAACGCAGCCCACGAATTTGACCATGAAATTTTCTAACTCAAATAAATTTTAATTGGATTCACCGCAATAAACTGAAGACCATGAACAGAAGAAAACTGACCACCCGTATCTTATTTATCAGTTTTCTTTTAATCATTTTTATATCACAATAATCAATAATTTTTTGATATATTATGAAATAATATGAGCGTAATTAAACATGGAAGGTATTTAACTGTTTCATTTTGTAGGTCATGAAATAAAAGGTGGAAAAATCGAAATAAAAAAAAAATAAAATAAATATAAAAAAACAAAAAAAAATAAAGTCAAAATAAAAAAATAAATATTAAAATATAAAAATTAGAATAGCAATAAAAATTTAATTAAAAATTTAATACAAAGTTAAAGTTAAAATTAAACTGAAACCATAAAAAAATTAAAATGAAAATAAATAACAAAGTAAAACTAAAGAATAAAAAAAGGGTTAAGAATAAAAATAAAAGCCAATAAAACTGTAAAAGAACAAAAATAAAAGCCAATAAAACTGTAAAAGAACAAAGCTAATAGCTAATAAAACTGCATTAAATATCGAAATAAGAAAAATAAAAATAATATTAAATTAATAATATTAAAAATAAAATTAAATTTTTAAAAAGTTAAAATAAAAATAAAAACATTAAAAAATAAGCAACGGAAATAACAGGCAGAACAAATAACCGAAGAAAAATAAAAACAAAAATCAAAAAATAAAGAAAATATAAGAACAAACACCAAAATAAAAACGAAAGTAGAAAAAACCAAGACGTCAAATAAAAGAATTAAAATAAAAATATAAATAATTGACAATGCAGTCGCATCTAATAACAAAAAATGATCAAAACATTATGAAGAAGATAAAATTTTAAATCAGATTAAAAATAATGTCAAAATAAAGACAACAAACAAGTAGAAATCAAAATAAAAATAAGCATCATAAAAGTAAGGATTAAAATATAAAAGAAATAAAAATTTAATACGAAAGTAAAAAGAAAATTATAGGAAAAATAGTGAATAAAAATGCAAAAAAATAACGAAAAAATCAAAATAAAAGCAAATAAAAGCAAAACTAAGAATAGATATAAAACACCTAAGCGAAAAGGAAAATAAATATATAAATAAAAGCAAAAATTAAATATGTAAAAATTAAAAAAAATTAAACTAAAACTAAAAATGAAACAAATAAGAAAAAACGATATTCCTCTTTTTTTTTTCTTTGCTCACTTCACTCTTCTTTTGCTTCACTCACTTTGAAACTGAAATTTGCCGTTCAATGTACTTTCAATTTTAAAATTTCAATAAAAATATTCATGGAAAATACCAAAAACCAAAATGAAATCCTCGTCGACAAAAGTCACAACTTCCGTCTGAAAGATGAAATATATCAAATAAATTTAATACCAGAAGCAAAATTTGAATAACTTTTAAATGGGTTAAATCACTTTATTGGCACACCCCTTGACGTAACTCAATAAGCAAACCGGGTTAAAACCAAATTAAATAATGAATTCTTAATCAGATTTTATCAACATTTTATAAATGCGAACTTACATAAACTTATGATAATTTCAGCGAACTTTTTAAATGAACAAATTTGAATTGAATCCAAATTTAAATAAACGAATTAATTCCGTCTGATCAGTTAATTTCTTCGATTAATACAACCACTTTTTCTTTTCAATTTGAAGTAATTTGGGTTATGAACGAATGAAGAGACTGCATAAAATTCTCCGAATGTATTCTTCTGAGCGCGGGCATTTTTTAAACGATAGAACCTTTCTGAATGAATGAATTCATATTTGAATTCATTTTTATAAACACATTAACTGAATAAAATAAAATTTTAATATAATACACTAACAATAAATAAACGAAATGTATTAAGATCTCTGAATGAATGAATTGTTTTTTAATTCTCAATGAATAAAAAATTTTTATTATTTTCTTCGCTGAAACCTTCTGAATGTATTTTCTATATGAATGAAATGCTTCCAGCAAACAATAAATTACAAGTGAACAAACTTTTCTGATTATATATTTCGAATGAATTCACTAAATCCTGTAGAAAAGACAGATCTGAATCAATAAATAATGTATGAATAAATGAAGTCTTCGATACGAGCTAATAATTAATTCCTAATATAGTTATAAATTATTATTAAATTAAGATATAAATATTGCCTACCATTGAATTCATAAATTCATTAATTTAAATGAACAATTCATTAATTCATCAATTTAAATCATTAACTCATTAATTTAAATGAACTTTTCTAAATGGATAAATCAGAATGCATGAACAAGTGAATAAGCTCTGCGTAATGAATGAACTTCGAAAACGAATGAACTTTTCCGAAGCACTAAAGCTTTAAAATGGTCGTACTCATATCGCAAATTCATGAATACTTAGAAAGGAATGATTCTTTGACAATGATTGAGCTACTGAAAATGAAAGAAATTTCTCGAGGCAAAGAAGCTTTCCCGAGGCAAAGAATCCTTAGAAAATGATGAACTTTATAAAATTAACGAAGTTATCAAAATGAATGAACGCTTGGGGAAATAAAGAAAACTCGACATGATTTACATGAATTACAGAAATCTTCGAAATGACTGAAATTTTTGAATGAATGATTTTTACGATAATACTATTTTATGATAATACTATTGAAACCAAAGATCTATTTGAATTTATGAGAAATTTAGAAATGAACAAACAGATTCTGATTGAACGAATGATATTTTTTAAAAAAGGAAATAATATAAAACGGAAAACTTTTATTAATAAGAAAATGTTTAATTAAATGTGGAAAATATTCCCAAATAAATAAACTATTTTGGAAAATATTAATAAATGGATAAATTAGTTAACAAAATGTCTTGAATATTTCAATTCATACATTTAAAAAAAACTCCATTTAGAAAACTTTTTATAAATTTAACCCGATTTCAATATTGCAATCGATTGTCGATAAACGCATAGCATGATATTTAAAAATAAATCATTTTACGAAAACAACAATTAATTTCGAATATTTGTTATCTTTGCAAAATGGGGCGTAACTGTAGTAACTAATTACGGTAAATAACAATAGCCATAATAAATATAACAATAGCCATAACAAAAAAAACAATAAATAAATGATACTAATAAACAATAATAATAATAATAATTACAAAAATAATAACAATAGTAACGGTAATCAAATCGTAAAATTTCACATCGTGCAGGAAATAAATTAAGTCCAAACAAAACGAAAATAAAATTCGGTGTGCACGGAATTCAATCAATTTATTAATTTCTCAATTAGTCTAAAAAAATTGCATTGACAAAATTAAATAAAATTGCATTTTTTTATAAAACTTACCTTTTTTGTGTCGATTAATGAACGACAGATAAGCGTGCAACCAAAAAAGCAGTAATAACAAAAACAATAACAATAACAATAGTTACAACAACAACAACAACAATAAAATCAGGAATAACAATAATCATTCTTCTCAAATAATGACAACGAAAGCGTTGGCAGCAATTAGAGAAATTGCTGCGCAAATATATAACATTAAATTCGGGGAGGGGAGGCGGTTACTGAAGTTAACACTAACGTAGAAGAACATTAATCACACATATTTGGCAGTAGAAAGGTATCGGAGTCGAACATCTGGATATTTAACTGAGGAAAATCTAATTGAATAAATCAAAGTTTAAGCATTCCTAAATTAAATATTTTAAATACTTTTCGCCTTTTTTGTAAATTTTATGATTTACAAATACCATTTTAAAGAAACTTAGAAAAACTTAAAAACTTTTTTAAAAAACGTAGTCGACGAAGATTGAATTTGAAATAATTAATAGAAGAAGCATACGAATATCATAAAATACAAAAATTAATTTAAAAAATTGTGTATTGTAAAAAAAATTAAAATAACAACAAAACCAACATCTACTTCTACTACTATTACTACTACTACTAATACAACTACTACTTCTCCTCTAGGACGTTACAAATTTATTATCAGGAGCAGCTGAAAATGAAATGATTTTTTAAAAGAAACTGAAGCTTAAATTAAATTTATTTACACAAAATAAATCCTGAACAAAGTGTGAGCAAGAGCACAAAACAAAAATGGGAAATAATAAAACCAAGTCAAACCTGACTTGTATAAAGCAAAAATACACCCTACACTCTGCAGTTGTGATTCTTATTATCAACGAATAGACAACGCCCAATTTGGAGTATAACTTTTCAGAAACAAAAGATACGAAATTCGAGATCGCTATAATTCCATTTACCCTGACGATATCAAGTAATGATAATCCTCATCTCCCAAATGAAATAAATTCAAATCTATCAAATGTTTGTAGTCGTAACATTTCTCCCGTTAGTTCTCACTATGGTATGGAACATACCCTTCACACAGAACGAAGGAAAGAAAGTAAAAAAGAAAAGAACGAGGAGTTAAGAAGAAAATAGATATTAAATTAAGTAATTAATGTGACGCAGTTAAAATTTTTGCAATAAACAAAACAGACGAAAAGGCAATAAAAGAAAAGGAGATCAAAAGGGCAAATAATTTTTGGTTAAGTAAAAATCCGCTAAATAAATAGTATTAACACTAATTCGTCTGGCATAAAATTTATTTAAATTTCGCTTCAGCGAATGCTGAATATTCTTCAGCAGACAAAAGACAATGTCATTGGCTGAAGGTCATTAACAGATATAACAAGTAAGAGGGAGGATGAAAACCCGATGATAAATATTAGAGTGGTAATAAAATCAAATCGTAATGAAGACAATAAAGTCTTACAAAAATGAATAAAATAAAGTTTTTTTAAAAATTTATTTAAAAAATCTTTTAACCAAATGACAAAAAATCTACTATTGCTATTAATACTACTACTGCTACTACTACTACTACTACTAATACTACTACTACTACTACCACTACTACTACTCTACCACCACTACTACTACTATTACTACTATTACCACTGCTACTACTACTACTTCTGTTACCACTGCCACCAAAATTTAGCTACATAAAGCTCGATTTATCCTTCATCTTTGGAAATGACGACTACAGAAAACAGGAGGAGCCATTGTAAAGCGTTTTATCCGAAGATCAGATAAACCTACTTTCTAAAACAAATCTGATTTCGTTCGTGCATTTACTTCAATTTACTCACAGTTAGCAATAAATCAAAACATGAGAAAAATCGATAAAAATACCAGCATTCCAATATTCGCTTCAAACAAATCGCTGTCACGCCTACATTTAGATTAAATGCTTATTCTTTCTATATGAGAGATAAACCTCATAGCTAACAGATCAGAAAATAGACGTGACTAAACAACTAAAACCAGTTATGAAGTGTATGTTTGTACACCAAATAACTTTAGTTCTTGTTTTAGGGGAAAATTAACGCTTTCACTGGTTTTTTAACTTCTCTTTAAAAATTTCTAGAAGAGAAACTTTAGAAAATAAAATATAAATCTTCTGAAGGCTCAATATTGAACCGAAAAACTCATAAGGATGCCGCATCAACACAAGCACATTCACTCAAACCCTCAATCATACCCAATTACCAAAATTACACTCAGTGCACAAAAATATATTTACCCGAGAAAATTCTTTGAAAATGCTGATTATAATGTTTTAACTTCAATTCGCACAAAAAGTTGGAAAAAGTATATGAAAACATATTCGAAACATGATGAGAAGAACGATAAAATAGTAGAAAATAAACAAAACGAAAACTGAAAACTTTCTATTTTCTTTGAAGTCAAATTAATTTGAGTCGAATGGAGTTCTGAAGAAATAAAGGGATTTAGATAATACTCGTATTGAACGAAAGCAACAACAACATTTAGTGAGATGGTGTTGATGTGAGTGGTCTTTGCCATCACTCAATGTCAGTTGCAATAAAGTTGAAAAAGTATTTTGCAACGTTGCCAACGTGAAAGCATATATTAATTCAGCGAAAAATAAGGAGAGAAGGAGAGAGATAGAAAGAGAGAGAGAGAGTAAGAGGAAATGAAGGTGGATGGGTAACGGTAATGATGATTTTAATTCTAGAGAGAAATAAATTTTGCAGCATTTATTTGCCTTCAATAAAATCGTATTTAATCAAATAAATGAAAGAACCAATTTACAAAAGATAACAGGAGTGAAAATAGACATTCTTCTTCTTCTTCTCAATATCACATTGTTCGTGTATAACATCCGTTTCATGAAAAGTTGTGTCAAAATGTTTGTCGAAAACCTGATCTTATATTTATTTCATCACGAAAAGCCTATTGAGACCTATGTAAGACTTTTGAGCGCTCCCACTGGCGATTGATTTTATGTGAAAAATTATTAAAATTTTGAATGAAATAATATTCCTTTCTAATTTCATCAATCGTCAACCTCCTTCAATTTTCTTTCGATATTTATGTAATAGGTCAATTATTTCTGGGACTATCTCCCAATAGCCCTCCGGGGACTATTTTTATAATTGTCCAAAGTTTAGCTAGACTGATAAGAGACCTATAAATGTTTATAATATATAACTTTAATATTTGAAACATTAAACCTATTATTGCATTTAAAACTATATAAGTCTTTATCATATTAAATTTAAACAATCGACGATAGTTTCTTATCAAGCATGCAATTTTGTATTGAAAATAGAAATTATACTTAATATAGAAACTGTACCAAATTAATACTCTCCCAATTTGATCCCTGATTATAAATTTCAAAATGTAATCAAGTCGCAATGAAGAAACAACAAAAGCTTCCCTCAAATTAATAAACTAATTTAGTCGAGGTAGATTAACATAAAGTTATAATTGCTTAGTCTAATTTGGTTTCACTTTGTTTAAATTTACCTTGTCCCGTCACGTCGTATCTTGTCTTGTCTTATTCTTCTCTCCCGACTTTCCCTCTTCATCGTTATAATTTGATTCATTTAGTTCATTAGACGTAATTATTACTATACCGATAATTAGAGCCAACTTTGTCGGGTTTTACCCAATCTGTAGGGCTTAAAAGCTATTTTATGCGATTGTATAATTATTGTGATTGTATGATTACGTATGTATGTATATATACATGTACGTATGTATGTTTGTATGTATGTATATATGTATATATGTATATATGTATATATGTATATATGTATGTATGTTTGTACATATATATGTATGTTTGTATTTACTTAACCCTCCCAGCGTATTAAGAAGAAATGCAATTAAAATTTAATTGCAGTGAAATTGAATGGACTAACGATCAATTGCTCTGTTGAAATGTTGTCTTTTATCCAGAATATAATGCGTATATGTATCGTCTGTTCAACTCCCCCGCACCCATCGCCGTTCGACTAAGACTTCCCCTACCATCAATTCCCTTCAGCTATCAAAAAAATATTCATTGTAAATACTTCTTAATATCGTTTAATTCAAATCGAAGAGAAATTGGTTCATTAACTTGAAGAATATCCCTTTATTTCGCACCCCTACGACCTTGCAGAATACATAAATAATTAAAATTATTAACATTTAGGGTCTTCGAAAATCTATAGAAACTTTTGAAGAACTTCACCCCCTACCCCTCCCGACAACGAGTAATAATAACGAGCGCAAACTTTCGATAAGCAATAATAACGTATAATTATATTTCATTATCGAAAAAATCTTGTTGCGCTCAATTATTGATCTCAGAGTTTTGTAATAGACTATACCGAAATACTCGGTCTTTAAAACTTGAATTAAAATATTCCCTAGAGCGGATAATGTAATATTTTGTATTGATTTCAAATTGACACCTCTTATTGATAAATATTAGTCTGCCATCATTCAGATATGAAAATGCTCTTAGCACATTTTAATTCACTTACTCGAAGTTTTTCCGCTTTTTTTACTTTTGTATGTTATAACTATAATTTTTCAATATTATACTTCCCTTCCCTCCTCTTTTAATATACTCCCAATAATGGACTGCGAAGATAATGGACTACATTCACTTTGTGGTTAAAAATTTGAACCAAAATTTGAAAGGTTAAAAATTTTGGTCCCAAATGCGGGCGTAGGCTGCTCACTGATAAAACAGATCACAGTTACAAGAGTGGGAACAAACGAGAAGGAATATCGTCATGCAACCTTTTGTACGTATATTCGTCCCCCTATAAAAATTGATAACATTTGATCAATGCCACGCCTCGTCTCAAAGGTATCAAAGGTAGAGCAACTTTTAGGCTTCAATTGTACTTTCAAGTCCACCCACCTATGAAAAAGTGCACCACCCCAAATTGAGTGTGGCCCACAACCGGCTGGTGAACACAATTAAACTATAAATTCATATAACGTAGGCTACATAAACCACTTACAGATCAAAGTTTGCATTCTTATTTGATTTATTTCAATCCAAAGTATGCCAAGCTCGTTCAATACATTTCTTCTCCTCTTTTCCTAACTTCAATTATTCCTTCCTACCTATAGGGGAAAGATCTCTTGTTATCCTTTTTAGTTCTAATTATTGACTTCTTATGTATGTAGCTACCTTTTCCCATTGTTTCTTTTTAATTTAGCTATTTTGGACTTATTTTTTATTAATTTTTATTGTTGAGAAATTCAGAGAAAAATTTTAAAAATAACAAAAATGAAAAATGAAACAAAAGCAAGAAAAGCAAAGGCCACAAAAACAAAAAAGACTTAAGTATAAGAATAAATATTTTTAGTTTAAACAGTTGTTTATAATTCTTTCAATGCTATCTTTCTTCGTGAAGAAAAACTTTTCTCGAGTCTTGAAATGTCTTCGGTTTCAAATACAACGAAAATTAGTTCGAAAAGTAAGTTCAAAATTAACACTTGAGAATGAATTTCAAATTTAATGATGTACGAGCACTTGTATATTACGAACTCTTTCCTCTTCGATTCACACTGCCCGTTGCCAAACTCTTAAAAACTCATTCCTTGCTGAAAAAGATTCGGGTTAAAACGAAACAAAAACAAAAGCAAGAAAAACTTTTCGTATGAAAATTCGATTATACGCGATTGTCTATGTCAGAGACAATCATAGACTCTATGATGTTTATATTTAAGGATAGATGATTGAGTGTGTGAATGAATCAACAAATCAACAAACGAATCAATACATAAATGAATGAATAAGAAAAGAGTAAATGAATCACCCAGCAAATAAATTAATAAAAGAAATGAACAAAACAATAAATAAATTAGTGAGTTAATAACTAAATTAATTAATTAATAAACGAATGAATAAATCAGCGAATATATAAATGATTGAATAAATTAACTGATAAAAATATCAATGAATATATAAATGAATTCCTAAACGAATGAATGACTCAGCGAATATATTCAAGATTAAATAAATTAACTATATATTATATGAATAAGTGATTGAATTAATAAATAAATCACTAAGTGAATCAACAAATTAGTGAATAAGTGAATTACTAAAGAATAAGTGAATAAAGTAGGAATAAATAAATGCACGAATAACAAAATTGAAGAATTAATGAATGAATTAAGCAATAATTAAATAAATCAATCGATAAAGAATGAATACATCAGCGAATAAACAAATTGTTAAATAAATAATTGGATGAACTAATAAGAAAATTAATCAATAAATAAATGCATGATTCAAAAAGTGGACAACAGGACCAGTCAATAAGTATATAAATAAATAATAAAGGGATCAATAAAAAAGTGAATGAATACTTAACTAGATGAATGAATCAATGAACTAATGAATGAATCAGCCAATATATAAATATTAAAAAAATTAATAAATCATATGAATGAAGGAAGCAATAAATAAATCTATAATGAATTAATAAATGTTTGGCAGAATAAAAGAATTATAAACTTCCACTCTATTTCAACGCTTGTCATCAACGTCACTATTATAAGCTCCTTTCATTAACATAATCAACAACAACAACAACAAAGACAACATAGGTATTATCTTTTGTTATAGAAGGAAAGACTATTTACCACCCTTTCATTGAGGCACACAAGTATCTGTAGGGTCTATTTAATTAGCTGTCAGTTACTCAAGCTCTAAGCCGTTACCAATTCAATATTCGAGTTAAAATCGGAAGGATTCTATGAAACAAAATCGCAATCATATACATTTATCCCCCGTATTGAGAAATACTATTTCTACACGGTCTTCGTTTCGAACCGCATATGACACAACCATATTTTGGTTTCTTTACATGACATTAATGTCATGTAAGTCATCACAAGCTTCTCGATTTTAGACTGAATCGCATTTCATGCGGTTTCGTTTTGTATAATTTTCTCTTTACCAAGACACTATGTATCGAGCCACTTTCGTATATTAATATCGCCTGAGGGTAATTTTACCAAAAACTTTATTTGAAATTATGATTTCATAAATTTCCTCAATCTTCTCTTAACTCAAACTTGAGAAACTAAAATTAGACACATTTTATACTGACAAGCATAATTTCGAGCGACGTCAAAGTTTATAATCAGATTCGTGCGTCAGTTGGTTGGTAGGTTTGCTTGGTTTGTTGCTTAGCTGATGTGTTGGTTGGATGATTGGTTGTACAATTCCTTAATGGGTTGATTGTTGCGGCAGCTGGTGGGTTGGCTATCTATTCCGATGGCGGGTTGGTTGGTTGATTGGTGGGCTGGTTTATTAGTAAATGTTACTCCGTTTGGCTGATTGATTTGTCCGTTGTTTGAAAGATCTAGAGTTTAGTTGGCGCTTCAGTCGGTTTTAAATTTGGACATCATCGAGCGACGTGAAATTCAAATTTGAAAACTTTTAAAAGCAATGTTTCAAAGGAAGTTTTTTAGTTATAGAACTGTGCACAGTATTTGCGAATTGTCATCTTACATCCGGAAGGCATAGTGGTCGTTATCACTATCATTGTTGTTGTTGCTGTTGTTGTCACTGTAACGTTGTAGCCATTGCCGTTAAAAATGTTAAAATTGTTTGTGACAGTTGCTTTCAGAGGAATTATGTTGCAAATGTTCTTGCTGAGTTCTATCTGCATCGCTTTCTCTTACCCTCTCCCCCTCTCGTCCTCTCTCAATTTGTCTCTCTGCATGTGTTTCTCTCTTCTTATTGTCCACTTTCCATCCATATTGGCATAAAACTACCCCTCCTCCTTCACAGCTAAATGCATTACTTGGTATTGTCTATTATGCGTTTATCTTCATTATCACTCTTCGTTCTTTAAACGAACGAATAAAATCATACTTGATAAATTTGAAACCTACAGGCTAACCAACGTGTCAGCCAACTCTTGGCAGTTGAAATATTTGTCTACATTTGTCCGTACTTATACACTACGATATCGTCGTATCGTTGGATCGTTAGAAATGTAAATTTGAACGTTGTTGTAATCAAATAAATATTCCTCTTATCAATTTTGCAATCAAACTATAAGAGAAAGAACGAAGTTGTCATGTTTTGAATAGTTTGTGTTCATATGCTCATACATATTCCTACCTGTGTTCCATCTATTTCGCAATTTGGTATGAAAGGTGTTGCTAAAATTTCTAAGAATGGATAATGAAACAAGATTTGCAATCTTTCAACTATTTCATTCTCGAGAATATAAATACAAGTGCATGCTTCTATTGATTACACCGCTGATTTTATGCATTCATCACTTCATTTAAATCTGTCACCATCTCACCTACACAACCTTTTTGAAATATTTATCTCTAAATACACGGCGCAACAGAAAATGAAAAATTTTACCCTCCAGAAACGAAAGTTCAATTTTCTATATGAAAATTTTCCGCTGATTCCGAAAATGTTGTTAGTTATCTAGTTGCGGCTTTAGTTTTCGAGATATCAACAAAAAACCGTTTTTTTGGTATTTTGAAAACTTAGATTTATATAATTAACTGTGGCTTCCTAATTTTTCAATTTTTAATAAAAACCGACCATGGAAGTAAAGGTAATTTTCTGACAAAAATTTTAAGACTACGTTTGTTAAAATCAGCTAAGGAACACCAATTCTATCGCAAAAAGAAGTCAGAAAAAAATTATTTTTTTTCGATTTTTTGAAAAAATATTGAAATCATCAATCCAAATAAGTTATAAAACGTATCCCTCCAAAAATGAAAACTCAAGTTTCTAAAGTGAAATTTTATGCGGTTTTCAAAAATGCTATTAGTTTTTTCCTATATCATCTCATTTTTAAGCTCTCGCCATTTATCCAAAAAAACATCATACTGAATATAACGGATATAATAAGAATAATCAACCGCAGCTCCTTTATTTCTAATTTAACAGGAAAAATTCTAGATGTGCAATGACAGGTAATCCCTTAATAAAGATTTCAAGACTTATTTTGAAAAAATCGGTTGTAAACTGTTACCTCGGGAATTGAATTTTTGGCAATTTTTTATGTTTATATTGACTTTTATTGCTTTGCATGTTATATATAAAAAAATTAAATGCAAAAACTATTTTTAAACCTTATATGTCATATATATTATACTGACTACAAAGTGGGTACACAAAATACTGCTGTTTCTTGTTCCTGTGGGATAGTCGCGACAGGGAAAATAATTTTACTCGTCAATATTGGCCAACAAGAACCGGCTACCAAACCAACCACTATAATGTGAAAAATAAACCACTAGTGCTGCCGGATAAGGTAATTTTGCCTCCACTTCATATAAAACTTGGACTGATGAAGACCTTTGTGAAAGCCTTAAGTAAGGAGAGTGAAGCATTTAAGTATATATGCAAAATCCTTCCTAAAATATCATACGCGAAATTAAAGGAAGGCATATTCGTTGGACCGCAAATAAGAGAAGAGAAATAATAATTAAAATAAAAATAAACATTATTAGTTTATTATTACAAATATTAAATATATAAAAGATATCTTAAAAAATTGGCATCTTTAAGATACCTACTCTAAAATCAAAAAAAGTATTATATGAACAATTTCATATTTTTAGTTTTTTCTAAAAATAAGTGTATATATTATTTATTTATAACACATTAAGGTCAAAAATGTTTTTAATAAAATTATTACATATATAAAACAAAAAAATATTATCTCATTTGAAAAAAGTTTTTCAACGGAATAAAAGTCAATATAAACATAAAAAATTGCCAAAAATTCAATTCCCGAGGTAACAGTTTACAACCGATTTTTTCAAAATAAGTCTTGAAATCTTTATTAAGGGATTACCTGTCATTGCACATCTAGAATTTTTCCTGTTAAATTAGAAATAAAGGAGCTGCGGTTGATTATTCTCATTATATCCGTTATATTCAGTATGATGTTTTTTTGGATAAATGGCGAGAGCTTAAAAATGAGATGATATAGGAAAAAACTAATAGCATTTTTGAAAACCGCATAAAATTTCACTTTAGAAACTTGAGTTTTCTTTTTTGGAGGGATACGTTTTATAACTTATTTGGATTGATGATTTCAATATTTTTTCAAAAAATCGAAAAAAAATAATTTTTTTCTGACTTCTTTTTGCGATAGAATTGGTGTTCCTTAGCTGATTTTAACAAACGTAGTCTTAAAATTTTTGTTAGAAAATTACCGTTACTTCCATGGTCGGTTTTTATTAAAAAAATGAAAAATTAGGAAGCCACAGTTAATTATATAAATCTAATTTTTCGAAATACCAAAAAAACGGTTTTTTGTTGATATCTCGAAAACTAAAGCCGCAATTAGAAAACTAACAACATTTTCGGAATCAGCGGAAAATTTTCCAATCACTATCTGGTTTTTGGAGGAAAATCTTGTTGCGCCGTGATATTTATCCAAGTGTTTACATTTATCATTCCTAAAAAATCTTTAGTTCGAATGAATCTCATAGAATGGCGTTCTATTAGCGATTACCCGAAGGGTTTTGAAACGTTTTCATCTCATTCTCCTTCTTATCTATTCTTTGACTCTCATTCACTAATGCTGTCGCATAGTTCGTCGCCTTAAGCAAAAAGGAAACGCTTTTAACAATTAAACTTTCTAATTCAAAATAACTGCTGCTAAACATTCTATACTCTAACAATTAAGCTCTAACAATTTATTTCTAACACTTTATTTATTCTGGTTTTATCTTGCGGCTACTGCTAACACTCAAGCGATAACTTTCTCTTCGCCACGTTTTCTAATTTCATTTAGTTTCTGACTGAAGACTTGAAAAGTTGTCTTAATTGAATTGTCGGTAGTTTTTAAATTACATTCTATTCTAACACCAAAAAACAAAAAACAAGAATATGTTTGTGGGAAACGATGAGAGAGATGGAGATAAAGACCCAATGCTTTTTAATATTAACCAATAGCATACATTTAGGCTCTTTGGAAAACAGCCGTGTGCTAGATGCGTGATTCTGTGAGAATTTGTTTTGTTCAATATATTTTAATGTGCGTGCGTGTGTGTGAGGGTGTATGTGTGTTTGTTTGCACGAAAAACTTTTCTTTTTGAAATTCAATTCATTTATATCTTTTCTTTGCAATTTCTTTTCTCAAGAGAAACCGTGTTCATTCTCTGAATTAAAAATCATCAAAAGATTTCGATTTTCTAGAAGCTTATTCGAATTCGAATTGATTTTAAATTAAAAGTAAGATAAAGATAAGGATATATATGCGTTGAAATCGTAATTTGGAAAAGTTTCGCGATCACACATATTTTACTCCGTCAAATGAACTCAAAATTTTTACTCCTAGAACGAAACTATATGACCTTTAATTATTTATTGTTTTAATAGAAAAACAATATTAAAACATCAATAAAAATTATGTTTAAAAAATCTACGCAAAATATTAATTCGCGATTTTTAATAAAAATAACCGCGACATCAAAAAAAATTGAAATAAATTGAGTGTATTAAATTCTACAACTAATCACGTTTTATCATTTAACTTAATTGCAATTACTCGCTTAATTATTGTCTTGAATTTATTTTAACTTTATTTCATTTAATTCTATTCAAACTAATTGACTCAATTAGAATAAAAAATAATAACAACAAATGATTAGCTGAATGATAAATTAACAACGAATAAATGTATTTATTTATTCAATACTTACCGACTTTTTATAATAGAAAATATAGCTAGTAAATTGATAAGCAGTTGTTTACAAAATTATCGCATTTTTACTTTTAATAAAGTCATTCGAATAAATTGCGACAATGATTTTATTATGAAAATAAAGTAGAAAAGCATATAAATGAGTTGAGAGTGATCAACAGTAAATCATAAAGGGTCAATTTTAAATTGGCATAGGAATATGTCATTCAAAAATCGTAAATTCTAAATGAGAAAGTAATAAATAAGAAACCATCATTCGTAAAGCAAAATTGTCAAAGGTTATTCAGTAAAAGTCAATTGTAAAACAAAAAGCATCAATTGTAAAGCAGAATAGTCAAATGTTATTTACAATTAATAAAACAGAACAGACAAATAGCATTCCGAAATGGTCAACAATAACGCGGAATACTTAAACGAGATACAGAAAACATAAATTGTAAATCAGAAATCATCAGTTGTAAATGAGAAGGCATCAATCACAACGCATAACAAACAAGCGTTATCAAAAAATCACCCTATTTAAAATAAGGAACATCTATTGTAAATCAAAATTGTCAATTTTAAATCAGAAAGCATTAACTTTAAACCGCCAGGTGTTATTCGGAACTGCCAATTTTAGACTAAGAAGCCTAGCTTTTAAATCGGAATAGTTAAACGTGATTCAGAAAGCATAAAATTATAAATCGGAAAGCATCAGTTGTAAACAGTAATTGTCAAATTTCATTCAGAAACCGTCAATTTTAAATCAAAAAGCAAAAACTATGAACCAGAAATCATTAACCGTAAATTAAAAAGCATCAATTGTAAGTCAGAAATTATCAATTGTTAATCACAAAGCATCAGACATCGAAAATCACAAGTCGTTCTTTACGAAAATTAATTTTCACAACAATTTCTTCTTCTCACACCACGACAGGTTCTGATGTCATTGCCATTCTCGTTGGCGCTGCTATTGTTGTAACCATTATTGTTGCTGTTTCGTTCGCTGTTTGCATCGTCACAAATAGCAACTTTTCGTTGACACGGTTGACATAAACACGCCCGTTATTCTTGCTTATGAAATTGTCTAAGTTTGTTGTCGTGTTATTATTGCTGTTGTTGTTGGCATTGTTGTTGCTGCTGCTGATACTGTTGCGATTCTTCTTCTTACTTCTGCTCTTAAGATAGGATAGGATTGCTTAAGGCGTGGTAGCCAGACTAGCAGATTCCTTTGCCGATTTGATACCGAATATCATCTAATTTGAGAGTACCGTCACATTTTCGTGACGGTGTTGATGGTGTTGATGATGCTGACATTGTTGACGTTAACAGGAATTGGAACGCTGTTGTTGTAGCTGTTATTTTCGTTGTTGCTAATGTTTTTGCTGTGGCTGATTGTTAATTTGGTTGTTATTGTTATTGTTAGCAATGCTGCTAAGCCTGAAACTGATGCTGATTCTGCTACTCGTCACGCTTCGTTCTCACTCTTTCAATAGTCATTTCTAAGATATTTCAGTGAGTGTTGCTTTTGTTGTTTTTTATATTTGTTGATGTTCTGTTTAAGGCAAGTACTGCCACTGCTACCACCGTTGTTGGTGATGTTGCTGTTGCTGTTGTTGTTTTCAGTTCCGCTTCCGCTTATCAGTCTTAAATGCGCTTCTAAATTTGCATGTAGCTCATAAGCTTCTTCCTTCCTTTAATATGTCATTTTATCCTTCTTCTACTTCTTCTTCTACCACTACTAATACACATATTTAATTACTCCTGTCATAACTGCTGTTACAGAAATAAGCTCTTTCGTATTTTGGCTTTCTTAAAATTATCAAAGAAATTTTCGCATACAAAAACTCTTCGGCTCATGTTGTTCGAATAAATAAACTTAAGCAATTATAGTAGTAGTAGTAGTAGTAGTAGTAGCATGGTTAGAACAGAAGAGGGAGATAGAAGCAGAGAAACAGAGTAAGAGGGAAAGAGAAAAGTTTTATATTTATTGAACAAAATAAAGAAGAGAAAATGAAAGGAAGAGAATTATGTATTAAAGAGTCAAGTAAGAAAATAATAAAGAACACTCGGTCTTTCAAATTTTAAGAATGAAATAAGAAAAATAAAGACGAAAACGAGTTTCTTTTGAATTGTCAAGATATTTAATTTTAAGTGGAAAATTTAAGGATAGACTGTGTGGAAGAGAAATAGAGTGTGAGAAGTGTTTAAAGCAGAAGAGATTTTATTATTATTATTATGATTATTATTGCGAGAAGATGACGAAGAATAAGAGAAAGTACAAGTAATTTGAATTGCGCAAGAGATAAAAACAATGAAATTTAGAGAGTTAGTGAGAAAAAAGTGGAAAAAATAATGAGGAAAAGCAAGAAAAATAGAGAGAGAGAGCAGGACCGAGTTAAGGACTCTAGTAAAAATGAAAAAAATAAATGAAATAAATGGGAAAATAATCTCTTCTACACGAAATCTCAATTTATACGGTTTTCAATCTATGGCACAAAACATGGAAAAGAATATCGAAAAGAATATCGAATATCGAAAGTAAAACCTCAATGAATTTTAAAAAAGATTTCTTTCTAGAAATGAATAGAATTTTTCTAATTTTTAAAATATCAACACTTTTTAGAAAAAATTAAACTGCCCCGATCTGTTTCCTTTTATACGCTCTCCAGAGTTTATAAAGGCTTTAGATTTTCAAGCGGTTTATCTATCTAAAATCTTTGAAGCTTCTTTATTTAAAGCTCTTTAAAGTTTTAGACAGATTTAAAAGTATTCATCAATGAAATATTTTACATTTCAATAAAAGCTATAAGCTCACCAAATTTCGCAGAACTTTTGTTATTCCAACACGCTCCGAACGAAACGTAATAAAACAATGCAAAACATTTCATTCTCTTGCTTCGCTTGATCCTCGCTGGACAAATTGAATTTAAGTCCAAAAAGGTTAACATTTCTCTCGAAATTGTTAAAGGAAGAGTGTTTTTTTACAACTGCGTCGTTACTTTTTGTTGCATTTTTAAATATACTCTATTCCTTTTTCCCAAACTATCTCCTGACTTTGTTTAATCCATATAAAATACTTCTATTAAGTAACGCTCATAAAACTACTCCCTAATACCATCCCACACCAGCCACATACGAAGTGCACTGAACCAGTTGAACTCATTTTTAATACAAACACTTTTAGGAACATCCGTTACATATCCGGCTTACCATTGACGGCGGTATGCACATGGGTAACCCATCGTTTTGTCCTCACAGTCATGGTGGTGGACATTGTTACCATTTAAATGGTTTTGGGCGTCTGTTTGTATGAAAGTGTGTATGTGTAAATGCGTATGTGCGTGCATGTGTGTGTGTCTGTGTGTGTATGTGTGTGCCTGTGCGAGTGTTTGAAACTTTTTTTGTAGAAGAGAAAGATAGTAAAAAGAATAAAGTTAAAAACGCTAGCTTCGCCCTGGTCGAGGCTTATATACCCTACATCCATTATATGAATTTATAGTTTGTTCCTAATAAACGGTGGGCATAGCACGCCGTCTGTCTGTGATTGCCACAGACAGATGGATAGCCCGACAGACATAGAGACAGACATACAGACGAACATACATTACTAAATCGACTAAGGAGCTGATTCTGAGCAATAATTTATGTACTTTTCTATACTTACCACGCCTCCTTTAATATGTTACAAACGGAAGCACAAAGTGCATATACCACATCCGTCGAGCGTAGGGTATTAAAACAACACAATGAAATTATGAGAAATGATATATGAAATTTCTTTTAATACTTAATAATTTTTGGATTTTTGTAAAATAATAAAGGATTTTATAAAAACCTGATTAGTAGTTAATCGATAACATGTTTTTAATAAAAGAAAGGGTTTTTAAAATAAACTGTTTTGGATTAAACTGTTATAAAGTTTTATAAACCATAATATCCTTTTTTTCTTTCTTTATTTTTAATTGTTATTTGATTTTGAATATTAATTTTATTTTTATTTTCATTTCTTAATTATATTTTATTTATTTTAATTATATTTTTAGTTTCAACTTTTCTTCTTTTAAATTTCAATTTAATTTTAAACTCGATTTCAGTTTCAATTCAAATTCAATTAATTTCAAAAATTCAGCCTTCAAATGAATTCCAAATGTGGCAACATTGTCGACTCAGAAAAAGACAAGATAATATCGAAGCAATAAAAGCCGCAAAAGATCATGAATGAATTGTGCGTGCGGCCATGTGTGTGTATGTGTAATAGTAGTAGTAAGATGACATACATGATAGCTTGTTTGTTTGCATATTGGCAGCAAATGACATTTGCCTATGAAAACCCATCTTAAACGCTGTTCAGCGCCTCAAGGGCTCATGTAAACCAACAACAACTAAAAACTAATAAAGGTGGTAAAAGTTTACAACCTCAAGAAAAGAGCAACAAAATTGTATCATGAAAGAAAGCCGAGGTTAAAACTACTAGCAGTAGTAAATGAAAGCAAAAGAGAAAGAAGAGACGTCTTCTTGTTTGTGCTCTTCCACTGTTTTATCGCGTACTTCCTCTTCTTCGTTTTTTTCAAACGACACAAACATGTCCTGTGGTCATGTAAATGTAGTATAGAATCATGCTTTCCTTCCTGCCATTGCTTGCCCGGCACACAAATATACCAACACATTAAGAATTGTAGGATGTACATGTATGCATGTATATGTACATATACATATGTATATATGCTGCTTCGTAAACAACTAACTGGCCACTTCGTAAACAACTAACTGACCAACAACCGGCCACCACAAAAAAAACCATCAAACCTCCCAACGAGTAAACTCGTTGAATCGTTCTATGATGCAAGAAGGCAGTGGTATTGCCAACTCATTGACTTTCACGTCAATGAGATTATTGTTGTGCTTGTGTTTTCCTAATCTTGTATTTCTTATTGTTGTTCATCTACTTCTTCTGCTTCTTATTAGTAGTTTTGTTTTTGTTTCTGCTTGTCATTTGAGAATTTTGGTTTAAATTTGTTTTTACTTGAAGATTTTTTGCACATAGGAGATGCTGTAAAAGCAAGGAGTGGCTTCATACGTCATTGCTGCTTACCGTTGACAGATAACAAAGAAAAAGGATACCGAAAGAAGAAAGGTTTTTTAGAGAAAACAAAGTAATTTTTAAACAATTTCTGTTTTTACTGTTTTAATCATCATCCATCTTCCGTTTTGACCTGCCAAATTATAGTTGTCAATAACAGATGACTGTTGACAGTTCAAAGAATGGAAGCGAAATTTAAAGTAGTTTTTCTTATTGAAAGACCTTTTACATCTAAAAAAAATACTTTAGAGAACTTAAGAAAGTGCTAAGGTCAAAAGTCAAGGGTTAAGTTGTGTCACAGTGATTAAGGTTACCCGACCTTGTAATAAAAGCTAACTACCCGAGACAAAGAGCTATGGCAAACTTTAATCCAAATAAATTCGGATAAAGTTCTCCTCGTCAAATTTTTTTTGCCACGAATGACAATTAAGAATAAACCAAAAATTGCGTAAAAAGAAAATAACAAAAATCTTAAAAAAATAGAAAATAAATGAATACAAAAGAATTGTATAAAAAAAAAGAAAATAAAAGCAAAATAAATTAGTTTAGATAAAAAATCGTACAGAGATTATGGATAGGAATGACCTCAAGACTGAAATTGTGGAGATCCTTAACCTAAACCTCACACTAAAAGTGTGAACTAAAGAGCTTGAATTTCAGAACATAAATAATGATGAAATATGAGGCCAAAAAAAACTCTAAAAATTATTCGTTACGGAATGAAAAAAAACGCGCGATGCACGATTGTGCATTTACAAGGACAAAATTTTGCTACACATCAAACAAAATTGAGGGAATGGGTTTGGAAGAAACGCTAGGGGCAGCAATTGAAGATACGATGAAAGCGATAGATAGTCTAGCTGCTAGAGGCAATGGAAGAAGAAGCAAAGACGATGATGTAGTTTATTTATACACACATGTATCTACAAAGCTATCGTATTGCACATGCAATAAAAGATCAAGCGCAATGAGAAGAAAAGCATAAAGTTGATTTAGAAAATGGCTAAAAGCGAAAAACCAACAAATATTTAACTCAAATAAATTGACTTATAAGAAGTATTAAAGAAAAGGAACTTGATAATTTATATAAATGATCTAATGAATTAGCCACATCTAAAATTAAATTTCAATTTAAATTCAAATCATCAGAAAAAAATTAGCTAGAGAAATTCTTTAAAAAAATATTATAGATTAAGAACTATATAATTATATATTAAATGTATATTTAAAACAATGCAAGAGATAACATTTTTATACGTGGTTTGTTATCAGATAATTGTCTTCAAAACGCATGATAATTTTTAATATCGCTCTTAATTTGAGGAACCCCTATTAGTATTTAGAGCTCATATTAATTTTTAAAACCCACATTTTTATTACCTTTCAAAACCCCTAATCAAAACTATATTTTTTAATTCTGTCACCTAATAATTGTTATCTCTTAACATCGCTCAAAGATTTACCTCCCACTGCCGTTCGCTAACTTCTCCACATTTTTTTCAATCATCCAACAAATTTCAATCACACATTGAAATTTTTAAACCACCAAATTGCACTAAAAAACCAGCGCTTTAAGAACACTTTTCGTTTTATTTTCCTTGGAATTTCTCCAAAATTGAATATTTAGCATAATATTTTTAAAAGTTCTGACACTCGTTTTACTACCAGATATCCACAAATCCACAAAAACCTAAAACGACTCACTTCCTTCAAAGCATCGTTTCTACCTTCCGGCATCCAACCGTGAGGCATTACCCGCAGCCAATTGAAACCATCAGCTCTCACTTAGGTCTTAACCAGATGCATAAAATAAAATTTCCATCAGTTTTGGTCCGTCCGCTCGTTCATTTTCTACAGTAGATGGCAATAGAATTCATTTAAAATGCTCGTTTTTGAATTTCGACATTTTTATTACCGACACCTCGTCACACGCCCCCGCAACCGAGATCCCTATTATTCGCTTCACTACCACCACCACCACTGCTTACGAACACCTGCTGTTCTCGATTTTTGTAAGCTTGCCAAATCGTCCTTCTAGTAATTGTAGAATTTAAGAATGATTGGTGGTGGAGCGCCAATCTATTTATCCCGCACGAGTCCATTCTTTAGAAGTTGACATTTTTTATAAAAGTCGTCGTTTCGTTAGAAATGGATATCTTAATTTTTTATATTGAATGATATCTGATGATGTTGGAGACACGAAAGCAGTTAAGGCTTTTGCAGGATTTTTCCATAAAACTTTTGAAGATAATTTAAGTTTTATTTCAGTTAAATCAACCTTTTTGAACAAAGAAGGGAAATAAATGAGAGTCACAAATAGCGAGGGTCGTACAAGAAGTAATCACCCTGATTGAAAAATGACTAGAGATTAAAAAACTATAATAGTTGTAATAAATATCCTTAGAAATATAGTTGTAATAAATAACTTAGAAATTTTGAGGTTTCAAGTTGGAAACTGTTGTTCCTTATTTATTTGGCAATACCTTTCACAACTATTATACTTTAATGTAACCCGTCAAGCTATTTACTTATGGGACTAGCCTCGTATTTCAAAACGAGGTTAGTCGCATTCTAGCGGTCTATCAGAAATTACACAAAAAGTATTCAATGACTGGCATTTAATATCAACTCCTTACATTTTAGCATCGGGTAAGCCATTACGTAATTTTGACAGCTCAAATAAGTTCCGACTTAACTCGTTCTGTGCAATTGTCTTATGGCTTCAAAGAAATACATATACATATATATTCCTTATGCGTAGCAGAGAATGAGAATGCAAGGCATTTGAATGACTAACGTAAATGATTCATAAACTCTAAAATTCTGAAGACGTTTTTCAAAAGTTCTCAAATGTTTTTGAAATTTTCTCCTGACTATTGCTGTCTTACTCCTTTTTTGTGTTTTTCAAAAATGTTCTTCCTTTTTCAATTCCCTTTGCAAATCTTTTATATATCTTTCGTTCACTCAAACTTATTTATACAAATGGAATAAAGCGCAATGATGATGAAGGCGCAATTCATACAAAATGGCGTGAGATCCATATTTGTAAAATGCTTTTGTTTCACACAAAAGTAAAATGCAAAACGTAGTGGAGTAAAAACATTTTTTATACGCGTGAAATTAATCATGTAGTGTATGTATGTGCACACACATATGTATTTGTATATGTATATGTGAGAGCTTGTGTGTGTATGTGTGTGCACATATGCACACGTTTTGCTTAGCCCACAGAAAGAACATTTCATCGGCCACAACGTAGAGGAAACTCTAAAATATAGTCCAGCTTTAAGGATTATCATCATTCGAATAAGCTCTATTTGTTCATACAACCATTCTGTAATGGTTTTATAAACCCAAAATTTCAATGAATATATAGTCCAAGGACAAAGGCGAGACCATGTAATGTACATACAAAAAAAATCCCACACCACCTACTCTGTAATGACAGTAGAATACTGGTATCACGAATAACATCGACAGTACCATCATAAAAACGTAGAAGCATCACAAAATTTCAAGCAAAAACCACAAAATAATTAACCTAAAAATAAAGTGGCAAACAAACTCTACAAACGATAATACCAAGCTGAAATCAAACCTCACCCAACTCTGAACACGAACAACCCAACTCGAAAAAGAGACCACCTAAAAAACAAAATGTTGATTATTGTAGAGGTTTCCGACAGGGTTGGATATAAAACCATTTTAAAACGTGTTTGCGTCATTCCTTTTCAAACTTGGTTTTGAAAACCAGAAAAATAACCAGAAAAACCAGACAATAAAACCGTTTCTTTCGTTTCATTACGTTTCGCTGAGTGTGTGTTGGACTTAAAGAGTTTTCCTAAAAGAATGTTTTGTCTGATTCGATATTGGTTGAGACGTAATCTGCTCCTTTTGTTTATTCTACTATTAAAACAAAATATTTATTATAAATTTTGTTTTTATCATTTTGTATTTACAGTTAAAATGGCCAAAGAATTGCGTACTCTCGGTTGGGATTATCTTATGTTTGCACTATTTATTGCCTTCACAGTATTGACGCCATTATGGAAACGTCTATTTGGCAAAGCTAAAGGCAAGCAACGTAGTAAAGCTGATTATGTTTTTGCCACTGGCGGAATATCTTTGATCGCAATCATGATTTCAATAGCACGTGGTACACTCGGGGTGCGAACAGTTTTGGGTAAGTAAATATTTTATATCGATTTTTAGTGTCGATTAATGATGAATCAATTGAGGATTAAGTGAGAATTTACTCTTATGATACTTTTATGTTGAGAGAGAATTCATCAATAACTTTAGGCATCGGTTAAGAATCAATTGAGTAAGAAATTAATTGTATAATTAAGGTTGGAGATAGATTAATCGATAACATTTGGTACCTAAAGTACTCGTAGGAATGTACTCGTAAGGCTAGAGTAAGAAATCAATTAATAAATAGACTTAAAAAGAAAATTTATCGAGAATTTAGATTTCAATTATGTAAGAATTTGTACGTATGACTCGTTTTAAAGATCACTTCTTCAATAAATTTAGGTGTCAATTAAGTAAGAATTTACTCGTATAATTAAAGTTAAGGATCAATTAATCCACAGGTTTAAATAAATACACACGCCTAATCATGAACATTTTTCAAAATGTAGGAAGCACAAATTTTGTTATCATCGAAAGGATTTCGATTTATTTTTGAAATATCTCATAATTAATTGTAAATTATTATTTTCTCCCAAGGTTATCCAAGTGAGCTTTTCTATCGTGGTTCATCGATGTGGGAAATTATATATGGGATGGTAGCCGCTTATCCGATTGTATGCTTTGTATTTGTTCCAGTCTATTTCAATTTGGGCATTACTTCAGTCTATCAATATATTGATTTACGGTAAGTCCATATATACCCCGAATTTTCAATAACACAAATTTATTTAATATCATTTCCAAATTTCAATTTTCTGCAGTTTAAAATTCGAAAACTTTTATGAATGAAATAATTAATTAAAAAATTTATGAATTTAATGAATAAAAATTTATAGAATAAAGTCAAATTTTCTGCAGAAAAACTTTACGAACCTCAACCCAAAGGGCTTGTTGTTGCTGCGGACAAATGCTAGGGATTCACAAGCATCCATCTATCTACTTACACCTTCACCTTCTATCCTACACACTCATCCACTAATTAATAATTTCAAAATTTTCAGCACTTTCAAACAATTCGAAGTTATTAAAAAATTAATGTCGGTAAAGTTTTTTAATTAGCTTAAACTTTTTTGGGATTATTATATCGTAGTAAAAGTTGAACATACGAAAGTACTAAATACTCAGCATTTATAAAACATGCATGAGCCGTAAATGCACTTGCTAAAGAGTCACGTTTGATTAAGCAGTAGAAAGAGACGTCAATACGAATAAATCTTTGTGTACGCATCTGCTCACAAAAACCAATTGAATTATTCAATTTCGTCAATACCATAACTTGGTGTTATAGAAAGAGAAAAGTCTGAATTTCTGCCACTTACTCTCCCTTTCTTTTCCTCTACGTTTCTTTTGTAGTCAATCAACAGTCATTACCACTTAATTTTTTCACTTTTATCCAGTCAATTTTATCCAATGCTTTAGCTCATAACGTTCAATTTACATTCACATTTTTCATTTTGAACAAAATCTATGAAAAGAGCTCTGCATTTCCACAAGTTTTTCACAAAAAACATTAGAGCACATTAGCTAGTAGATTAAGAGAAACCGTATATTGATGCTGCTCTTGCAACTACTTTTACTGCTAAAATTGCTTTTTTGAGTGATTAACGTGGCGTATAGTTAAAATGCCATTCATACGTGACGTATGAGTAATTTTAATTGCATTTCGTACGTGACGTATGAGTAATTTTAATTGCTGTTTGTACGTGGTGTATGAACAAACACTTGCGAGTTAAACGAGTATTTCGAGTTAACACAATTCAATCATTAATCAATTGATGAAGCAACCAATTACCAGTCAAAAAATTAAGCAATTGTGCACTTGATGTTTTTATAACAATTATAAAGAGCACTTTTAAGAGTGAATAAATTTTCTCTCGTAAATGAGAATTCATTGAAATTCATTGATATTATCTTTAATGTGTAACTAATAATCAAACTCCCTTCACCGCCCCTCGATAAACAAATCAAATTTTAACTTAATTGTTAACTATCAATTATTCACCAAAATCAATACATATTATTCCTTTTGTCGCTATCACGGAGCGAACCACTAATTAATGATACTCCATCACATTTGAGCGCCAATACAAACCCATCACTCGCGTACGCACCACTAAACCCAATATTGCAATAACAACGAATTTTTAATTGATATTGATAGCAATAAATTATTTATGGAGTTATTATTATTTGTCAAACGATAGCGATTTTTATTTCCAAATTGAAATCGCTTCAGTAGTTAATCATGTTTACATAATCGGTTAGATAATTTATGAATGTATAGGGGTCTTCATAACTGCATGAATTATAAATAATAAATTATAAATTAGTGGCTATTAGCTTTTTAACTTTGGGCATTAAGAAAAATATTGAATATTGAAATGTAAGACTATTTGTTTATTGTTCTTACTTTAGTAGTTACTATATTGCTTACTAGTAGGTGCTAAATTATTATGAAAAACTCTTTCAAAAAATATGTACAAATATATGATATAAGATATTTCGACAAACTTTATATCCTCACTTAAACGCACGTAAGTAGACTTCTTGACGTAGCAAAACTACGCCTATAAATGAAATAAAAGCTTGAAAAATCTAAAAAATACAAATATTCACTCAAACATCACAAAATAGGAACAGATAAAAAATCTATCAAACTAGCGAGTCGAAAAATAACATTCCATTAAAAACTGAATCTAACAAAAAATTACCAACAAACACAAACAATTAATCAAAACACAAAATTCTAACAATTAAGCTCAAAAACAAATTGACGAACAAACAAATTATCGATCTAGGAAACCGACACCAATTTAATAAAACCACAATCAAATAATGAAACTACCATGTAATGAATTCGGTAATTAAAAATTTTATCAAACATGCACCTACCAAACAATCAAATATTTCATCACAACCATAAGAACAAAGAGACAAATTGACAAACAAAACGACAACAACAATATGAAAATAAACACAAGCAAGCAATGACATGAACAAAACAATAAATATGAAATCTATCAATAAATTTAAAAAGCCCAACGAACATAATGAAGTAACGCAAACAAACGGACATATTAAACGAAAATCCTTCCAACAGACAACAGACAACAGACAAATAAATAAAAATCAATTAAAAATGTATACAAATCACAAAGTAAACAAACTTGGGGATGATTATTCTCATTATTTGTGAGATAGATTTGAAGTAGGAAATAATCAGATAAAACCACTTCAAATGTCATGCAGCCAAATGACAGTGTTATTCAACAAACAAACAATTGATATTTCAAATGATTTCAAATCGAAGATATTTTGCTCATATGCATACGAACATAAACACGTACACTCGTTCATTATAATACAAACAGTCATATAATAACCACGTACACTACTAGTCTTATGTATTATAAAAATATATAAATCTGTTAAAAATCAACAAACTAGCATTCAAACAAACAAACTAAATAAAACAAAGAGAATCCGTCAAAATTCCAATAGGATAAAACTTGCATTTATTTAAAAAAATAAATAAGAATCTAAATAAAAAAAGGTTCCCCTTCTTCTCCCCTTCATTACCTCTTTTTTCCTTCAACATTAGTTGAATATATTTGTTTCCAGTTGTTTATACGCTGCATTTCAATTCATCCGTCGAACCGCCATTTTGTCACGAAGAAAATAAAAAAAGAGTTTAATCTATATATTTCACGACAAAATTAATAAAAATGGTTCGATTTTTTTTCAAAAATTTAACTTTATTTCACAGTTATATTTCACTAATTTTAAAATGAATATAATTTTTACATAAGCATCTATGAATTGGAGAACTATCTTTATAAAACATAAAAACCGTAGTATCAAATTTTTAACACTAGTAGACTTCTAGAGAGACTTATTTAACACTAGAAGACTTCTTTAACACTAGAGTACTTCTAGAAGAATTCAAAATTAATGTCAAGAAATCAGTACTACGATGCATTATTGATAATACCAATCACACAAAGGCACGATTTGCTTTTGATACTTTTGGTTTTCGAGTTACCGCGCTTAACAAATACTTCATAATATCAAAATTCAAATTCAAGTTCTGTTTTCTTTTAGTGCATGCAAAATTAAAATCAAATAAATTTCATTTTTCGCAAATCTTATTTTTTACATTCACAATTCTATTTATTCTCTTAGATAATTTTTCTCAAAAAAAATTCTCTAAAAATAAAATGTTTTGAGAACTGAAAAAAATTAATGAATAATGTCCTCTTGTCCTTGAACTCTTGACTCCAAATTCGTGTGTACTTGTTTTTCTTTTATTCTCTATACGATATTACGAAATCGATAATGTCTCTAGACATTTCTTAAAAGATTGCGAGAACAATAAACAATAATTAAATACAACTGAATGGAAAGTAATTGTATATATATATATATATTCTATATAAATCGTGTAAATTGTTGTGCGTGTATTTTATGTTAGATTGTCTGCACACGATGAAAGAATAAAAGTTAAAGGAAAATTAACGAAGAATATAAAATGAAGTATTCGAAATTTATTTAATTTCATTATTAACAAAATCGTAAAGCAATACGCGCGCACTCGACACAATCATCAATCAAACGATTAGTAAGTCAATCAATCAATCAATCAAACACACAACGAACAATTTGTATCTTAAGTAAGTGAACTTCATCGTAATTTATTTTACAATTTTTTTGCGCGGTTTCAGAATTTGTCTCAAAAAAGAAAACAAAACCAACTCCCGAAAATAAATTAATGAAAGAAAACCACTCAAGGACAAAATAAATAATCCAACCAAGAGAAACAATAATAAAAAGCGCCTTCGAGTCAATCTCTTCGAAGTTCATCTACCTAGGTTTTCTTTGGTTCGAGGGGTGATGAAAACAGAACGTCTGTGACATTTACAATCAGTTAAAATTCACTCGAACTCCCTTCTTCTTTCCCAATATTTTGCTTACTGAGAAGACAAATTTTGTATCTTTACTAATTTATAATATTGCTTTTCTTCATGTAAGGCAGCAATACCGTAATAATTTTCAGAAGACAGGCATTACCAAAATTCGGACAGGGTTTGAAGCAATTAATTAATAATCCATTTAATCTATTTTCAATGAATATCTTGTTCGAATAACCCTCCACAACTTAATTTTGTATATTTATCTATTTTACGCGGATTATATTGCTCCCTTATGATTTAATACTTAAAACAACTTCCACCCCCTCCCCCCCACCATACTTCCTGTGGAATGGTCTACGGTCAAATTATTTCGAGCAAACAGAAAATGATTTCAAGGCATCACTCTTTTCAAAGAAAAGCTTTAGCTTTTGGGGTATATAACAAAATGCAAAAACTTAATCCACGAAAAACGAAAAAAGATGATGGTATTAAATTTTTTATTTGAGGCCGTTCAATTTGACAAATGGAAATAATTATCTGAAATAAGAAATATTACATCGCTTTGAAATCGATAAAAGATATAATTTAGATAATTTTGATAAATTATTGTTTTGTACTGTTGTTGTTGCCTAGGTTAATAATATCTGATTTATCTTTTCTTTTTCAAATTAAGTTTAAATCGATTCCAGATGATATTTTGCCTACAAATTGTCAATAAGAGGCTAGTCCCAAAACAGATCAACCTGTCACAAAAATTGTGATAGATTTGTAATGACTCTTGTAGATAGTACCTATGCTAGAAACATTATAATTATATTCCAATTTCAAAATAGCTGTTTTTTCGTTTAAGCGTATGTTCCTCTTATGCTTCTTCCTTGTTTCCACTATTCCTTCAATTATATATGTACCTTGCCGATTACTCCTCGCAGTTCTCCCTTTTTATATTATAGATTTTATATCGGTGTCACTTATTTTTCCTGCATAAACTGATATTCCAATTCTTGACTATTTTATTTATAAAATTTTAATTCTCGATTAGCGAAAATGTCCACGCACACAAATTACGATTATTTTTAAAAAAAATTTAATCTTTATTTTGGTCTTTATTTTTTATTATGTTTGCCTCATCTTTTGTTTTCTTTTTTTGGAAAATCTTTTATATAAAATGTAACCTAACAAAATCCAAAAGAAAAAAGAATTAAATTTTAATTAATATTCAACGAATTCCGTTGGAACTGCTATTGTTTTTGTTTTTACATATGTCGAATTATAGCATTTTTTTAGCATTTTTTTAGCATTTTTGTAGTTGTTGTTATCATGGTTTTATGATGGTTCTTCCATTTGCTTCACCACAAAACATTTCAATGATTTTATCATGAAATTGAATTCTGAAGCGTGCTTGTAATTGATATTCTTTTCAAAATATTTTGTAAATAATTACTCATTTATTTCAAACTAACAAAACTATTTAGTATTTCCAATTAGACTTTTCTTCTTCTTCATAGAATTTATATAGTTTTGATGAAATGCAGCAGAAAATGAGATGCGGGCACATGAGAAACAAAAATGCAAACAAATAAATTGGCTTAATTTATAGAATGAAAATGAATCTAAAGAATTGTGATGTAATGTCTTCAAAGAGAGATATTCATTCATATATGTCTTATTAATTTAGTTTCTTTTATCCAACTTTAATTGCGTTTTTAATGAGACGATTTTTAATAAAAAAACACATTTATTGGAAAATAGAAATAAATCACATGCCATACGTCATGGTGTGCTTCCTAGTGGTTAGCACTTGGGACACTAGGAAAAATTTGTATCAAAGCAAAATGCTTATACAATTATTTTAATTGCTTCAATTTATCATGTGAGCATTTGCACATTTTGTCACACTATAACCTCTGTCCGTCTATGTCACCGACATTCCGGCATTGCAATTTCTTAAGTAATCCTGTCTGTTTTATTCTTATCAATCAATAGCTCCAAAAACGTTCATGGCTGAACAATAAATCAAAAGAAGAGTACACATAAAAAAGAAATAAAATTAATTGATTCTAAGGAACTGAGTACTCCTTAATAATTAAAATGAACCTTAAATGAGCTATAGAGAAGAAAAATTATACTAAAGACATTTACATAGATAGCAATAAAAGGAGATGCTATTAAACAGAAAACTATTGCACAATACATTCCACAAACAACTGCTACTCTATATAAAAGTCCCCAAATTGACCTTGGAATAGATTTTTGACCGAACCTCAAGTTATTTCTCAATTTCAATGTTCATAAAATTTTATATATATGTGCGCATATGCTCCCTCTTCCCTTTCCACCAATCAATATTTATTCGCCTTCGGCTACTTCCTTGATTTTTTTCATTCACCATTTTGCCATTGCGGAAGAGATAAAATAACTGAAAAAAGGCAATAGTTATAAAACTGATACCATTAAGCCCTTTATTCAAGCATTTCAAGTAAAGTTTCCGCAGTTAAGGAAACAGAAATTAATGATTAACAGAAACATGCACACAAACATACTCACAGGCAAGCACATACACATAAATGATGGTGAACGTTATAACAAGCATGACGGGGAAAGATAAGTGATGGGATGGTCTTTGTCAACGAAATTGATGACAATGAAATGTGTTCAGACTTGCTTTCAATTCTCGTAAGAGTATCAAAGCTAATTTTAATCAACGGGATATTCTCAATGGAGAATGTATTACGATTACCTTAAATGACAGTGCGACGAAAAGCAGCCTACGACTGCAGACAAATTGAATGATTTCCATGGACGATATTATACTATTAATGAAAAAATGTAAAGATTCATGTATACCGTATGTATTTATGTACGTATGTATGTGCATATATATGTGTATATATGTATATGAGTACGAATGTCTGTATGGATTTTCCAATTTCATATCATGCTTTCGCTCAAAAATTAATAGCGACGCATTTACGCGATGCAGTCCACAAAAGCAACAATGAAATAAAAACCATCAATAGTGCTGGTAACAAAATCCACAATCAAATGATCATCATGATCATCGCGATAATCAACATTCTCATAGCCATCATTAACGACCAAAACAGCAACAACAATAACAACCGGAGAATCAAACGCATACAAGACGCGCTGCAGTGTGACGCCAAACGCACGTAAACGGATGAGAGCGAGGATATGCTGGTGTATGTGTGTGCGTGTTAATGAGACTTACTGATACAACACTTGTATACATTTTGCCGGAAGCTATTCATTTGCTACTCTTTCACAAAAATGTAATTTACGAACAAACATTAAAAATCATTTTCAACGCATTGACATACCGCAGCCTGTTGTAATTACAATAACGGCTATTTACAATGCGCTCTAGTTGTACATTCAAACAATAATTGAATGGCTAATTAACAAATGTTGTTGTATTCTACAATCATTAATAATTACTGTCTTCGAGGAAACATTAAGGAATCATACAAGACATTTGCGCGTTATGAAAAGAGGTGCTTGATCATAGAATTTTCTGTAAGAAAAACGCAATCCCAAAATATACAAAATAATTCAATTAAAGAACTGCGGCTATTAAATAACCACTATTTTCAAAAAAAAAAAAATAGAGCCAAAAAAATCTGTTTATTGATGAACTTTCGTTAGTGACTCACACACGATTTGTGATGAATGCTGTGTACTGTTCTTCTGCGTTCTACATCTTACCAACATTTGTATATGATTGTTTTACAAATGTCGGTTTTTTTCAGTGCATTTCAAGCGGTCTACTAAAATAATTTGCGTAAATTCATTTGATTGCACAAATGTGTCCGTTCTTATTGCATTTACGCGGCGCTGATTCTTTTTTTTTTTTTTGCTTCTTCTTCTTTGTTAAATGTTTACATTTAATTTCGCATTATTTAAAAATGTCCACAGACTTTTTTAATAATGCATAAGTAGATGAAGAATTTCGGTTTTTTTATTTGTGCTTATCGTTTTTTTTCTCTGTTTCTTTCTCTACTTATCTCTTTCGCTCTTCCCTTGGGTCCTTCATTACTGTATGCGTTTCTGAAATATTCATACTTAATTGATTTCGTTGGTTTTTTATTAAAAAGATTACAAAAAAGAGGTGTCGACAAATTCACGCAAGAAATAATTTGAATATAAAATACGTTGGTTTTTAATTAAAATTTTTTTTCTAGTTTACACTGAATGCTGTTTTTAATGGAGTTTATCTTCCATAGCAATTTTGCATAAATTTCGGTTTCACGAACTTTTGTGAACGTCGATAATTTAGAGCTCAATTTCGTCCTTCGTAGAACTTTCGACATAATCCTCAGACGCTTCCAAATAAGATCACGTCTGAAACATAGCAATATTGATTATACGAATCCTTCGTATTCAGTATTCAATGTCAGTATTCAAATGTAAAATATTGATTATACGAATCTTCGTATTCAGTATTCAAATTTTTTCTGACTAATGCCGATTAGTTGATTTATGATGACAACTATCTGAAGATATAGTTATGAAGTTAAGATAATTAGTTTGAGTTTTATTCCCTGCTAACGACGATCAGGGTTGACGGTATATATAGAGAGACTATGGGGAACTATACTGAGAAATTCAAATAACATTAATTCCATCATCATTCTATTTTCTTAACGATGCCGAGAATACACTGAGCACACTTCGTAAAGTGTTTAAAATATGATATAAGATATAAATAGATTTTTATCCACATACTGATCAATAAATACGAATAATTTCCATATTTTTTCTTGATTTTCTACCCGCTCAAAATTGTAGATTCAAAAGTCGTCTCGTTCGTTGTTTAGCCTCAGCCACGTACGTTGTGCGACAAGTTTGTTCATTGGGTGTTACTGTTTATACGCCCAGTGTTGCCCTATCAACAGTTATTGGAATTCCTTATTGGGCATCCATTATGGGAATGTCAACTATATGCATATTCTTCACGATTCTGGTGAGTAAACCGCAAAATGAAAATGAATTGAATTCTTCTTTATTGCATTTTGTTGTTTTTTTTTTTTTTTTTTGAAAAAATGTTTCATTTAATTGTTGATTTATCGGTTTTTTAGGGTGGCTTAAAGGCAGCCATTAATGCAGATGTTATACAAACATTAACTGTTATTGTTGTAACAGTAGCAGTTATTATTAAAGGAACAATTAATAGCGGTGGAATACAAAAAGTCTATGAAGTCAATCGTGATAACGGTGAGTTCTGAAAAACAATAAAAACACAGAGAGACCAAAAACACAAGACCCTTTTCTAAAATTTCAAAATTCATTGAAACGAAATCAAATACTTTTCATGCTGGAAGATTTTTAAATTGGGAATATATTCAAAATTTTAAGAAAACATTGCAGTTGGTTTACCGGGATATAAGAAAAAACAATTGTAATTTTTGTTTGCATTTCAAAAATATCTTTTTTCTATGAATTTATTTATCAATACACGAAAACTGACTCGGCAACAATTTTATAGTTCCTAAAGAATTTTTGATAGTTTGAACTATATATAAGATCATATAAAAATTCACCGCGGAGTTTTTAACAACACTGAAAATAAATTTTAATAAAACACGTATCGAACGTTATCCGATCTTTTAAATGAATTTTCAAAATGGCAACGCCTTTTCTGACAGCAAAATTTCCAACCAATCGAAATTGATTCAAGCACTACTAGATCCTTCATTCAATCATAACATTTGCATCATGAGCTTTAGAAATGTTGTGGGTGTTGCCAGATGCACGTGTACCACCAATAGATTGTGATCATTGAAAAACCGCGGGGAATTCTTATATCGTCTCATATGTATTAAATGTATGCTAATACATAAAGTAGAGCTATAACCGATTTATGTCATTCAACATCGGTAAAGTTTTCATCCCTTTAAAAGAAAGTCTGAAAATCGGGAATAAAAAACTCTAGGCCAGGATTTTCGAAGATATTTTAAACAAGATTTGGTTCGGCAGACCACAAGAAAGTAGACTAAACAAACAAGGGAATAATCAGGAAGGCCAAAAGTAATTGACTAATTGACTCAGTCATGCTTGAATAATTCAAATTACGATTGGAAGTATTAAAAAAAGCGTAGAAAGAAGAAAGAATGAGCGAAGCAAAGAATTAATTAGAAAGGCTGAGGTACAATTTATTTATGTATTTTTATAGCTTTATTTATCTTCTCCTCCACTGTTACTTTCTTAACATATTAAAGAAAAACATCTTAATTATTAAGTTACTAATTCTTTAATTATATTTATATTTTCGTAGACCGTTTGAAATTCCTGAACTTCACCGGTGATTTAACGCTACGCGTGGATACAACTTCAGCTGCCCTTGGCCAACTATTTATGTCTCTATCACAATTTGGTTGTCAACAAAATTTCATGCAACGTTACGTTAGTTTGAAATCATTGCGTGAAGTGAAAAAGTAAGAAAGATAATTCTAAAACATCATTGCCAAAGTCATCGTGATCATCGTCAGTATCAATATCAACATCATCATCGTCACGGTTATCAAAAACATTCTCATATTATCAATATCGTCATCATCATTATCGCCATCTCATCATTATCAATATCATAATCATCACTGTCATTGCCATTATCAATATTATCATCGCTATCACTATTAGTACCATCATCACCGTTATCATCATTGTCATTATTATTATTATCATCATAAAAATCATCATGTTTTACTTGTTTAAAATGATTGTAATATAAATTTCTTTTAGAGCAATGATGTCGAATATACCGCTTATTCTGGTATTCTTTTCATTGTCCTGGATCTCCGGTTTAGTCATTTATTCCACATATTTTAATTGCGATCCTTACGCTGAAGGCTATATAAAAAAGCGTGATGAAATTCTACCATTCTTTGTTGAAGATCAATTAGCATTTATACCGGGTTTCGTAGGAATTTTTATGGCTACACTTTTTAATGGTGCTTTATGGTAAGTATTAAATGAGTCAGCAATAATTTGATCATAGCCAACCACCCGGCGCCCCACCAAATAAACCATTCCCCTTTTAAATAATTAAAGCCTTTCCTTGCATCATATCCTGTCATTACTCTCTCTTAAAATGTAAACCGTTTTTATGTCATTATCTCCGAAAAAAAAACAGCATGATGGTCTCCAATTTGAATTCCTTATCGACCGTTATCTGGGAGGACTTTTTATCGCAATTACCGCAATTTAAAGGGCTTGCCGACAAACAGCAGTTGGGTGTCATCAAAATAACTACCGTTATATTCGGTGTAATTATCATGTGCGTAGCCTTCGGCGTTGGTTTACTATCGGGCGTTATTGAATCATCAATGCTGGCATTTTCAGCAACATCTGGCCCACTGTTGGGATGTTTTATTTTAGCCATGCTAATACCGATAGCTAATTGGAAGGTAATTATGAAAAATTAAATAGTTCTTGATTTAAATGAATCAAAGAAATTTTTGTTGATTTTTTTACCAACATCATCATCCTCTCTATCGTCATCATTATGATCATTACTACATTGGTCATCATCATAATCATACTCAGTATCGTAGCATATTCCTCTAATGTTTTTCATTTCATTACAGGGTACTTCCTGCGGCATGATTGCTTCTTGCGCTTTTGTCCTTTGGATTATTGGTGGTGGCACGACTGTGGATAAAAGCGCCAATAATCAATTTCTACCCACATCAACTGAGGTAAATGAGGTTTTGTCGATGCGTCAAAAAAAATTTACTAAACGTAATCTCCCTCTCCACCCCCTTTCAGGGCTGTTCCAATGTAACGTTTTCACAATCAATTTACAAACCTTCAGAAGATATATCATGGCTTTTATTAAATTCTCCACGTACTGAATTAGTCACAAACAATGAAACTATTTTAAACATCACAGACATGACAAAATCCACTTTTACACAAAGGTGAGTTTTTTAATTTTTTATTTTTTATTTTATTTATTTTTTGTTTAATTTTTTTTATTTTTTTTTTTTTTTTTTTTTTTTTTTTGCTTAAAAATCATAATAAATATTTTTCTCTTTCATTCTTCCAGAACGCCTCTACAATATTTTTACTCGATTAGTTATATGTATTATAGTTTAATTGGCACCACACTCACTGTGTTAATTGGAACCATTATTAGCTACTTCACTCAAGATCCTAACGATATTTACGATTCGAAATTATTGCATCCTTTAGTATTCAAACTTAGTCAACGTTTCTCAGGAAAGAAACCCTATTATATCAAGGAAGTCGATCCTAATTTATCCACCACAACAAGCGCAACTACAACAATTAATGCAATCGCAAATAATTCCAATGGGATGTGTGTTGGTGCTAAAACGAATCATGCTTTCGATGCATCGAATGATACGCAATTATTGGGAAATAATAATAAGGAGGAATCATTAAATAATAAGCAATCATTAGATCGAGTGATTTTCATACAAGCGCCAGCAGCTCGTTTAGACAGTTTAATCGATGAGGGATTAGGTAATGGTGGTACATATCGAAAAACCGAAATAGCGTGATTGAAGTAAATAGAAAAAAGTATTCAATACAAAACAAATACAAAAGACAACATATAACCTAATTTAACGTAGATAAGCCATACCATATATATATATAAATATATTTACTTAGGCTTGATTACTTAATTAAGAGCAGAGTGAAATTAATTATATAGATACTATAAGTTTTTACTTTTTAGTATTTAGAGAAGCAGGGGGTTATGTCGCGACAAAGACACTGTGATCATCAGTAATAATTGATTTTACTATATCTACGCTATTACGTATATATCACGAATACATACAAAACTTATATCGATTTTAAGTTCAAATTATTCTAGTATTTAACTTCAAACTCAGAAATGTTCCGCAATTATATTATTATATTAATTAATTTTAATATTTGAAAAAAACGATATCGCTGAAGTAAAGTTCAAAATTAAATCAATAAAATAAATGTAAATAAATGAAAATAAATGTGTATTAAATATTCGTTTCTGTATTTTTTCAAATATTTTTCTTTTTGTTCAATAAAATTTTTTTCAAAATTTTATTTAAACATTGAAAAAGGGCTCAGAAAATTCCGTTTCCACAGGCTTTGGTCTTAAGAAAGCAATTTGCCGAAGGATATTTGACCATCATTGATTAATTTGGTTGTAAATCCGGTCGGATTTTACTGACTGTATTCGAAAGCTGTAACTATTGATGCGAATTAAGATTCTCGACAGGTTTAGGTTTTTTAAGATTTCGGAAAAATTTTTATTTGCGTTTCATCCGAAACAGGTATCGGGTATCCACGGAACAAGTATCGAATTCAGTACTTACTTCGTGATTTCGTTGACCTAGGTGTTTGCTTCTTGCGTATGAGTTTTCTCGTAAGCTTTCTTCGGGTAGGTAAAAGTTTCGCGTTTACTGTCCATGGTAATTCTATCATTGCTGACTATTTTTGAGACTAACCTGTCTCTTCTGTTATTTTTCTGAGCCTTTCATATCTTGTGGATCCCATTCATTTGCGCTTGTTTGTAGTATTCGTTCCCGGTTGTACCTCCTCCTGAACGCCACTCTGATGTATAATACCTACTTTGGATTCAAATTGATTCTCGAGTATTTTGATGGGCATTACTAATTTGATTAATTTTGATTGATAAAAAGCACAATTAAAAACTGCAATAACTGTACGTGCTTTTTTATTGATATCCTGCCGCCGCCGTTTCGGGAATGATTTTTACTAAATAAATTCCTTTGCTTGTTTGACACGATACTTCTAGATGCAGTGTTATTATACGGAGCATATTATATGTCTATAGTACACCGCAAGCAACATATAATTTTACTAGCCCACCCCTCTTCGAACATTGCCTGCGACAAAAAACCAAGAAATATAAAATTTACTCAAAAATTTTCTAAATTAACACGATTAACTAAAAACTTGACTTGACTTAAAAACTTTTAAGTATATACGTGATTGCTTTTAGTACCTTAAAGTATTATTCAGGCATATATAATTTAATCGACCTCTTAAACTCCTTAAAGCGGCCGGCGATTTTTTTTTTTTTTTTTTTTGTTAATCAGCTTTATTTTATCTATATATTTTCATATATTTCTTATACCATAAATTGATGATTGTTTAATAAATTCATCAAGTTTTGTATGGAAGAGATCAGATGACACTGGTGTTCCCGGAGTCCACAAGGGGTCACGAACAACATACTCAACCCACACTTTACTGTACAATTGCTGCAATAATTCTCTAACATTTAAGGCTGCAGTGTCTGTATTTATAACAAATCTATAAAAGGAATTTCCAGCAATTAAAAATTTTTAAATTCCTTCTAAATTAACAAATTTTTACTTTAAGCCGGATGGTGTTTCCAAATAGTGCAGAGCATATTTATTGGTTTTGTAATAAAGAAACCCGTCACGTGGATCATGTGGTGATATTTTGGTAACAAAGGACTTGATCGAGAAGAGCATCCCGTAGGCTAATTTCGCTTCCTGAAATAATTTTTATATTAAATTCACTTCGAGACTACAACCACGATATATAAATAAATACCTCTTCTCTGGTTATACCCGATTTCTTTGTTCGATTCCATTCTGTGTAATATAATAAACTTCCAAATTTATCGAAAATGTATAAATTATATATTGTCATTAGAATCGTAAAAAGGTAATCAAGAACTTCAAAATCTCTTTGCAAGGCTTTGGCAAAATAATCCACAATTTCAGTAACTGCTCCTGACGTTGTACCAGCTGAGATCTAGCAGTGATGCCAAATTGATTGGAAATCACACAATCTATAACAAATGTGTAGAGTTGCCAATCATTTCAAATTAAATTACGTTTTCGTTTCTACGGTGGAATTATGAAATAAGTAAATTGTTTCCCCAAAGTAAAGATTTACCCCCCAATTCTGGCGAGCAATGACACAAGTCATTTATAACAAATTTGTTATAATTTTTGTCATTCAAATTTGTGATCGGTATTCTGGTTAAGCGGTGACAGCACGTAAGAATTTTATATTCACCATTGATAGCAATTATTCAAGATTCGATTCGTTCTGTCTCATTTGCTTTTTCCGGCTGCTTCTCAACTATTTCGCATAGTTATGCTTGGGAAGATATCACTCATTGTAGTATTTAAAAGTTGAAAAGCAGCAGGAAAAGTTAAACGAGAAAGTATGGTTCGAACTTTGAATAACAATATTTTCTATTAATTTTGACGTATAAAAAAATAGCAACAGGTTTTTGAAATAATTTTGAAATAAACATATTTTATGTATAAGTTGCTTGATTGTATTGGTCGGATTGGATAACCTTTGTATGCAATATAATTCAAAGTGAATACAGAAAATGTTAGAATAATGAACACAAATACTATTTCACTGAATTTCTATCATCGCAAGTGGTTTTTTGGTTCTCAAAACCTGATTATATTCTTATTATCTACTTTTGAGATCATAACAATAAAAATGACAAATGTCATCCGGAGAGCTTTTAAATTTTAACCCGAATAGCTAGTTGTGACATAAGTCATTGGAATGACATGTGTCACTGAGTTGAGTTTTGTCATTCAACTAGAATAATGGGGTTAAACTAAAACGTTACTGAAACAAGCATAATATTTATGATTCATAACTTTACAAATTCCGACATACAACAAATAAAATAAAATGAAACGTAGCATAAGTTTATTCTCTTGTTTTGTTGAAAGTGCACCCACATAAGATCAAATAATAATTAGAGGTAAATTAGTCTTAACAGATTTGTAATCCAGCAGCAACAATACATATTCTTCCTTCCTGCATTTTTTCTGCTTCACTTAAAAAAGTTTTGTTGCTTCATCAGAAAGTACGCAGATATCTAAAACGAAGTCATATATCAAATTTGTTTGCATTCTGTATGGGTTGGTAGTATGGATTGTAGTTGGATAGTTCAGGATAGGTTATCAGCTCCAATATTTTATGATTTTATTACCATCGGAAACGGAAATAAATAAAAAGTATATGGAGAAGTTCAGACATTTTTTATTTAGAACAACAGTGCAGTGAACATACCGTTTGAGGCATACTTTCAACATAATCTATCATTAATTGAATATACCTTTCTGTTAAAAATATTTATAAAATATACAAAAAAATTAAATTCTACCGCATTCACAAAACTTGGCCGAAAAACGATAAAAATAATAAAAATAAGTACCCAATTAAGAAGAATAAAAATAATAGTAACTAGTTATTGATATATACGAAATATCAAAACTATGTGGCCAACTGGCGATTGAAAATGAACATAAAACGTTTCGACTTATTGAATATGGTTCAGTTTAATAAATAAATTTCGATACATACTTTACTGAGCTCAGATTTTTCTCGGTGTATGAAGAAAACTATTTTGTAAACGAACCTTCCTCTTCGAGCTTGGCAACACTGCTCACCAATAACATATGTTTTGTTGTTGATTGAGCAAATTGTTCGTGTTTATTCCGTATTATTTTTATCAGTACGACAAAAAATCAAAAAGATCATCGTCGCGAAATTGCGATAATGCTTTTTGATTACAATTATTTTCTGAAATGAATTACCGCCATCTTTAATAAGTAATTAATTGAAACCGATTAACTGCGACTATGGCGACTTTAGAGAAACCAAGAAAACAGGTAAAATCCCTAGAAATCGAAGTGTCGCTAAATAAACCAAAACTGCCAAATTTCTTTTTAGAAGTCTCAAAAAAAGAAATCTCAGGAAAAAGCGAAAAATACGCTTGGACCCACCTCTGTGGAAGAAACTCTACAGGACGAAAACTGCGATTTTGCGAGTTCTACGACCCACAAAAGTGGCCAGACAAAAAATGAAAGTGATTGCCTTTATCAATTGGATGATCTAGAGAACTATATTTTTCCAAATATAACCACGCAATCAGACCTTATCAGTCATGAGTGTTTTATAGCCGATGACTATTCTCCAATGGATAACGAATTACATGAGTGTGAAGATAAAGAAAATGAAATAAGTGAAAATAGTCTAAATATAATCACGGCAAATACATTAATTAAAGAAATATCAGGCAACCCCTCTAAGCAAGATGAACATGTAACGCCAGAAACTACGGAGTCAAATTCGCCCGCAACTGAAAATACACCACAATCGTCGGAACAATGGACAACAAATTTGGAATTACCCTCAGCCCCGGTGGAACCAATTGTATCCCACCCCACTATCCCGATTCTATCAAATACGATACAGTATCCAGATTTATTACCATTGCGACGCGTGGAAAATAGAACTGAAGTGACTTATTGTCAGCCAAATATTCGAAATATTTCAGATTTTTCTATAAAAAAGTCGCACATTAGAGCGTTCACAGAAGAACAGCTCAAAAACATTTATAATTGTGCGGATTTAGAGCTAGTAAAACAATTTGAATTGGAATTTCTAATGAATTCTCTGTTGGATTCATATGAACATGATCCTCTTTACGCGGCTGTGATGGAATATTATAATCTAAATGGCAAAATTCGTATGAATTTGCATGATATGGAAAAATATCGCAAAGAAACCGAGAATTTACAGGAAACGGTATGGACTGAAGTGCCAATCACAAGAACATTCTCTAGTCGTTGCGGCGACAATGTACTATTAAAAGAAACCGTAACATACAAGTATAAAAATAATGGTTTTAAATCGTTGTAATGATTTCCTACATACTCCTTCTTTTCTACAGCATTGCTCAAATTGATGGAAAAAATCTGGAAAGCGTTACAGCCGCTCTTAATCAATTATATGATTTACTATGCAATACATTTGTAGCAAATCAAATTAATTTAAATATCACAAAATTCAAGGTTTGGAAATATTTGTTTCTGAAAAGCAATTTGTTGCTTCATCAAATGATATTTCATTCCAACTTTTTTTCCAACTTTTTTCAGATCGATCAAATCATTAATGAAATTATGTCATATCCGTGTTTCTCCCAAATGGCTCAAACCGCTGAAATATCATTGAATAAAAAGCTCTCTGCAGAAGTATTACAATGTGTTTCTCACTTACGTCGAGCTATTGCAATTTTATTTCATTTTACGCGTAAAATTAAACCGAGTAATGTGAGTTTTTTATAGATTGCAATAGCACTCTTTAATAATAATATTGCAATACTCTCCTTAAAAATGTATGTACATATATTTTTATAGACTTTCGATAAGGATCTGAAATTATGGCTAAAACGTTTAGTATCTCTTTATTTGCTGGTGGCTACTAAGGAAGATCTGTGGTTTTTACTTTTCAATATTTTACGTTGTCCTAGTGGCGTTGGAGTTTGGGCAGCAGCTTTTCTTCAAGTACCTTGTTCGAGCACAAATAAATCGCGTCATGGTGTTAACTCACCCACAGGATCACGTCCCAGTGAATTGCCTATGCAATTGACATCACCGGAAATAAGTCATTGTATATCAATTTTACAAATATTATTGTCGCCAATTAAGAAGCGCAATGAGTATTTAAAAGAATTTACTCAGGTCAGTTCAACGTTTGAAGGCATTATTATATCCCTTATTCTTATAATTTATACAATTTTGTGTTGATAAAAAAGTTTTCTAAGGATATAACGGATCCTATAAAAGAAGAACGCTGGATACTTGTAGATTCTGAAGGTGAAGAAAATCCAGCATCGAATGGTGAATCTGTCGGCCTTAAGGAGAGCGATTTGATCAATTTACTTAATCAAATACCATTTGAAAAATTATTTTCGTAAGTGAATTAACGATTCCTAAAGTCTTATTCAATACAGAGGCTTTGTGAATATTGCTTCCGCTTTACACTATTTTTCTATTCTAGCTCTGCTCTCAACATTGAAAAATTTTTAAACGATTATATTGTTGAACCCGATGTTATTTCGTCAAATCAAGTGCTCAAAGTTATGGCCTTCTTCTCCACACTCATTGAGATTTTTGGTGAAGGCATGCTGACGTATAATACCGAGCGTTATAAGCAATTAGCAAAACGTTTGGGTCGTCTATTGCGTCACACATTACAATATGCTGCAGACTATCATCAATTATTTACGTAATAATCTTAATATTTTTCACTTTAGTTTAATTTTGTTATATTCACGTTTATACCATGTGTTTTTGTTCATAGCTCCAACAATCTTTCTAAGGATCCATCCGCCTGTGATCGCATTGCTGTTGAATTAAATGCGTTATTAATAAAAGCTTGTAGTTATATTCATCGCACACGTAATTTGGCTACTTGGCAATACTTCTCATCGCTACCGTTTTCAAGCATGGAATCAACAACAGTCTGGCAAATATTTTACTATTTAAATACAGGATTTCCAACACAATTCCCAACTCCGTATGAAGGTATATCCATTAAAAGCATGCCATATCTCTGATTTTTAATTAGTTATATCAATTAATTTGCCGCGGTAGAGTTTGAAGGCGTCTTATATTGTAGCATTATGCACTCTAGGCATACTGTATCGTATATAATACAAATTTATTGCAAATACAAAACACAAATACAAAAACATATTTGCCTACAATCACAAAATTTTCAAAATTCTATAAGAGGATTCCGGTGTCCAAGCGGGAATTATTGGCCTCTATAAAATATCTTTTATAAAACCTGCAAAAATTGATATGGAGAATTCCGTGCAACAACCACGGTAACCTCAAAATGACTTGGACACAATTTAGGCTTTAGTGAAACGCTGCCTTTCACATTTAATTGCCTCAATTGCCTTTTGTAATATAAGAATTATAATTGTTTTGCAACCGATTTGTAATATTTGTTCAAGCGGTTTAAAATTTTTTTGTAAATCATATATCGAATAAGCCTCGAATGTCGAAGATATTGAATAAGTATTATACAGTATGACCTAATATATGCCGAAAATTGATATTAATTTAAACAGATTTCGTTGAACGCTTCAATGCTTCAAATTTTTGGACTAAGTTTAATGTTGCTAATGCCGATTTATCAGCTGAGGATCTGTACTACCTTCTTCAGGCGTTCTTCGAAATGGTCAATGAACGTGATAAAACTAAAGACTGGGAACTAATTAAAGCAATTTCTTTACATATTTTCAATGTAAGTATCAGAGAAAAATGGAGAGGAAATGATATTTTAATGACTATTTCAAATTCCTGTGAACAGATTGGGTTCGTTAATGAAAAAACTCGGGAAATTTGTTATAAAATGGCACGTGATATGCTAGTTGATCTTACACTAACCTACGAGGATTTAATGTCCAGTCTTTTGCTACAACTCAAAATTCGCTTTAAAGAGGTCGATAATTCCGGATATTTATTTAAATCTCTACCATTGGAGAACTGGAAGCCTGGCTTGGATAGCTTTGAAATAATTTCAAACTGGTTATTAAATTTCAATATTAAATCTGCAGAGAATGCGCTTGCTCGCATTATAATTAGCCATTTGAATTGGAGTTTCGATTGTGATGATAATAGATGCCTTTTCTTGCCGCACAACATCCATGTACGTATGGCTTGTTTAATAACGGAAGCCTCAAACAAACACGCCCCTGAAGTGATGGGAAGCGTTGGCTTATCAGAAAGTGTACGTCATGCTTCGAACTTTATAGAGGGATCTCAATCACCGAAAGAGCAATTCTCTAATTGGTGTTGGACAATGATAAATATTTTACGCTTACATCTAATGGATCAAAGTGTTGAGTCAATTAAGAAAATATTAGAAAATCCGACTGAACCATTACTATTCGTACCGGATCTGGAACGGATTGATATTATATATCAAGGTGTGACAGAACATAGACCGCTGGCAATTTATGCTTCGATTTTGATCAGTTCATGGGGGCATTCGATACCTTTAATTTGCCAGAAAGGTTTTGAACAATTGAAAATTTTATTAAACGATCATCGATATCCTGCCGTCATACGTTGCTTGGAATTGATGGTGCCTTTATTTTTAGATACGCCAGAAACTTTAGCGAATTGTGAGAAGTAAGCAATTACTGCAGTATTAGTAAAGTCATTAAAAGTTCAGGAATTATAAAGCTATGGCGCTGTATGTATGAATCCCCAGTGAACTAATTCCAAATGGTTAAATCGTCAATTATTTAACGCTTAGTTAACTAACCTTTAAAATGTGAATTAAGGTTAAAAATAGGAAACAATTTCTTTTGGATAATAATGGATTTCATCCTATGCTCTATATTGATTAAAGAATATGATATAAACCTCAGTTCAATACACGAATTGACTCCATTTATTCGACGTATAATTAACCTCGCCCACCAGATGAGAATCAGTCGTCGAGATTTTAGGAGTTAGTTAATAATAAATTTATATAGAGATATTGTTAATCGAAATTAATTGATATTTTGGTTCGTGGATTTCATTTATGTCCTCATTTGGGAATTAATTCATTGGTGCCTAATTCATAGCGTGAAATTTAAAACGAAACTGCTACCATTTATTTTTTATATAATTTCATTCCAGTTTTCATACAATTTTTACAAATTTACTTAACGCCGATAAAACCTACTTGAAAATGGCAAAAGATATGATCTATCCAAATTCAGTGGGACCTGTTTTAGAATTATTGGATAATATGATTCATCATCAGATCACAAATTATACCAAGTGAGTAGTACCATCAATCACAGATTTATTTTTATATTTTTTCCTTTTAATTGAATTTTAATAATACAATAGCTACGGATTAGTTACGCCTTTAAATCTAATTAATATCTGGTTAAATTGTTTAACTAATATACCAAATTGGCAACAAACAAATGTGGTTTATTTATTGGATAAAGTATTACGTGTTGCATATCAGTTTCCTGACGCTCGTCTTCAGGCTGTGGAATATTTTCGTTATTACTATAAGGTAATGAATACTTTATTAGTTACGTTTCCATATATATTTCTTTAATAATGTCGCTCTGTATTTCTTCGTAAAAATTTCATCATTAGGATTACCTGGAATGGAAAGGTACCGGCAGATCAACATTGAAAACATTATTTGGTTCGAATACAAGTCGTGTGCCTATTACTTCACCGGCTTATGCATGGTTAGCTTTAATCCTATTAGAAATTGAATTTAAACTGCAGGATGCACACTTTTGGCTGGAATTTATAAGACAACTTCTTTCAGCATCGAATACCGCAAACTTAGATCACGTTTTTAAGGTAAAAAATTTATTATTCCCGCTGTAATCTTGGGCTATCTTATTATAGTCTTGTGAATTTTTTTTAAATTTGTATTTATTTTTTTGTTACTATTACATTTACTATTTTCTTTTAACGTTCTAGAAAACTATGAGTGTTATGAAAATTCCATCATTTTCGCCACAACATCTTGTAATTTACAAATATGCAAATTTAATTGCTAATATGGAACCTAATAATCCTATCTTTCCTATTGTAGTTCAAAAGTTTTTTGAATTATATTTATCCAGAGGAATATTATACTACGACGAAGAAAGGTATTCAGTCAGTCGACGTATATTGTATGTTCAGAAAGTTATTTGGTTTGATTTTTTGTGATATTATCTGGCATACGGTAATCGTGATATTATTTGGTATAAGCTAAAAAAATTCCCCCAAATCCCTCAAGGAGTAAAATCGAACGACCGTTTATTCAGTGATTTCGATTTATTCGGTTCCACTTCAAACTTTTCCGAGCAAACAAACAGTTCTGAGGCTAGAATAATATAGCCAATGGAATATATAATTATAGGGTTTTGAAATTACCTGTAAATTATATAGTATATACTCTAATAAGGTAAACGAAATTACTTTCTGACCAACCCAACATATAAAAACTATCATTTTTCAACATTTTAAACTATCAATATTTTACATTTAGTCCGCAACAAACTTTTGGTGTATCCGATAAATTCTATGAATACAATATACCACTCATGAAAAAGATTAAATCTAATTTAAAATTGGCGGGAACATTTTACTCCGAGCACGCCTCGAAATACGGCAATGACGAAGCACTTTGTTATTTTTACACTAATTGTGCAAAAATGATGAAAACCTTTGGCTTGTGGTTAGAAGAGACTACCATAAATAAGATGACTGAAGGTATACAAGATCTACCGCCGCAATTTAATAATGAAAAATTGAATGAAATCTTAAAGGGAAATACCGTAAGTTGTGAAATTATTTTTCAATCAAATTTGAATGAAAAAATTTAAATATATTTGAATATGTATTTATTAAACTATAAAGTCCCACTGGACGGAGTTTCTGCATCTGCCTTCCATACGAGAGTTACAGCGTCAGCAAGCCGATTCATGGGCACGCAAAATCTATCGTCACGAATCAATAAAGCGCTTACGAAGTCCAATGAAACTGAAACAGAAGACTACGCCTATAGAACGTATTAAATGTAATCTAAGTTCGTACGATAAAAAACTGAATGCACCGAAATATATTAAATTGGAAGAAACTCCAACCAAAGAAATTAATCAAGAAACTCTTAAATTTCTAAAAGATCGCATACGAGTTATTGTCAGTACCGTTAAGTAAGTTTCGAAATCTCATCGATTTAAAATTATTTCAATAAATATCTATTTTTGTTTCAGAAAATTAGATCTGCACACACGAGAATTAAATATTCTAAATCGTAATTTCCTGGACCTATTGCCCGATTTATATAAAATGATAAATTATGATACGTTTAAAATTAAAAATTGTACAACGTTGTCCTTTAATCGTACCTGCTCCCGGCCAGCACGTATAATTATTACGATGGAACAAATACGAAAGAATGATGAAATTGATAGAAAGGTTTCGTTAAATCGTGAGCATCATAATAAGAAAATTGATGAAGTTATAAATTTGGATGTGGAAGATTTTGCTCAAAGTGTTAACCTAATTAAAAGTAGCGTCAGGTAATATTGCGAACTAAAGTGTCGATAATAATTTAAATGTTGACTTAATTCTCTTTTTTGTAGAGTTTTATTAACTGCTCAGCAATTAAAAACAGATAAATCTAATATCATTACGACGACCGGCACGGCATTATTTTACAATATTATTGATAACATGACAGAAGTAATCGTAAACTTTTCTCCAGCAAATGAAGTTTTTTCACAGTTTCTGATTGATTTAGGGGTAAGAATTCGTTTATTGGAATACGAAAACCCTTTCCTGATTAAGTGATTTCTTTGACTTGCTTAAAACGCGGTTCGTCCCTCCTCGTCTCGTATTATTTTTCCAGTTACCTTTCAACTATTTGATATACTTATACTCAGGAAGACCTTAGCTATACTACTGGCACATAGTTAAAAGACAACTATAAAGACGATACGAGACGAGACGGTTTGAATCTAGGAATAAGTGTAATTATTTTTCAATTCATTTCTCGTTTTCGCTAGGTTTTCATACAAAACAATCAGGAAAGTGAAGGACTAGCTATTCTAGAATTAGCACTCAAAAAGCAAAATTTACTTAAAGTTTTAGCTAGTGTTTTTGTTCCTTGTCGCACGAGCCCTGAAGTATTTCTAAAAATGTATACCATGTTGATTGATTCACATTTAAAATGTTACGATAGTAAAGTGCTTTTTGTTTTACTATCGAAGGTAAAAAGATATAGCTAAAATACCATTAAATTAATAATCAAATCCATCTCTTCCAGTTCGAAATTATGTCTTGGCTTAACACATTCCATCCTAAGTTAAATAATATATATCAATTGTTACAACTAGTACTGCGTGGTCTCCAATGCTGGTCACAAAAAGACTCCAGTTTATTACAGGATCTATTTCGTTGTCATTTAGTGCAAATTTTTGAATATGATTTTCCTCAACATTACGGTGAAACTTTACAAATGGTTCTAGAACGCAGCTCGGATAAAAATCTAATGCCTATCGTTTTATTGGATTTATTAAATTCTTTTTTAAAACGTTTTAGCTGTGATACCGCTAATCTAGAGTTAAATGCTGAACAGATAAAAGAAATATCTGAAGATTTTGCACGCCGACAAAATATATTTAATTTAAAGGCGGTTAGTTAAAATAATACGTATACATATTTATCTATTGCTATACGTCAATATACAATATTCAATTATTCCTGCCTGAATCTCCTTTCTTCTTACTCTAGGCCACCGATACCGTCATGTTGTTTGGACGTCACTTTCGGAAAGAACGTCTACATCATGGTCTTCACGGATTATATCCAAAACATGTTGACTATTGCAAACCATTATCTCTGTGGTTTTCTTGTTTTGGTCACATTATTGTTGTGACTGCCGTCTGCACATATCAAGATTTATTGGCTGATCAAAGTAAGTTTCTGATAAATCTGAAGGAATTTAAATTTTCTATTCATGAAAATCTCTCATAATTTTTCGTAGTTAGCGATATTATTTTTGGCAGTATTATCGATCTGTACGCTCCATGGCTCATTAGCTATTCCGAAGAAACCATACAGCAATCAGCAGCCAACTGGATTCGGCAATTAGCGGAAAATGGCAAGATGTTATTGCCGTGGAGCGAAGCACATGTGGATACCAGCAGAATAATGATTCAGGCTTTTGTAAATACTCTTATGTTCATATTAGATAGTTTACCCGGTAAGTATTTATTGGAATGTATTGACGAAAGAAGTTCTGAACGAAAAAATTCTGTACGGGCCCAGTCGTCTGGTCCCCAAGATATAATCCCGAAAGTGAAAAATTCTAGCCAGAGGAAAGGCTCGGAAAATTGTGGTTCCAAAAATGAACCCGTTTTATTTTATTCACACTCTGGAAACACGTAGCTTTTATTTTCGAAGCCGTCGTTTCGTCGTTCGAAATTTTTTAGTTTAGATTTTTGTCTTATTTTTGTTAAAATTAATAAATTTAAGAATACCTTGTCAGTTTAACTTTTTATAAACTTGTGAGTATTTTTTAATTGCAGTATCAAATAAAATTCTTAGTCACACCTTTAGTTGGTATATTCACCATTTTGCTTTGCTTGATATCCCAACGTACATTCAATCACCGATACATGACAACATTGCCAAGTTACCTTGGGAGTTATTTAAACCGCAGCCGAATCATATCGAAATGTTACACAAAACTTTACAAATCGTAAGATCAATAGCCAAATGTTAAAGAATATTTAATTTTTATAATTTTTTCTTACCTTTTGCTAATTTTTTTTGTTCTTAGTTTCTACCAGAATGTCACGCTATGCTCGGTCATATATTCATACGTATAAACTGGAATGCATGGTTCCATGAATTATTACCAACTTGGCCAACAACGGTGCAACACAATGTTGTATCGTATCTATTAACAATTTTTATTAAAATTTCATTCGAACCAAATATTCACACACATCCGAATACAAGTAAAATTTTAGAAGATGCCATCACATACCCGTGGCATATGATCGAATGTGATGAGCTCGAACAGTTATTCAAGTGGTTAGTGAGTTCAGTCGAACCATCGATAACCTTAAAGTTACCATCAGAGACTAATTATGCCGATCGTGCAGCTTTAGAGTAAGTATATAAATAATTACTAACTTACAATTTCCCTACGCAACATTTGATATTAATTTAACCAAAAAGATACAGCTTTGAATATTTGTTTAATTGTGTGGACCGTTGCCAGGATCGATTGTCTTTTAAAATTCATCATTTGGTAGTAATAGATTAATTACGAGCGTAGCATAGCGTAGGTCAGCGTAGCGTAATTGAACGTTATATCAACAGCATTCACTTGTAAGAGACTTGTTTTAAGCCAGAGTTTTATTTATAAATGTTTAATTCATAAATTCATAGAATTTTCATTATAGTTTTTTTTCGACTGTATATAAATTGTATATAAATTGTATTTATTTCTACCTTCTGTGGAGATACTTAACTATGCTTAAACGTTAATTGTATAGTATATATATCACGCTCTGCTAGGATTATTCCAACCTTAATAGAACCATTATATAATTAATATCATAGAATGAACTCTTAAGAAATATCACAGGTTGTCACCTGCTGACCGATCTGTAGACGGGTTCAACGGCCTCTGGAGAGCGTAAATTTAGTCTGAATAATACAATACAATACACTGTGAAAGCTAATCTTTCTTACCTAAAATGTTAGAATTAACACAGGTCCTCCCCGACCCATATATCCCTCCTGATCCCGTAACCTATGTAGCTTCCGACCACTGTTTCTCATAAGTTATATACAATAATATTTAGTTTTGTTAAAATATTTCATATTTTCATTATTTTTTTAGTCTTTTGCGATTAGCTTCAGCTATGATGCCGGAACGATCATCACCTTTACCCATTAAAAATGATACAGCCAAGCGTATACTATATACACGATATTGGGTACGCATGCTGCGTCTATGCGCAACAAAAAATCAAAAACTACTTGCAACAAAAGATGGTATTGATGCCTACAATACCGCCTTCATTGAACTTTTAAATACTATGGATAATTGTATACGGGCAACCGCTAATAATGGAAGATCATTGGATTTGCAACGACGTGAAGCGCTTTATTTAATGATCGAAATTCTTGCACCCATGCAAACACAAAGTGAAGAAACAACAAAGTAATAGTTTTCTCTAGATATTAGCAATATTTTTCCTATTTACGAAATTTATTGCTTTTTAGTTTACATATTGATTCCTTGATACATTGGCAAGCGCAGTGCGCACCGGGAGACTTGCTTTGCTGCGCCACACTCGATGCAATTGGTCACATGAAAGCGTTCACTGCGGGCATCTATGCTTTACTGGAAGCAACAATTGCGCATTATCTGAAACAATCTGGTAGGCTAAAGGAATGAATTTCAAAGTGATCAATAGAACACAATCTTTATCCATTCAAGTCCTTTAAATATTTAATGTCCTTTAAATACTATTTATTTCATTTCTTCCCGCAGATGAAACCAAAGACTGGCACAATCCATCGTGGGCATCATTATTACAAATTTTAAAATTATCACTAGAAAAGCTGGAACTTATGCCCATTATGAGCGGACCATATTTTTTTACTTTGCACACTTTTATTTTATATAAGATTGAAAAGCTTCCAACTTTGGGTGATCAAATTATATTTTTACAAGATTTAAGTCAACTGGTGGAAAATTTAAAAACCAGGTAACGTTCCAAATAACTCCAGTACAATTATTTTTTAATAAAACTAGATTTCTGAAGGCAAACTTTTGCAGTATAGTCGAGCACTATTAACCCTCCGACTAGTGAGAGTCCCGTTGTCAATATAAGAGTGACAAGGTCCTTAGGGACCTATTGTATATGTATTTTTTTTACTGTGAAAATTAATAATACTACTAAAAAATTGCTTATATAATTAATCACGTGAATTAATTATATGATTATCTGCTGCTCTTTTAATGCGTGACTACAAGTTTCGCACCGATAAAGCGTTTCCGAGTGGTCAGCACAAAACGCTTTATTGCAGGCACAACAATAAGACCTGGTTTTGCGATGGCGCGCGTATTTCGAACGGCATAAATGGCATGACGGACGATTAGAACGAGGTGCAAATGAAGGTGCGGCTCCTATTATTGGACTTGCAACTATCTGCCAATATAAAAGATATTTACAGGATAATAGGGTATACAACAATTTTTTACTGTGTATGCATTTTAAATTTTAGCTTTACCTTTACGTCAAAAGCTTCCATACCATTTCGAATTTTGGGATAGCCCGTTATGCGTGGATTGGTAGCTCGCTCTTCTATATTCGCGATAGCTAATTGTTTTGTTAGCAATTGTAGAAATGATCGCCGCCTATCTGTTTTTTAATTGGCTTCATTTCGTCATTGATAATAAAAGCGGCTAATGCTGCGATGTCGATTATATTATAAAACATTGCCAGCGGCCAACGGTTTGTTGATCGCTTGCATGAATAAGTGCCAAGCATCTGATCCATTGTATCCATCCCGGATTTATGGGCATTGTAGTCTAGAATAACCATAGGCTTTCGCTTTTCTATTTTGTCATCTACTGCATGAGTGTAGTGCATTGTAGACAGTAGTAAGACGGATTTATTTTTCTTCGGTACATATGAACACAGTGATACGTCACCTTTGTAGAACCCAAACAATGAGCTGTAAATGGGTCGCGAAACACTTTTCAAAAACTCAGATGGAACAAACGTTTTGTTTGAGCGAACCGTTCCAACAAATGCAGTTTTTTGTTTCATCAGTGTTAGTGCCGTATATTAATATTTCCGTTCGAAATTTGAACTAAAATCGGCTAGTAAAAAAATCATAGCCTCCTGCTTTAAATGATTGCTTTTTGAAATTTGAATTAAAATATCGCATCATATCCTACAATTTCTTTTAACAATCGTACTAGGTCCCTAGGGACCTTGTCACTAGTCCCCGCACTAAATGGTTATAAATCAAAATTAAATTTGAGCGGGTACACCTATTGCTTAAAAACTGGCCTTAATCTCTTAAGAAGGCTTTTTTATTGGATTACATTGGGTATCATGTATGTAGAAAAAGTCAATAAAAAGTTTTCAATAAATAAAAATTGAGAAGGTCCCTAGGGACCTTCTCACTAGTCGGAGGGTTAAGATATACTTTTCAGATTGCATAAAAATAATCATAAAAACGCAATTTTTGTATACGAAATTGAGAGAAGAAAAACTAAATAAGATTTTACACATGAAAATGATAGAATTGGTGTAAAACGAACACAAATTAGAATCCGTTCAAAATAAATAGGTCAATCGAAAATAAATATAATCCGTCTAATTATGAAGAGAGTAGGTTAAATACCTATAATTGAGATACTCTAGTTCTGCCAGTAGTCTAGATAGACCTCACAAGAATTACAGTAGATTGTAGATTTTATTTCCTAAAATTTCGTAAAATACTTGTTCGAGCAAAATTCTTGAACAACACCAAAACAACGTACATTAATTATTATTTGTTACCATATACATATATTAATTAAAGATGAGCTATCCTCCCCGAATTATATATGAATGAGACATTTTATTCGGAAACAAGAATAGAACGAGTATACTGCAATTACGTCGACTATTAATTGTTTTAGACTCAATAGCAAATTTTGTTTTTGGCTCGTTTCAATACTGTTTCTTTTACATTTATCCTATTCTGATTTTTAAATGAAATATTTCATTTATCAGTTCTTGTGATAATGAAATGTCCTAATATCGTTTATTCTTATTTATTGTTGTTCAGTTCCAAATGCGAACTGGATTATATAAAATCGTGATGTAACCTCAAATGCAATTTCATCGTACAGATCTGACGTGGGAATATATATTCCGATCCCATTTCGAGATCTTTTTAATTCAAATATTACTAATTTTTAAAATTCAATTCTGTTAATCTGTCTCTTATGATCAAATAAAAAACTACATTTTTTATAGCGAACACACCGAACCACGCATGGCTATCGTTTGGGGTGCTATTATAGCTCGTGGTGTTAGAATATTAGCCGTATCAGAGAATGCTAGAAAACCATTATTAATGCTCGGACGGCAATTGCATGCTATTTCAACAAAATCGGAAGGTTGGGGCGATGGATTGCTGGAAGCGATTGGCTTTAAACGTGAAGGAATTACAAATCGGTAATAAATTTTAATATATTGCTCGACTTGATTTTTATAATATATATTGATCGGTCTCCAATTTCAATAACTTTTCAGACGAAAAGTTCTAACACGATGTTTATCTTGCATTATTTTTTCACTATTTCCGGATACAAGGTATGCAATCGACTCTGCGATTTAGAAATATATTAAAAACTATTGATTATAATTATTTTCATTTTAATACAGTTCCCCCGCGGCACCAGGACCTAATAAAGAATTTTTAAGTGCAATGCAAGAAATGAGTACACTACTGGCTAATAAGAAATTTCTGAATGTTAAGCCTTTAATCGTGAAAGTTATTAATATTCTTAATGATAATCTATTCATCAATTTAGTCGATATGCCACATTTCATTTGTCGCATCATAGCAATATTTTACGAGCAAGATTTTCTTCTGACGGTACCAGAAGTTTGGCAATTCGATTATAAATTAGATTAGTTCCATTGATGACGATATCTATTATATTGTATTTAATTTCCACTGCATAGATAAATCATTTTAATTTTTTTAATATGTAACCACTATGGATTTTTTACTCATAAAAATGTTTTCTTGTCTGAAGCTTTTGTAAAATTAATAATTGATATTTCAATTAAATAATTATATTATTTTATATAAAAAGGAATAGTAAATAAAAAATGGAAAAGTGATAATAAATGTTATTAAATAACAATTACTCTAATGTCTGCCTGACCGAGACTTAATAATCAAAGGACGGTTCACGCTCCTTTCAATATTTGGTAATTTAGATCTACTAATCCTTTTTCAGTATAACTCTTCTTAAAGCCCATACGCGGTATAGTATAATAGTGGGCGTACCACAGTCATTTATAGGTGGATTTATCGTGTCGACTATTTCCATTTCACCTATAAAAGAGACTGGAAACAGATTTTTTTAATTTCATTTATTTTATTGACAGGTAGACGCAGTAATAGTCGATTTCGTAAATTTTGAAATTATAAAAGCCAATATTTGTAACACGATTTCTGACGATACTAATACTTGTTTTCTTGCAATGTTTTCTTTATAACTGCTGATATGTAATGGGATTGTGGTGAGCCGGACGACGTCTATTTTTTTCAAAATAATTTAATATTCGTATTTAAAATATAATTATATATATATATATATATATATATATATATATATATATATATATATATATATATATATATATATATATATATATATATATATATATATATATATATATATATATATATATATATATATATATATATATATATATATATATATATATATATATATATATATATATATATATATATATATATATATATATATATATATATATATATATATATATATATATATATATATATATATATATATATATATATATATATATATATATATATATATATATATATATATATATATATATATATATATATATATATATATATATATATATATATATATATATATATATATATATATATATATATATATATATATATATATATATATATATATATATATATATATATATATATATATATATATATATATATATATATATATATATATATATATATATATATATATATATATATATATATATATATATATATATATATATATATATATATATGTTGGGTTGTGATGCAATTTAGTATGACGCTTTAATTTAGTGTCACAACAAAATTTATTATCATGACATAATTAAAATCTACAGACAGTATCATGAACATTATCTTTTACATCATCGATGTTTGCTTGATAACTTGCTTTTCAATTAAGGTCAAAGAGCTGTCTTGATTATTGATCGGTTGGTGATAATTTTATTTATTTTGAAGGAAGTTACAATTCCTATGGAGAGTTTCCTTTAATGAGAAGCCCCCCCTTTATTGATTATTTTAAAAAACTGTAAAGCGAGCTTAAAACGGATTCCATTATTCTATCGTTCAGACAATGATCATTTCTCATCATTATCAGCCAATCGTATTTTATTATCAATTATGGATAATAATCACATCAAACCTACAAATCTGCGAAAACTAAGTATAAATCTTTGCTCTTCATTAAAAGCTTGAAAAATAGCTTGGTTAAATCTTTATACCAAGCCATTGCGTGTTCGTTATTTGTTTGAAAGTATTGCAATCATTCTTTGTGTTCATATGACCTTACTCTTCATCATTAGTCATAAAACTAGTTCTTGATTTTGACATCGACCACGAGATACTGCCCAAATTGGTGACAAATGATTAAAATTTTTTACAATCTAAAATTGATTGCGCTCGTCCAGAAATAGTTTATGCAGTTTAAAATATCTTCTTTTAAGGTAATGCGTACGTATATGTCCATGATAATTATCATCATCACCATCGTCATAAAGAATTTACGTTAAATTTATTGGAATTTTAAGATCGTTTTGTTCAGTTTCGTAGTTTTAGTCAAGAGGGCCAAAGGGAACGGTGGGTGGGGTAAATCTTAGAGCTCTTAGAAACTGACACGCTTCCAAATAAATCAATCGGAAGCCAATGCGGCCTTGCTTAAAAATGGATTGTGAATTTTGTCAATTTTTATGAACTTTTTTATTTCTAATTTTGAAAACTTTAAACTGGAAAGAAACTTGATTGCAAAACAAAAAATTAACAAAGACTTTGTGTAATGAAATCGGGCATTTTCCCGCGATTAAAATATGCACAAATTAGGAAACATCACACGAAAAGAAGAGTATTTAATCGCATAGCCTCGAAGAAAAAGTAATATAAAGGTAGTTTATAACCGAAAATATTTTTTTACCAGTCTTGAGATCTGTTGGTTATTTTTATCATATATAAACAAAATTAAATTTTATAAACAAAAATTAATTGTTAAGAAATAGAGTTCACTGATAAACGTATGCAATACTGGATGACTCTAAATTCAATTAATTAGTACTAATTTAATTAATTAATTTTTGGGCTATTATTAATTGATTTGTTTAGTACGATTTTTATATACAAACACAAACACACATATATTAGGTCTTATTACATTTTATTATTTATTTAATACTTTCTCATAATCAATAAATAAATACTGTGCCCAATATGCATTAAACCTTAATAAAAACTAAAAAGTCATGACATTACCCCACTGTTATCTTAATATTTGTTAAACAACAACTAAAAATAACAAAAACTATTAAAAATGTTGAAGGTAGTAAAATTCTGGAAAAATCTCTACAAGCCACTTTCAGAGATATATTGTTTTGCATCATTGCAAAAAATATTTCTCATTTTATCTTTCGAAAAATTCTTTATCGTTTTTTGTTGCCTTTCAGCTTAAGAATATCTTGTGATCTTTTCATTTGTATCTAAGTCACGTAAAATATATCCATTTACTTTTATTTACAAACTGTTTTAGTCAGAAGTCGTAATCAATTAATGGCTCGAGATTTCAAATTACAACCACATCCCTAGAACGGTGTTGATTATCATTACAAAATATGCGAAATGTTATTGTTTTCAGTTACGAAGTTAGTCCTAAATATAATCACACTGACACATATATCATATAACTATCACAATTTCAAACGTAATGACTGTTTCTCACCAACCGTAAAACAATTAACTTTCAAGCAAAGACGTAACGTCTTCGTATTTGATTACTTTATTGACAGCTGTTAAAATTGAATGCTGTCTTTGGACTTGGCTGCCGCTTACACACCATTGCCGTGACTATTCCTACAACTCAGGTACAAAGTGATGGACTTATGATGAAACGTGGTTCATCTGCCGTGATAAGTCGATGACAAAAATCATCCGCTTTATTGCTGTGAAATGTTGTAAAGTGTTATGCGATGTCATCAGCATGTGATGTCATTCCGAAATACATTTACACACTTACACTCCTTCCCAGACGAAGATCGCGTAATATCTTTTCATAATTTTCTTCACCATTTCCGATCATTCATATTGTGTGACGGGCCGGTTAGTTCTTGGACTACCTTCGTATAAGCGGGCAATTAAGTAATCAACGCTGAAGTTAGGCTCGTCGGGAAGGAAGAGATTTGTAATGTAAATTGTGCTTTATTTGCAATGTAAACTCATTAATTTTTAATGCTAAAATCTTTGAGCGGTCGTCATTTCTTTTTTCAATTTTTTTAAATTTGAAATGAATGCTTTAACAGATAATTCGTCGTAAAAGACAGTTCGTCTGGCTGGCAATGGATACGTGCATGAAATAATTATTCTCTTCTGATTACAGGAATTATTCCATAATATTTAAATCCTATAGAGATGTCCATTGGTGTGATATTTTATATAATGAAGGCAAAGATTTGATCTCTAGTGAAATAATTAAAAAAATGAACTCATAATAAAATATTCCTGTGGAGCAGAATTCAATTGAGTTTAATAAGCAATAAATAAGAATAATATAAAGAGGAAAAAACTAAGAAAAAAACGTTATTACAACGATTTGTCAACGAATCATACTAATCATTTTTACCTTTGATCATTTGTGATTATTGGAACTTATACGAATATATATTTACACACCATACGATCGCACATGCCTTTACACACTGGTCAACTCAGCACACATTTATGCATGCCGTTCTGTCATAAAAAACAACTAGGAATCAACACAAGAATGAATGGATGGATGCATGGGTTCGAACGAACGAACAAGTGAATGATGAACGAACCACATTGTATGGATTTTTTTGTGAGACTCTTTCAGTTTTTTCTCAATTTATTATTACTGCAGAATACAACATTTATGTGATATTTTTTATAGCATTTAATTCCACAAATTTCCATAAATACGATAAGGCATTGTCTCAAGAATGACAAACGCTATTAAGGTTTCGTCGAGTGCTAACCAAGCCCAACCAACGGACCAACCAACCGACCGACTTTCCTTTGCTATCATCATCATCATCATCTATATTATCAAGAGTCTAACAATGCAGCTAATACCGCTGTCATACTTACTGCTGCTAACACCGCTCTTTTTAATAACAAACTTCTTGGGAATTCGTCCATCGCTTGGCTTTCCTTTATTTGATTATTATGGATATCGACCACGTGTTTTTACTTCCAACAGTAGAAGAACTGGTAGAACGTATGAGGATATTGCTCGCGTGGTAAATCCCAACCCATACAATGTCGGTTCAATACCATTTCCGGGGCAACCATTTTGGACATATAAAGCTTGAATGCGAGTGTATTAAGGCAATTATAATTAAATCAGTGATTATATATGTTATAACGAAGTATTATTTTTTATTAGGAAGCCTGTTTTAAGCAAACTTCTACAAATTTATAAAAAACATTCTTAATAAAGTTACCGTGAAAACCTACGAGATTGTGAACGGATGCTGCTTATGTTCCTAGAAAAAAAATATCCACCATCCCAAGACAACAGGGATAATGTGATAGAGTAAATTCGTTAAAACGGTATATTTTATAATCTGTTTAATTCAATGCCTGTGGATGTGTATGTGTGAATTTGTCCAATGGCGTTTTTGTTTGACGAGTATAATATCCCTGAGTAAACATCTGTTAACGAATGTGTTGGAATCATTTTGCTCACCTTTCATTTCTACATAATTTCCACCAAACGTAAACAATTATGGTGGGTTTCATTTTAAACAAGTTAGTTGGTCACGAAGTACACCAAGATGAAATACCCTCTGAATTGAGAAGGAATCATATTTTATTAACGAAATGAATTAATAATAAAAAATTGTATTTTTTATGCTCAATGAATTCAAACAAAATTTCTATTGTTTTTCACTTAGAGCCCTCTTCAGAATTGATCACTATTGTTACGTTTTCGCTACGCCTTGAATTGCTACAGCCTCTATTCTAAAAGCAAAACAATTTTTCTACTTCAAAAAACTTAAATTTAATTAAGTATTTATTTTTCAAAATTTCTAAGAAATAAACATCGTTACATTCTCCAAATAAAAATCTATACTTGATCTTTCAGGACGAAAGATTATCAAAGACGAGCAATAATTTGTGGAATAAATTGAGCAAACTAATTTCGAATATTTTGTAGGCGCAAAAATCTTTAGGACACCATAAAAAAATCATACCTTACAACACCGCCGATAATAATTAATATTATATTTTAAAATGGTAAGCTGTATTTAAATATATCAAGTACTTTTTCCTTAAGAAATAGTTGGACAAATTTAGGCGCTGATCGAAATTAATGGGTGGTTATTATATATTGTTAAATTTTTGTGCCAACAATTAGTCCATTTAACTTTTACGACAAACGGTGTCTTATCAGGACGACAATTTTTCCCAGCGCCTAAATTTATTTAACAATTCTTCGAAAACAGAAAAATTCTCAACGCATTTAAATAAAGCTTCCTGTTGTTAAATGCTTTACCGTTCTTTACTCCCCACGTTTTTGTTGAAATGTTTGAATGATTCCGTTTATCGAGGTTTTCAAAATTTTGTTACGCTTTAAAATATTTTCAAGAAATCAATTTTTATTTTTATTCTAAATACATTAACAAATAAAGCCATTTTATATAAATCAAAATCGAACTATTTTATAAAATATAATACGTAATAAATTCCTTTTTAAATGTAATGAACAATATGGTTTTAAATGCAATAAAATGAATATTAAATATTAATTGAAATAATTTGCGTGTATGTGCGTGTGTTTATTGTTTCGATTTTACAAAACAAAAAAAAATGCAAATTTGCTACTAAATATGATAAATTTGTTTTTATTAATTTTCTTTCTATCTCTCTGTCGTCATTCATTGCATACTGGCATCATAAAGACCAGTGTGCTCGAAGAGTTTCTCGGTAGTCATCAAAGGTACTTTGGCCGCTTCTTGAAATATCTTATGGGAATATTTGCTTCTAATTGTTTTAATTGTACCTTTAGGCTTCCTATGTAAGCCCGCATTTAACAACGGTACGATGTTGCAGAATTCTTCCAATTTGTAACCGCTATAGTATATCAACGTCGATGTCCAAGGCCTTTCAACACCGTTCATACGCAAAGCCATGAATAATGAAGCTGAAGCCAATTTTGAATCGCTTAAACCAACAGTCGCGTAGTCCATCAACGATAGCTCGAGAATATAACGAGCTAGCGTGAGAGTATGCATAGGTACTTTACCGCATCTAGCATAACGTCTTAAAAATCGATAAGATAATGGTATGCCCAAATCGAAACCAATCGTTTTCAATGTATGCATTTCCATTTTAATTAGTTCATTATGCTTATATGCACCATCACAAATGTATAGAAAATCTTCAATGTATGGTGGTGTACGTTCATCATATTTGCAAGCAATAAGCAAAGCAGCGGCTCCCAACAGCTGCAATTTGTCTTTATTTATGACAATTTTGCAAAGATAGAGATCAACAATTTTCACAGCCAAATAAAGCGTTTCATGATTTAATTCGAATGTCTCTTGCACCTCAACCATCCAATCGACCAATAACGAACGCATCCATTTTGATAGATGTGTTTGTTTTGGCATATAATCGGGTATTTGAAATTCAGCTTCTCGTTGCTTAAGATAATTAAATATATCCATTGCATAGTGTGATACCTGAAATGGATCATGTAAATTAGCTTTATCGAAATCCTCCACATCGGCCGGAACTTGATTAACAACTGGAGATGGAGGATGTGTTGGCACTGTGTCGAAGTCTGGCGTGGATGTGGCTACTTTTCCCGGCTGATTGGCACTTTTAAGTTTATCGCTCAAAGCTTTAGCCGAGCATTTACGTACTTCTTGCAGATTTAGTGATAAGCGTAATGATTCGGAATTTGATAATTCTTCCAATGCCGACATATAAAGGCTCTCTTCAGTCTTATTAAATTCATCGGATATACGACGAACGGGTGGTTTGGGATGCTTTTGATCTGGCAATGACTCAATATTTTCATCATCTTCCTTCATAGTATTCCTATTAGCGGTTATTAATTGATTCTCTTCTAATACTTTGGCACCCATTGTGTTCCTCACGGCGGCTCTTGTAAGCATTTTGGTTTGGTTAATTTGTAGCGGCCCATTATTATCATTTTCTTTTGGCACAATTGGTTTTGGTGCTTTCAGTGTATTAATTATATTGTCTTTTTTCTTTATTGTAGTTACCCTATCTTTTAATGAAAATTTATCATCATCTATCTGCAGAGTATTTACGTTATTTGTCAAATTCCCTAAAGCAGATCTCTTAATGTTGTCATATCTGATAGGACTGTTTTCGGCTTTCCGTTTGCCCCGAGTAAGCATAATCTCCTCATTTTGTTCCTGCATATTCTGAGCGCGTTTGCTTGGTCCTTTCCGACCCATTGGTATCAAAGTCGTTGTCTGTTCAGCACCAGCTCGGGTAGTATTTATTGGCGCCATTTTATTTCTTACCCGTCTACAGCTCATTCTAATTTGTTTGTGATTATGGTTCTTTAAACTTTTGTAAGTTCAAATGATTTTAATATACGTTTCTCTGCATATTGGAATAAATCCTTTATAAATGAAAATTATTTTAAAAAAACTAAAGTACACCAAAACGACACAATTCAAACACCTGGGCGATCCGACTGTTCTAGCAGTTAACGGCGCTTGAAACAGTTACAGGGGTAACAAGGCCCAAGCATCTGTATACACAAATCGAAGTTGGTTGTAGCATTGCCCTGCTAGAATTCTTCAATTACTATAATTATGTTGTAAACACACTCCCCTGTTCACTAATTAGAAGGTATCGTGCATTATGTTGTTTTTTAAAAGCGTTATAAAGCCATTACGCATTAGGAGAGGACAATTAACATGTAATTAATCCTGTTTCCATTAATTCTCGTGCAATACATAATGTAACATTTGTAGCAGCTTTTGGTTTTTAAGACGTCAAACTTGACTCTTCATGTAAGTCTAGGTTAGCATATATATTTAAGGTATGTTTGACGCAAAGGTCACGTAATTTCATATATCATAATCTCATATCGACAAGAAAGCAACGCATAACACATTAATTGCGGTATCATAGATTAAAATCCTCTCACAATTGAAAAAAGTTCATATATATAATGTATAAGGCCCCTGCCATAACCGTCATATCCTTTAGCCAAAGTTTTTACAATTACATTTAGCTGCTTCATTATAACCCATGCCTTCTGTACAATCTTACTATTATCTTATATTAACATACTTTATACTAATCTTCATTCTTTTGCATACCGTTGATGTCTACATATTTATAAATCCACTGGTTTGACTATTAACATAGTTCATTACCGCTTTGTTAATTAATATAATACCCGCTTACTTTACTCATTTTTATTACGAATTTAATTATATATATTAGCAAGCAAATTTGATATTATAACTTATAACTCCATTTCAACAAATTATAAATTATAACTTCATTAATACGAATTCTCATTTTGAATAATCCATAAATCACGTTTCCTTTCGATTCTGAACAAGTTAATTATCATGTTTGGGAATGACTGCTCTGTATTGTAGATGGCTGAATATTGTTTCCTGACGCAGCCCTCCGTTGACTTTATAAAAATAACAGCTGATTAAACTGCTTTGCTATTGTTGTTTATTTTTACGAAATAGTTGAAATTTATATGAAATATATTTCCCAGTGAACATTAGCGAATAAATTAAAACTAAAATGGGAAATCAGCTAGTGGGAATCGCTCCATCGCAAATATATCCAGTGGAGCATTACTTTGCGGGAACATTCGGCACCGAAATAGTTTTCGATTCCAAGTAAATATAAAGGAATCGCCGTAAATAATACTATATATTTATTGAGATTATTGTTTACAGTATGGGAAGTACAAGATTTTTTAAGGTAGCTAAAGCCAAGACCGATGAGGGTCTCATTGTAGTTAAGGTTTTCGTAAAACATGATCCTACCTTGCCATTAGAAGATCACAAGGAACGTGTGGATTTTATTAAAAAGACCCTTGCAAATGCGGTTAATTGTTTGCCATTCCAAAAGGTTGAGGTAAGTATTACGACAACAATTCATTCATTTCAATTACTAGATGTTTTAAATCTTAAATTCTTTAACAAGCTCACCGAGAAAGCTGCGTATATTATACGAGAATATGTTAAACATAGTTTATATGATCGGGTATCAACCCGACCATTTCTAACAATGCTTGAAAAGAAATGGATAACATTCCAGATTCTATGCGCTCTAAATCAATGTCACAAACAGAAAATATGTCATGGTGATATCAAGGTTAGCTAAAGCATTTAAACTGCGATGCAAATCACGTAGAATACATATATTTTTTCATTCATACACACAGTTAGAGAATATTTTGATAACCTCCTGGAATTGGATTTTACTCTCAGACTTTGCTTCTTTCAAACCAACATATTTACCCGAAGACAACCCCGCAGATTATACCTATTTCTTTGACACCAGTAGAAGACGTACATGTTATATAGCTCCTGAACGTTTTGTTAAAACTATGTCGTCTGAGGATTCAGAGACAAATGTTGATGCATCAATGCTACCAACAGATTCGATAATAAGGCTGGGGCCGTATTATACAGGCAACACGCTATTACCAGCAATGGATATATTTTCTGCAGGGTAAGTTGAAACGGCTTCCTTTTTGAAAGAGTATTTAAAGCTTGGTTGTAACAGTTTGCAGTATAATTTGCGAAGAGTATGTGATTGGTTTGGTTGGTTTAACTTGCTCAAGAAGTATTTTCGATATATAAAGAAAATTTTTCCGACTTATTTGTATAAGATTTGCATATTAAAGTTTGCATATTATCTAGATAGATGCGCTTGATATTAGTGATTGTTTATAAGTTGTATACGCGTATCTATTACTCGTATAAAGAATATTTTGCAATTAATAGTTGTGCTCTACTTGAGCTATGGACAGAAGGGTCTGCACCCTTTGAGCTCTCACAACTGCTTTCGTATCGTCGGGGAGAACGCGAACTGGTCGAAAAACATTTGCAAGGTTTGGAAAATAACAATCTAAGAGAGTTATTGGCATCCATGATCAATTTGAACCCAACACAACGCAAAAGTGCTGAAGATTATTTAGATCAAGAACGTGGTCGGCTATTTCCGGAATATTTTTACTCCTTTTTGCAGTCATATTTGCAAATGTTTTCATCTGCACCTATTATGTCACCAGATGATAAAATCCTACGATTACACTCTGATATCGAGCATTGCATTAATGTTTTAACAAACGGAACGGAAACGGAAGATATTGATAATTGTGAAAAGGGTGATAGTATGGAGAAGATAGTTTCCGAAATTGATTTAAATAATGCTACCGAACAAGATGGTTTAATTTTAATTATTACTGTGGTTACTTCATGTATTCGTGGATTGCAATATTCAAATACAAAAATTTGCTGCTTGGAAATATTGCAAAAATTATCCAAATACACAACATCAGAGACTATTTTGGATCGTATATTGCCTTATATAGTGAGTTAAAGATGAGAATAGATTGATTCTAAAATATTTCTGATTGAAAAATAGCTTCATTTAGCTCAAAATTCAGCCGCAAAAGTTCAAGTTCAGGCCATTGAAACTTTAACAGCTTGTCTTAGTATGGTCAAGGAGATTCCTCGCAGTGATGCTAGTGTCTTTCCTGAATATATACTTCCCTCCATAGTGGCGCTTTCGAAAGAAGAAAGTGCTGTTATCGTACGGGTAGCTTTTGCACGAAATATTGGTAAATTGTAATATAAATACATTAGGGCTGGAGAGCCACAGCAAAATATGATAGCTCCAGCTTTAGCTTTCTGAAAATAGTTTGTATCAATTCTGGAGATGCTCCCCAGCCCATCAACACAAAATAAATTGCATAAATGGATGTAGACTTACAGCATTCTCAGATTTAGCGCAAGCAATTCCGACTGATAATTACTTTTAAAGTTGTAGATATAAATAATTCTGAAAAAATCCAAAATAAATATTTGCAATTGTAAGCCTGCATTTAAGCATATCTAAGATTATTTTTATTGATCTTCACAAACATACAACAATAATAATTCATTATTTTAGCAAAATTGGCAAAAATTGCCGTTTACTTCCTTGAAGAGACACAACGCAATTCTCCAAATGATATGCCAACCCGTCGTTACGAGGCAGAAATTAATGCTCTACATGATATCATACAAAAGTCGGTTTTGAGTCTTTTAACGGATTCAAAAGCAATTGTAAAACAAACCCTCATGGACTCGGGAATATGCGACTTATGTGCTTTCTTTGGCAAGGAAAAGGGTATAGTTGAGAGTTATTGTTATCATCTATTAAAATTTTTCATCTGTATCTCAATGTATCGATTATAGCTAACGATGTTATTCTATCTCATATAATGACGTTTCTAAATGATGATGATAAAAATCTTCGAGGTGCATTTTATGATAACGTTTCGGGAGTTTCGTGTTATGTTGGTTGGCAAGCTTCCGATATACTCGTTCCGCTGTTACAGCAAGGATTTACTGATCGTGAAGAATTCGTAATTGCTAAAGCTATACGTGCCGTTACAATACTTATTGAATTGGGTCATATAAAAAAACCAACAATAACTGAAATTGTAAAGGAGTCTGCTTGTTATTTGTGTCATCCAAATTTGTGGATACGTCATGAAATTTGTGGTTTAATAGCAACAACTGCACGAACCTTGAGCGCCATTGATGTGCAGTGTAAGGTGATACCAGCGATATCGGGTTTTCTAAAAATGTCAATAATACAAGTGGAGAAGCCTGATATATTATTAGATTGCTTAAAGCCACCAATACCGCGACAAATTTATGATGATGTATTGAGGTAAAAGAAGATTGCAAATAAAACCATTTAATTTAATGACAAATTCTCATATAATCCAATAAGATATGCAGATATTCAGAACTTTATTAAGGCTTTAGAGGATCGTGTCAAAATACGTAATAAAATACAACAGGGCCCAACGCAGCAGAATTTTGAAGAAATGGAACAAAGTCTTTGCAATGTACGTAAAAAACATTTGGTGCAAAACAGTACCAGCAGTACCAGTAGTGGTAGTAGTAGTAGTAGTAACCGCAGTATTAATATGTAGTATTAATATGTTGTAGTATTAAATCATCTAATAATCATAGAAATTATTACTTAGCTCTTCCGTCGTCTAAACTCTGAAGGATTAAATGAAACAGTTGAAATGCAATTGCTTGCAATGAAGCCTTTCTTACCTAAGCTCAAATGCAAAGTTAAACATGATCCTTGTGATGATCTCCCAACTTCAAGTAATGGACGTGTAATTGTTAGTCGTAAAATGGTCAAATGTCATCAATATCCATTGGCCGATAAACATAACATCAAATTACCGCTGGAATCACGTAAATCAAGGAATTCCAATACTGGACCGGATTCTAGTGCTAATCAAGAATGGCAACATATATATGGATCTTGTAATGGAGCAGATGTTCACTCAACAATTAATATAGCTACACCACTATCCGAAGCCAATATCACACCAACCGCTGGAGTGGTTACGGGTGGGAGCTCGAGTCCTGCTTTAACAGGGCTCTCTGTGCCCCAGACGTCGAGCATAAGTGCTGCAACTTCCTTAGGAGAATATACTATACCAGATCGTAATTTTTGGCAAGGTGTAAAAAATTATTTTTAAAAAAATAACGTAAAATGTAATTTCTAAATACAAATTATTTTCAGAAAGTTTTTCCGAATGTCACCAAGATTTGGATAAATTACGCAATAAAATAAAAAGCCGTTATAATATGCTGGCATTTTCACAACGCAGCTACTTAGATAACCAAGCCTCGCCATATCCACCCTCGTGGCGTATGAATGGCACTATGATAGCCCATCTTCATGAACATTCCGAATCTGTTATTAAAATGGCTTCGATTAAACCTTATGGCGCCTTATTCGCTAGTGCTAGTATCGATGGAACCGTGCGCCTTTGGGATTGTAATAAATTGAACGGTAGCCAATATGTTAATAAATCCCGTCAAGTTTATTGCGCAAATACTGCAGTCTATTCTCTTGCGGCTTGTGATGGTGGTCAATCATTGGCTGTTGGTGGCAAAGATGGAAGTTTACTAATAATGCGTATCGATAGAAATTCATCTAAAATGACTTTGCAGCAGGCCTTACACTTGGAACAAAAGTATATCCCTTTTAAAACAAGGTTAAACTCATTGAAAGGTGCACTAATTTTATTTCTTATCATTCCAGTGATCAGCATAATGATGGTCCCGTAGTTGATATGCAACCGTACGATCAATTCGCTCAAAGCGTTATTGTTTTTGCTACACTTTATGGAGCAATTGTGGCTTGGGATACTCGTATGCAAAATAGTGCTTGGCGTCTACAAAACGAATTACGTCACGGCGTAATAACGACAATATGTTCAGATCCTACCGGCTCGTGGCTGGCAACGGGTACTAGTGGTGGAAAACACATATGTTGGGATTTAAGATTTCGTTTACCAATAGCCGAAATCAAACATCCAAGTGATTCATGGATACGTAGGGTTACTTGTCATCCTACGGAACCGTCGTGCTTAATATCAGCTTCACAATCGAACAATGAGGTGTCTATATGGAATATTGAAACTGGTCATCGTCAGACCATTTTATGGGCCAGTTCGGCACCTGTATTATCAAACACATGCCAGGTATCTTATATAGAACATTTAATTAGAGGTCCTGATATTTTACATCTTTTTTTAAAAACTCAGAATGATCCCTCAACGACGTGTGGTATTCTTACCGGAGTTATTGGAAATGCGCCATTTATTTTGACCGGAAGTTCTGATCAACGTATTCGATTTTGGGATTTAAATTCACCCAAAAATTCAGCACTCATAGTACCATCCGCTAAAGACAATTTAACAGACTTATCTTTTAATTACAAGTATTTTGTCTCGTTATACACTTAAGACCAAATTATTTATTTATATATATTTCTCTTAATTTAGTACACGTTTAATCGACGGCAGTCAAGTTATTGAAGAAGAAATTATATCTCTAGGAAGTTCAAATGATATGTCCGCATTAAGAATCTCTACAGAAGAAAATCCTCGATCTGGACCGGATATGCCATCCGTCAGCCACCATGACGCTATAACTGACCTCTTACTGTGTAAAACAGATAGAGGACAATTATTTATTGCTTCATCAGCCCGAGACGGGGTAATAAAGTTATGGAAATAAAACATTAATTGTATTAATGCTTTGAGTTTTTACTTAGTTTAAAAATATTTTAAAAATAAATTGTCGCATGTATTTTACCAATTTTTTACCGTTATTTAACCGTAACCTTTAAACAATAATATACTATAGACACCATAAAATAAGGTGGATATATTAATAAACTTCGCGTGAAATGTAGAAAACTGGGTATTAAAGGTTGATCAGGTTGGTATTTTTGTAAAAATACAATTTTCCCACAGAATATAAAGTTTAGTAACGTATTTTATCTCTTCTAAATAAGTATTTCATTATATTCTCGCTAAAAATTTAAATACAAATTAAAACGAATCTTGGATAAACACATTTGTTATTAATTTTGACATAAGAGCACAGCGACAGCTGTTTATATGAACATATTTGTTGTCAAACAAGTAATTTTAACGAATGATTTATAATGTATTGATTGTGCTCTATTATTTTGACTAATCAACGAATATAATGCAATTTGAATTAATTACAGAAAATTTTAGTACATTGATTATAAATCTTGTTTTATTGAATTTCTTTAATCGGTTGTGATTTTGTTGGGATTCGCAAAACTTGAATATTTGATTGTCATCTGCCTTTAAAATTATAATAAAAAAACTAATGCCATACGGAGAGCTTCTAAATTTTAAACAGGATAACCATTTGTGACACTTCTCATTGAAACCACAGCTGTTTAATTTGGTTTAATTTTAATGGTATTGTATAATGGTATGGTATAAATTTGTTTGCATTCCATTGCGGTTGAGGAAAAGTTTTGCGTACACAGAAGGTCGCGATTCCTTAAGAAACTTTACAAACATAGTTGTGTTCAAATCGTGATAAGATGGGCTCGTCTGACTGAAAATAAAGATATGGCAACATCGAACCAACAATTAAAGTTATGACAGCAAATTGAAAGATTTCTTGCAGGAATTGTTTGTTCCATGCCTAAATATAATACATTTTCTTCCAGAATAGAAAAACATAAATAACTTGATATGAACGCTCGACCTGACCAACCTGGCACATCGAAAGATTTATTTGACAACTTTTACAGTGAAGTAAGTTATGTTAGGGAGGAATGCTTCCTATTTTACGTGAAGCAAGTTACTTTGTGTTTGTATTCTCGTCTAAATCATTATGGCTGATCGTTTTAAATTATGATTAATTCCACCATTCCTGCAGGTTAAAGAAATTGAAAAACGAGATTCTGTTCTAACTTCTACTCAACAAATTGATCGTTTACTTCGCCCAGGTTCCACATACTTGAATCTAAATCCCTTTGAAGTTTTGCAAATCGAGCCAGAATCCCCCATTGAATCAATTAAGAAACGCTATCGCATGCTGTCAATTTTGGTCCATCCGGATAAAAACCAGGACAACCAGGAACGGGCACAGACAGCTTTCGATATAATTAATCGTGCATGGAAAACTTTGGAGAATGAAGTAACTCGAAAGAAATGCATAGCAGTATATGAGGAAGCTAAGGAACGAACGGATCATATGGTATAGTGCGGTAGAAATGATAGAATCAGGATGTTACAATATGTTCTTATTTTATTACAACAGATAGCTGAGAAGAGAAAAAAATTGAAAAAAGAAAATAGAGGCTTTGATACTATTCCGGAAGATGACCCGGAAAAATACAAACATGCGGTCTACGTAACGGTTATGAAATTGTTTGCTGATATGGAGCGCAAGCGACAACAGCTCGAACAGCGTGATCAACAGGAGAGAAAAAGAAAACGAGAAGCCGAAATAGTTGAAGAGGAAAAACGAAAAGCTGATAAGGAGTGGCAACAAAATTTTGAGGAATCACGTCAAAACCGAGTAAATAGTTGGCATGACTTCCAAACAGGTGCAAGTAAATCAAAGAAAAGTAAAAAGCAAAAGAAATTGCATGGAATGCTATTGCCTCCTAAATTTAAACCTGAAACAAGATAAGTTATAAGTGTCTAATAATAAAAGTAATAATACCGAATGAAACAATTTAAAATTTTGTCGCAGTTTTCTTACAATTTCTCATTGTATTGTTTTACGCCTATTTCACATTATTATGTAAACGTCCATAAATTTAATAAAATCAATCATACACACAATCTGTGTAATCTACATAATTCGAAAGAATGATTTTAACATCACGTGTACAAGAGCAAACATCCTGAATAGTGTAAGAAATAAATTTGAATACTTTATGCAAACGAAAGCCTGAAAGTATATCGTCCTGACCAGCTGTGTGACTTTAAATATTTTCAAATTCGAGTAGCTTTCTTGACGGTCTTTAAATAATGAAAGCTTTTGAAGAATATTTTTGCAAATATTAAGAATTTAAATGTTCAAATTAGTAAAACGGAACTAACAGTTCGAGAAACTTTTCCAAAGAAAATTTTAAAATTAATTTTATAACGTCGTAATTTCCGCAAGTAAAAACAAAGCAGATTCTTATTTAAATCTAAAAATAAAGGTATGTAGTAATAACTCGCGTTCTTATACCAATCAGGTTAGAAGCATTACACTGTAATTTCATGAGTCCAATAACTGGCGAGGAAAATGATTAATGAAAGGGATAAAGCTTAATAGTTAACAGTTATTAATGAAATCTGAGACATCCCTTAGAGCTGCTATGAAAACTACAATTAATTTATCATGTTGCTATATATTTTATGTAAGGATTCAATATTTTTTAGCTAAATATAATTTTTTCGTTGTTTATTATTGCTCTATATTTAACAATTCACTAATTTAGATATTATATTGTAAACATATTAAATACTTTTTATGATATATATTCAACTAAATATTGTACCTTCATTCTTAAAATAGATTATAATTTAATCACAATCATCTGTAAGCTACGCAATCGAACATACCCTACAGGTTGAGCTATACTCATAGGCTTTTAAATTCAGTCTAAATTAAACGATACAGTAAATAGATTGCGGGTATAAATTAAGTTTAGTGTATATCCTTACTGGAGCGCACTTTATATGTTGACTGTAAAAGGCTTCTTTTTGCTTCTGAAAATATATTTATTTTTCATTTATAAAAGAGAAAAATAAGCCTTAAAAAACTAAAATTTTTTACGAAAAGGAGCGTTAGCAACTTAGGCCTTCAGTTCGCTTACAATATATACAAATGGAAAACAAAAAAATATTAAACTTAATTATGAGTAATGAAAAAATATAAATCACAATAGATGATAATGATTAATTTGAATAAGGGATTTATTTAGTAATTGTACGTTGTCTAGTTTTGGAAATTTTAAGAGTGATGATGGGAGTACGTCGTTGAAAAGGCTACATCTGATTCTTCTGAGATTTGGACGGCAGTCGAGGATATGTAGGACGAATAATTGATTGATTTGGCAAAAGGAGCATCCGATGCTGTTGGAACCATTTAAGAGCTGTTTATGCGTCAGATTAGTATATATATGAAATTGCTTAGTTCACGACAGTTACCGGATGATGGATAAATAGAATTAATGGATTTATGGATTAATGTTTGACTAATGATTTTGGGTATCAGAAAATTCCATATTTGATGATGCGCAGTGGAATAAGATAAACTTTTTCAAATACTTTAAAAGTGATCAGTTGGCCCACTTGGCGCATAAATCAGCAGCATCATTTCCAGAAATACCGACATGACTGGTTTCCACATCAACTTGATTTTATTTTTAGTTTTGTACAGCAGATTTCGTATGGACGCAATACTGTAGCTATTTTTGTTGTTAATGATAGCTCACATTGCAGAAAAACCATCTGAACAAATGATAGTCTTATTGTTGGATTTTGATGGAAAATCAGTTGCTTTTAATACAGCAGATGTTTCTGCAATAAAAATAGAGCAGCAGTGGTGTAAAATCTAAACAGAGATTGTCTTGGATTCATCATCAACGATTGCAAACGAAGTACAGGATGTTTTAGATCCATCAGTATACAAGAAATTCCATCCAGAATTACGGTAAAAATTTATTCTTTCAGTAATTAATAATTTCGGAAAGACAGACAGACGGGCTAGTTGTATTCTTTGGAAAATTATGTAGATGGAGAATGAGCTGGTCACTCAAAGAATACCACGGAGGACACAAGCTTGGAGATGGTCCCGTAGGAGTAATTGGTACATGAAGATCATTAGCAACATTGATGATTTTTGTTATAGACGAAGATCTTCGTGGATATCGTTTATGGTTAATGACTGATCTCATAATAGAATATATTGAAATTATTATATTAGTGTGTGAGATTCTCTTTTGAAAAAATACAATGTTCTCTAAATGTAAATTTACTATCAAAAATTACGCCTAAAAAATTTAAGCGAGTTAGATATCTAACTCCATGTGAAGTAATTTTATAAGGATTAGTGAATGTGAAATTCTTATGAATTACAAGATTTTTTGTTACAAATATGCAAAATTTTACATTAACATAAGCAAATTTTAGCTCCAGAACTTTCAGACGAAGTAGATATATCATTGAGTGATTTAGAAATGATATTTTTAACAACATTACAAATGATTACAATTAATAAATATAGGAATATCGTCAGCGTATGTAGCATAAGATATAGTTTTCATGATTCACAAAATATTATTAATTTCATCAAAAGCAATGATGAAAAGAATCACTGAAAGGGGATAACCTTGTGGGATACCGTTATGAAATAGAAAATTTTATTACGTATTCTAACATTGAAAAAACGATGTGATAAAAAAGCCTTGACAAAATTATATATTTTTGGACCAATTTTTCATTTTAAAATCTGACGTAGGACAACATGAATACCAATTCTATCATATGCTTCCTCAAAATCAAGTAAAAGAGCAGATATGCGATTCTTTGAAGAAAGCGCGGAGGTAGCCAAATGTTCAAAGCACAGAAGAGCATCAATAGTGCTGTGATCTTCTTTAAAAGCCATTTGGTGATGGCTAATAGAATTGGTAGTTAAACCAAACCACATTAAACGCTTGGCAATTATTCTTTCAAGCGGTTTGCTTAGACAGGATAGTAAGGAAATAGGTCTGTAGCCAGATAGGGAAGTCTTGGAGTTGTTGGGTTTGGAAGTAGGGATTAGAATAGCATGTTTCCAGGATTGCGGAAAGGGTCCTTAAGGAGAAATATTGTTGTAAAGGGATAAAAGTTGATTTTTAACGTTGGGTGGTAGATTTTTAAGAAAAGAATATGAAATACGATCTCTGCCAAGCACCATTCCAGATCTTCTGGAGAGATTAAGGTCAAATTCAAAGCAGCTAATCGGGGAATCTAAAATCGACGAGAGAGGAGATAAATTAATTTTATTATATTGGAGACTAATGTAATTTTTTTCGAGGAACGGAAGGACGGATTGAAATTTATATGTCTTGAATAATTTGATCAAAATTCACCAAATAATTCACGGATTTTAGGAGAATAAAAAATGTGACCATCTGCTGATTGTATTAATATTATGTTTGTGGGTATAAAAGATCCCGAAAGCATTTTAATGGTTGACCATAATTTTTTAGGATCAGTACGAGGATTAATGGATTCCGTAATGGTTTTGAAGGATTGTCTTTTTGCTTCTTTCAATGTTTAATAGTTGGTGACTATTAGAATCAGGAGAATTGATGACAGTGAGAATGGGGAAATGGTCGCTACCGTGGAGATCCACAAAAGTGGAACAAGTGATTTTTGGGCATATATCATCGGAACAGAAACTAATATCAACATATGTATAGGCATTAAAGAGAAATAAGAAATGATATAAGTTAACTAGAGTCCATGGAATCAAATGTTGTAGAAGGCAAATAATTTTTATTAGTTAATAAATCTTGTGTAATGGAAGAAATTGGCGACAAGGGTATCCCCTTGTAGAAGGAGCAGAATTGTTAATAGTAGGTGTTGTTACATGAGGAGTAGGTTTGGAAAGGGACAATTGATTAGGGGTTGATGAAGGTAGACATGAGGAAGAAATTACATGATTGGGAAAGGAACCAGTTGAACTTGGAGGGTGAATGTTATACTGACGCGATCGTTAGAACGAATCTTGGTGATACTAATTTGTTGATATTTAATTGAGGATTGTGGTTTTCGTAGAATTTCTGAATATTTAGGTTGTTGAGACGTGGATTTGGTTTTTTTAGAAATATTATTGAATGAAGAATCTGTAGAAAAAGGCTTAATGGATTGTTTGTGTTATTCTTTGTGAGGGCAGCATATTAGGTAGGGGAATTAAGAGAGATAAATGATGAGTTATATTTACCCTTAGCTTCAGCCAAGCTGCTGTTTTATACTTTAATTTTTAAAATTTCTTTAACTTAAACAAATTTTGGGCACGGATTGGAAGTAGAAGAATGCTGTTCTGAGCAATTTGCGTAAAGTGTTCTGGAACATACATCAAGGTTATGAGGGGGGTAGGTAGCAGTTAGGACATAATTTTGCATTTTTGCAGTGTTTGTGTGTCCCAGAATTTGACAGTTTTGACAGAACGCGTCAATGTTGAATAGGAAAACGATGCTACAACGACGAGAGCTAGTCGACGACTGTTCCGAAAATATAATGAACAATGAGTTCACAAAGACAGCAAAATAATAATTGACAAAGTATTTGTTCTGGCATTTTAGGATTCTAGTATTGACAGTAATAAAAAGAAGAAATTTTTGAAGATGTTTCTTTTAATTTCAATAGTTTTCAATTAAACTTCTGTATACAAGCTAGCAGTAAATACAATATCACGTTTAATTGCATTTGATGCGTCCTCCATCTTCATTTGTAAAGCCGGATTACCTATGCGTATAGCAGCAGTTTTAACGTCACGCAGAGTCTCATCTAATTGCTGGATACATCTTACAATTATGCCCTCCTGTACTTCCGTAAGCATCATAATATCGGCAAATGGCTATACCACGAATTAGTAATAGAATGGTTAATTAACACGAATTAGTAATAGAAACTCAAATGGAAAATTCCCAAATGACAAAGTAAAAAAATGACAACAACGAGCTCCTATATTATTTACACCCTACAAGGGTATATTTGTTTACATCCGTTTGTAACGCGTTAGATAAAAATCATTAAAGAATTTAATCGATATCTATATTATATCACAACATGTTCGTTTGATAGTACCTTATTATTTGCCCATTCATAGACGACTTCAAGAAGGCCGAAATTAAGACGATTTTCCAAATTGCTCACTGCATTGTGGGTTAGTTCTTGAGTAAGGATTGTATTTTGTATGGCTTCAAACTCTTCAACGCACTAACAATAAAATTAATCACATAATATTACTGTAAATTCTCTGTAATAATCTATAACTTCGACACAACCTTCTTTAATTTGTCTGGTATAACAGGCTCTCCTTGTAATTTCCCTTGAAATACAAGACCGGAAAGTAATGCAGCTATTTCAGCAGGTTCCAAATCGTTGAACATATTGCACAAGATCAATTCCGTAATTAACAATTCGTTTTGACCAATTTCGCAAGCCACTTTTCCTTTCAATGTCACTAAAATTGTTCAATTTAATTGAACAATTTAATTGTTCATATAAGTGCTTGTTGCATTTGTAAATACTTTCTTTACCTTCATCTAATTCGTCGATATACTTTAGTGCGCGCAGAACTTCCAATTTGTTACAATAATCCGGATACAATGAAAAATTTTTAACTGAGGTTTTAAATTTTAATTCAATAATCCGCCGTTCCAACACTTTGCGATCGAAAACAACTGTAAACTCTTCATCAAATCCGGCTATATTTGTATGAGGTAAAACTTCTTCTAACTGCTTGCGTAGAAGTTCAATACGACCAATCTGAGCTAATTCATTATCATCGCTTACACTGATTTCCTTGAACAAATTCAAAAATTTTAAACTTTCTGGTCTGGAAATAAACTGATCATTTAAAAGTTGAAGTTCGGAGACAGTTTTCACAACTGTTGCGCTCGGTGGCGTGTCTCTGAAACGCTCAATTTGTCTCTGTTCCCAATTACGAATGATGACGTCTGCATCGATTTTCAAAACCGTTTTTGTTATCTCAACTATATCTGCCCCTCTAACATCAAGAATAGTGTGACCACCAATACCTTCTGGATGAAAATGTTGATTTTGTGGAGCAAGTGAAATTATTTTATAGTAAATTTCATCGCGATTTAAGTTAGTCTGTAAAATACAAGAGCAATTAAATTGTTACGTATTTCCATCTCAGTGATTACAAATTTACAAATAAAACAAATTTAATTTTCGTTAAATTCATTTTTAAATTCGGTTCCTGTTTTTACACAATTAACGTACAAGCATAGTATTATTATCGGACGGAGAGGAGAGACGTTAAAGGATTAAGTTTATCGAAATCAATTGTGCTTAATTATATAAAAAGTTTATATAAAAATCACCTATTTTTTGTAAAAAGGGGAACGACTTATGGAGCAAGCCAAAATAATTAGCCTTTAGCGAATTGTTGTTGGACGAGTTATGCAACCGTTTAGAGAATATATAATACGTTTAATTGTTACCTGTTTTTCTTTGGATTTAACTTGGTGATCAAGTACAAGGACTCTAAATATTGGCTCTTTTCCGGGTGTAAGTTTTGAAGCCAAAACGACACCTAGTTTATTGAAATGGGTTTCTTTTGTAGCAATAATTACTCTTCCGATCTTCAGCTCCTTCATAATTTTCTGTTGCACAGAAAGTGATTTCTTCGATAAAATAATTATAATATATTAGTATATAGATTATATATTAGACGTAATTATTGACATACCATAAGACATTGTTTTTCACTTAGATATTCGTATGCTAAGTCATAGAAGTTACAAAGAGGATTCAAATGTTTGTCCAGTTCGCGCAATTGTGAGAATTTATTTAAAGCAGCTTCCAACTGTTTTTGTTGTCCTGGAATTTGTTGCTTTTGTCCAAACTCTTTGAAACTGAATTTCATTATATCCTCTACTTTAATACTTTCTATGCGTAGACATGTTAGTATTACGGCATAGCGTAAAATGAATTGAGATTGTAGTTTTTCTGGTTGTCCTAAAATCATTGGGCGTAATTCCATCGCGGGCGGAATATTCATTTTGCATAATAAAATAACTGTGCCATTTGCATCGTGTCCACGGCGACCAGCTCGTCCAGCCATTTGTATATATTCCGCCGGTTTTAAATTACGTATTTCCAAGCCATCATATTTACGGTGCGAATCAAAAATCACCGTACGAGCTGGCATATTTACACCCATAGCAAAAGTTTCGGTGGCAAAAAGTAATTTCACCAAACCCGATTGAAATAGCATCTCAACAATTTCTTTGAGAATCGGCAAAATACCGCTATGATGTACACCAATACCACGCTCAAGTGAATCTTTCATTACTAACACTTGTGGTAATTTACGATCGGGTGGTTTTAATTTCAATAAACATTGTTGAAAGAATTTCTGTACGGAGCTTTTCTCACGCGCATTATTCAAATCAGCAGACCGTAAAGCCTATAAAATTACTCTATAATTACCAATCATTTTTAGCAGTTAATTAAAAAGTACGTGACCTGTAAATTTAAATCGCAACGATTACGAGAGAGTGTAAATGCAACTACTGGTAATTTATCATAACGTTTCAAAAAATCTATCAATCCAATCCACATGTTTTGGTCTTGTTTAGCACCCCAATTATTTTTGTTAGCGCCTCCTTGATTATTCTTAGATTTACTTTGCATTTCATTTTTACGTTGAACAGCTTTATCATAATTCTCCTGTATAAAGCGCCCTTTTTCATCAACTAATAAGAAATGATCATCCTTACTTTTGCCACCAGCTCCGGTATAGAGATAGTGCAACAATGGAACTGGACGTTTCAGAGTACTGATAACATATACTTTGCGCTTCTTAGTGCTACCCACCCAATCAGCTAACTCCATAGTATTGGGAACAGTGGCACTTAGCATAATTATGTTTACATGATCGGGCAAAAGTATTATAACCTCTTCCCAAACATGACCACGTTCAGGATTGTTTATATAATGAACTTCATCGAAAATAACATATTCCAAATCTCGCGTGATATCGCTGCCGCAATATAACATTGAGCGTAAAATCTCAGTGGTCATAATCAAACATGTGGCCGTTGGTTCAATTTGTAAGTCACCAGTAATTAAACCCACATCATTGAAAGTCTTTTTAAAATCGCGATACTTTTGATTAGAAAGGGCTTTTATTGGCGAAGTGTACACAGTGCGCGTAAGATCACGTTGGGATAGAGCTATAGCATATTCAGCAACAACAGTTTTACCTAAATATAATTGGAAAAATAATAACAGACGCCAGAGAAAAATGTATTCGTAATGATTTCTATAATACCTGCTGATGTATGCGCAGCAACAAATACATATTGTCGTTCTTCCAGTTTTAGAATGGCTTGCTTTTGAAACACATCCAATTCAAAAGGAAATGTCATGGCCGGGCAAGGAATTTTTTTGGCGAAGTCTGTTATTGGTTGAGATATATCGATCATTTCTGCCCATTCACTTTGGAATTTTGAGCTAGTAACATTGGATATGTCCAACACAGGCCTTAAATCATCTTTCATTATTTGTTCATCAACATCTTTTGAAATTGCTGAGGAAGTTTCTTTTTTAGTCTCCTGAATTTTTGGGGATTGTGATATTTTCAGCCATTCTTTAACATCTAAATCCTCTTCCAAATCTTTTAACAGATTCACATTATCATTTGCTGCGGCTTTAATTGCTGAAGAAACTTCCTTAAGGCTTTTATTAGGCAAACTAAAATCGAAACCACGCTGAAAACCAGGAGGTATCGTTAAGAGTTCTGCATTATCATCCAATGGTTTAATGATCAATTTTTTAATTTCCTTTGGTTGTTCATCAAGTCCTCCCGGCCAAAAAGGAAAATTCATTGGTGAGCCACGAGTGACTTCCTCAAGTAGGCCGGGCTCTCGACGCATCGATGTGGAGTTTGTAGCATTTGCTCCAACATCTTCAATATCCACTTCTTCAAAATCGATTATTTCACCGGTAATATAGTCACGACGGGGTACAAGCTTGGTCGTTGCGGAACATCCGGGTAATTCTAATAAGTGCATCTCATCATACGTCCGCGGCAGAATGTCAAGCATGGGATCATGAATCGATAAATCTGGCGAAAGGATATAATTTTTCAACTTTTCTACGTCGATTTGGGCACTCATCTTCCACTCAATTATTAAAGATAAACACTTGGGTGAACAAATATACGGAAACACCCGGTAAGGAGTGTGTATAAATAAATAAATACCCGGCCAGTTCTTCCTCTTACTTAGTCATAATCTCTGCTTCTACACTAACTTTTATCACCAGTCTTCACACCCATCTTCTGATTCTTCAGATGAAGAGGACGGGCTATTTTTATCCTCGAATGCTGCCAGATTATCTTCTTCGATAGTAGTCGCAATCAATATATCCGGATAATTACGACGAGAGCCGTAATTTTGTAACTCCATTACTTTTGTTATTAAATCACGTAGCTTTAGAAATTCTTCCTCCATATTTTTATGTAGGGATTTTATTTCCTTAGTCTCTTTTTTTGTCTTACACAACTTTGCACATTTTTCTTTGATGTTAGCTTTGACATTCTCAATTATTTCGTTCTGCTGTTCAATTTCCTTACTTACATTTAAATACTCCATATATTGACGCTTTTGTTCAGGGCTGTCTAAATAATCACCCATCAGTGGTATAGCATCCTCCATTTCCATTTCCCTTCCATTTTCAAAACGCGTTAGTCCTCCATCACCTGATTCCTGTATTACATCGTCCTCTTCTCCAGAACCCTTTTCGTTTTCTTCTTCATTTCCTTCGGCTTTATTTGGAATTATCTCAACAGAAGACTCATTTGCAGTGGCCCCCTCTGCCTCTGTAATTGCTGCTTTTACAGTATCACCTAAGGGAGCTACTGCTTCCGGTATATCGGCCATATTGAAAATATTTTTTCACTAATAATTTGGACAAAAACTGTTTTTATTCACTCGTTTCTTTAATTCTTTAATCTGAAATTGAAATCATTGATATATATTTTTTCTTTTTAAATAATGTCTCTGCTTTTGATGCCTTGGGAAAATTTTCTTATGATCAACTTGATAAATTTATATTTGCGACAATTATGGAGTACAAAAAGGAAACGAATTTTATTTAAAGGCATTAATTTTGCAAATAGTAAGGTACTACTCAATTTAATTGAGCCAATTAACGGTAATCCAGTAGCAATTAATCTGCCGTGTAGACGTAGCATTAAATGTCAGTTTTTGTGCATAAATGTGTATGTTGTTTAATGTGTATGCAATTAATTTCTTTTGTAATTTAAAGGATATAAAAAATCGTATTTTCGTTATACATCTGGCAACATTGCGATATGTCCTCAAAGAAAATTTGACAAAACGCATACTTCCAGATTTGCAATTATTGCTGGTTTAAAATACTTATTTAATTTTTAGGAAAATATGGAGGAAATGGAGGTTGATGTCGAATTAGCCACTACAACAAAGCAAAAATCTGGGACTACGGACAAAACGAATGCCACCACCGCCTCCGCGGTTGACGGCGCTGCCGGTGGCAAGCCATCAAATTCATCCAACATTATGGCTGGGCCGGGTACTGTTCCATCTGTAACCATTTCGTTGCATCCACTAGTCATAATGAATATCTCTGAACATTGGACACGTATACGCGCACAAGCTGGTGAAGCTTGCCAAGTGTTTGGAGCCTTAATTGGTAAACAAAAAGGTCGTAATATTGAAGTAATGAATTCATTCGAATTGAAAATTGACATGGTTGGAGAGGACGTTATAATTAACTTAGACTACTACAATACAAAGGAGCATCAGTACAAACAGGTTAATTGGCATGCATTGTATTTAATTCATATGTTAGCCTAAGTCATCATAATTTCGTAGGTATTCAGCGAACTAGATTTCATTGGTTGGTACACAACGGGTGAATCTCCCACAGAGCGAGATATTAAAATCCAAAAACAGATAGCCGACATAAATGAATGTCCCATAATGCTACAATTAAACCCGCTGTCACGCAGTGTTGATCAACTGCCTTTAAAATTATTTGAATCAGTCATTGATATTGTCCAGGGAGAGGCAACTATGTTGTTTGTTCCATTGACGTACACTCTAGCCACCGAAGAAGCAGAGCGCATTGGGGTAGATCATGTGGCACGGATGTCTACGAACGAAACTGGAGAAAAATCTGTCGTAGCTGAGCACTTAGTAGCTCAAGACAGTGCCATTAAAATGCTAAATACTCGCATAAAAATTGTATTGAAATACATCAGAGATGTTGAAGCAGGTAAACTGGCGACCAATCAGGAAATCTTGCGTGAAATATATGCCTTAAGCCATCGTCTACCCGTAATGCAAGGCGCAACCTTCCGGGAGGAACTCTACACCCAGTGCAACGATGTTGGTTTGATAACATATTTGGGCGCTCTAACGAAGGGTTGTAATGATATGAATCATTTTGTTAATAAATTCAATGTACTCTATGATCGTCAAGGATCCGGCAGACGAATGCGTGGCTTATATTATTAGAAAATAAAAACAAAATGAATTTAATAAAAAGAAACAGTTTATGCGTAAAATATACATTTAATACAGCAACAACACAAATGCATTGACAAGGACCAGATTTGATTTATGACAAATGTGCTTTTTCAAGTAACATCGTGAGATAGCTATGAACAAGGAAACCTATTTATATTTAAAAGAAATTAAGATTGATCTATTTATATAGGGGAAATATATTTGGAAAAATACTACACATTAAACATCTACATTTTAATTAATATATGTATTATTTTTCTAAATGTTTAGCTTATATAATTAAAACAAATGTTTTAACATTATTGTTCAGCATTTGCTCTACATTTGAGTTGAGTTAAAAATTAAATTCTTATATTTAGTTCTTAATGATTGTAGTCATTCAATTTCAATGTAGAATAATGCTGTAGGAATTCTACCTCTAATGGATGCATCTCTTTTGCTGGTATGACTAGCGAGTGTAATGGCTCACCTAGATCTATCCGGGTCATGTCACGTAAGCTGCTTACCACAATTCTTTGGTCATCACGGCCTACACGCGCTAGGCCAACACATAACGAGCTCTCATTTAAAATGGTATTTTTTTCCAATGCATCTTTCTTGTCAACAATCGCTAGCAATTGTTGTGCTGCTTCCTGGACACTCATAAAGCGGGATGGCATGTATTCCTTTTTCTTACGCAACAATGTTTCTGGAGTTGGCTCTTTGACCTTGATATCTAATAGGCACAACGTATGCATATTGTTTAATCGATTTAACTTGATTTTATCATAAAAACTGTCCGGCTTCCAAGTTTCATCCCAATATGGAATAGAGACGGTTTCGCCAAACTTATACAGCTGCAGTCCACAGCAGCCAACTGCATTTAAAATTGAAGCATTGTGTATGATTTTAAAAGGAATTTTCTTTTCTCGAGCACGCAGCACGAAGTCAGTATGCGTAGTGGCACCAAAAGGATCACCAACTACCAATAATGCGATATCATCTTCCGCAGCACCTACCAGAATTTCATCCGCATTTTGCTCAATCATATCGCGGTCCGCAAGTAATAGTGGACGTCCATAAAAAGCTTCCTGAAGTTAAGTAATATAAATGACTACTGATTTCATTTTAATCTTTTAAAATTTACCAATTCCTCTTTGGAGCAACCTAAAATTGATGTGTAAACCTCAAGGTACACACGACTGCATCTTTTTACAGTCTCAAGGCCTTTTACCGTAATGTCCTTGGGATCTCCCAGGCCTAGGCCAATTATATAGAACATACTTACTTAATGACCTAGAAAAACTTATCGAGGCCTTTAATTTCGTCTTTATGCTTTATGCGAATTTTTAATAAAAATGAACTTGATTGGAAACAAAACAATTGCAATATCAATTACCGTGAATAAACACCAATAAACACACGTGCTGAATGCTTGTTGCTTTTTTATTCTTACTAGCGAATTTCGTTTGTTTATTCTAGCTGTCAACTGACGATATCAAGAAACGAAAAGACAGAGTCGTTGAATATCCAAAACACTTTTGTTGGTGCCGTGGGGTTTAATTTTTTGTAAATATTTTAATGTAATAAAAACATAATGTAGTGGATAAACAAATATGACAAATATTAATCAGAAAAAATTTTAAAATACAATTGAATTTACAAAACTAAAGGATAAAACTGCTCCTTATACTTCTTTTAAAGTCGCATCAACTTTTATTCTAGTTGCAATATTCAAAACTACTCCTGACCGTGTCGTGGAAGAAAACCTGAGTTTACATTGGTTTGGCAAGCGTTTCCGAAATTCCCGAAGCCATTATTATGGATAAAGTCGTATTATTATTGGTATTTCTTTGGACAGTAAAAAGTCAAAATAATAATATATTTTAAATTAAGAAAATTTCAAAAGAAACAACAACAGCGACAGCTAACTAATAAAATCTCAAATAATAAAATTTTGGTTTTTTATATTTGTTTTGTCTGATAAGATTTGCCAGAAAAAGTTTTGGTTTAAAAGTTTTGGTTTTGTATATTGTTTGACTGACAATGCCTTGAAAAATATCACGACCACAAAAATCAAACAAAACAAATATTTTAATTTCGTTTCATTTGATGAATGATGGTCGATAATGCTTAACATTGCATGCAGCAAACACGCAATAATACAACAAATTTATTTCAAAATTACGTTGTGGTCAATGTAGCCATTCCTATGGCATAATCCAAAGTACTCTGCAACTGAATAATAATGTAAACCGAAAATCATGTGGTTGTTTTTCGAATACAGAAATTTGAAGTTAGTTTTTTTTTGAATAGATAAAATAGAATAAAAGTGCCGTCAAAGCTAAAAACACACAATCGCAAAACGTTTTACATGAACGATAATAAATTACGAAAGGACCTAGGTTTGAGAGAGAAATGAAGGAAGATAAGAGCATGCAGTCAAAATATCTATAGGTCACAAAAAATAAGTGACATATTCACTTTATTTTCACGCCAGTGTGCACCAAGCGAAACAAAATTAAAAAATTATTTGTTTTGTTTCACAGTGTTTTACTACGTGTGTGTTGGAGTAAAACACGTTTTCTTAACTTACGAATAAAAAATGCTTTGTTTAAGACGGTTTTGTTTTAGACGACAATGTTCGGTGCTTAAAAACAATAAATTCACTAAACGCAGCAGTGGTGAATAAAGCTGACAAACGCACATTGACTGCATAAACGCACATAAAATGTACAAACGCACCTAAAGTTAATTCGCTACCTGTAGCTAGGAAAACTGTTTTTTTTTTCAATTCAACTCATGCGAGAGGTAGAGCTGTTGTAAAAAAGCGGGGAATTTGAAAAGAAAAAGCGAAGTATCTAATTAGACACAGAACAGCGAATTTGGTCAAATGAGAGGAAATTTTATTCTTCTCTCGTATTTCATAAGAGTAAATGTAATCATCGCATTGCAATTCGTTAGCAACTTATGTTAGCAAAATGTGTTCGGGCTATTATAATTGAAGCTGTTTTCCCCGATCCGTTGTGGTCCCAAACTCAGAGATCAACAGGAGAGAATAACTCACCATTTTGATAAAAATTGTGGGGATTTCACTTTAACCCTTTTTTGCTGTTTTTGCTTTTTATCTGTTATATAAATTTGTATGAAAATAAAGGTAATCAGAAATAAAGGTAGAAAGAATAATTAATTGGATTTATTGATTGAGCTCCAACGGTACCACGTAAAAACCTCTATTGTAACCCCGTCTGGGTTGGGTATTGTAGACTCACCAATTGTAAAACTATAACGTTTTAAATATTAAAATTGATAAGATGGCTGACATACTAACTGTACTCTACGATAATGCCACTAACTAATAAGATATTACTAATGAGAGAATAACGAAAATAGCGCTAATGATGATGGCGATTATGGCAAATGGTTACGCACGAATAATTATAAAAATAATTGATTTTTAATAATTACTCAACTCAAATTACATTTAAAGCTTAATTTGCGTACACATAGAAACACGAGTGTGTATCGACTCATGAATTCAATTATGTTTCTATGACTCTGCGTCCAATGAATTCGACCTATTATGAAGGCGATTATGAAATTTTTGGAATTACTTTTGAATCTCGTGGCATTGCATTTTGCTTAGACGATTGTAATACGTTTATGTGCAAACAAAAGTTTATAGTTTAAGTACATGACACACGCATAAATAGTTTACTTACAGATGAACCAGTTTTGCTCTCTGTTTCTCTATTTCTTCGGAATCGAATTTACATTACAATCATATAAATTCATTTCACTAAAAGTTACGGATAAAGTAGGATGGGTTTTTGAAGTATTTTTGAAGTATTTGTTGAATTATTCCAATAAAAAGGTTCAATAGTTTTATTAAGTTCTTAATATTTTATCGGAATCCGTTCATACACTTTTTCAGAAAAATGTTTATGAATAAATTAGTTATAATTGTTTTATTTTGCATTACTTATAAATATAATTACATCAAGGGACAGGAATTGAATAGTAGTGTAATTCTCATGGACATCAGTAGAGCCTTTTTAGAGGTAACGAATCGAACCCGCGTGGTGAACAAACTTCTACCAAAAATGTATTATTTGAATAAAACAAATCTGGAATTTGTTTTTAAATTACCGCAAAGAAATGAAGCTTTAATAATTATCAAAACAAGAAATGATTTCCTTGATCCACAATTTCCTGAAGTCGCAATGGATTATAAAGACAAAAAGGATTATAAACTCAACAGCCTTTTGTCTTTTGTAGAGCAAAAAAATCTATCAAATAAACAAACATTAATAAATATGCGATTAAATGAACATGACGAAAATTATGCTTGGAACATGATGGGTTTATCTGGTTGGTCTGGAATAATCTCGGAACCTCTAGAAATCGTCTCAAAGGCGAATGAAATGTAAGCTTGTAATTTTTTCACCCATTTCGATGTCAGAATAATTTGTATGAAGCGGTGTTTTATTTCAAGAGGAACGAGAGTCCTAATACGGACATGATATTTGATAATGGAGAGACCGTTGAGGACTATAATACGGAAGAGGGCTTCTCTAACCGAAGGAAAGGATTAAATTCAACGCGTTTTCGGTATTTTAAATCCCGTGAAAAAGGAAAAATACAACGCGAAGATGTAAAAATATTCGAGAATGATAATATATATTTATCACGTGCCAATAACCCTTTCGGTTATTCGACTAATTGGGAATTAAGGTGACACATATTTTCGGCAATAAAAATTATCGAAATTTATTATAAATTTACTGCAATATGAGCTTATATACCGATGGGTCTGTTACACCCATAGGATATAAAGAGGTTAAATGTATATGAACAATATATTACATGTTTTGTTATTTTTCTTCTCAGGCTCCCATTGGAACCGTCTTCTAATTATAGTGATATTCGACCCGATAATCGAACCAAGCGTGATGTTTTACGTCTGTATTCAATGATAAAATGTTCAACCGGTTGTGAGCCATTGATGTACAAAAGATATGGTTGCTACTGTGGCTTTTTGGGTGCTGGTGCACCGATGGATAGTATAGATATTTGCTGTAAACTACACGATAAATGTTATGAATATAGCAATTGCATTTCCTATCTGGAATACTTTGTTCCTTACATTTGGAAATGTTATCGTGGTAAACCCTTTTGTGCTGTCGATCATGGTGAATGGGGTGGACCACGCTCTTGTGCTGCACGCTTATGTAAATGCGACATGAGATTATCACGCTGTCTAAAAAAATTTGTGTGTCCTCAAAAGCGATTATTATGTAAGACGTTGCGAGTGGGACCTTTTTAGGAATTCCTATTGCGTTAAATTGTTTGGTGCCGAAATTTTGTATTAGTGGATAAGATGAATCTATTAATGAAAGTAATTGATGTAATATTTTTGATTCCGTTTAAATATTTGTAATAAAATCAAGTTTCTTACGTTTAGTTTTTTGATAGCGAGCTTATATGACCTGTCTCTCTACCAACACGTTAACCTTTATACATACTCGTTATATAAGGAATGATCGTAAATATTCGTTATATTTGATATAGTCGAGTTTAATTCTATTTCAGCGAGACAAATTGAATTATGAATATTTATTTTATCAAAATAATCGCACAATTTGTACTTATAATAAATGATATAATGAATATACAATATTTTCACATATAATTGGTATTTTCATTTTTCAAAGTACTTCAGCTTAGGGTGGTCGCGCATATCTTACGCAAGATAATAAAAAGCTTAATATCATTCTATTAAATATAAAAAATCACCCCTTAAAATATCGTGTATGAATATATTTATGAATGAATAAAAAAATTGCCATAAAGTATTTATAAAAAATAAGGTTGTCATTTTCAAAAGATTCTTTGAAAATATTCACATAAAAAATAAAACATTTTGGATTATAGAAATCGATTTCAGATATCAGTTAATACGAAATTTCAAACATATATAGAAATTTATAATTAAAAATAACAATACAATCGTACAGAAGAATTCAAACTCTCAATAAACTCCATTAATATTATTATGATCGGCAGAAAAATTATTTTCTTGCTCTTGAGGGCGTATACGACGTGGTGGTGTTATTGATGTAGTTTCCATACGGGCTGCAGCTACCTTCTCCGCTTCTAGACGTCCAGACAAAAAAATGGCCAAACGTTCCTAAAAAGCAATAAAGAAAATTAAATGTGATAATATAATGAAATAAATAACAGGTCGAAATAAGGATTTTTTTATTTTACCAAATATTCGTTCGTCAAACCTTGTAGATTACCATAAAAGTTTAATGCACGCTTTAAAATTGTGTCGGCTTTGGTAAAATTTTGAATTCTATACACTTGTTTACTTCTGATAATCTCTTCACTCCAATGCACAATTTGATGAGTAAATTCGGTTAAATTATGAGCCACAGATCTGAAATTAATCGGATCGATAAAACAAATAAATCGATAAATTAATAAATAAGAGAAAATTGGTTCATATTCAATTACGGCAGAGATGCCATATCGTTTACTTACCGCGGGACTTTTGCGGCAACATTTGCACTATAATTAGTTAAATGGACTACACGCCTGGCCGATTCGCGAGTTATGAGGACTATCAGCTGTTCGAGAGTGGTGGGCCTAGCTTGATTTTCGGGCTCATCTTCACTCAAATATTTCCAAAGTTCAGTTGCTTTCTGTAAAGCTAATTTCGGATCAGTAACGACCTGTAAATAAAAAAATCAGTCACCAGCTCTGACCATGGATTCAGTCATACTATATAGAGCTATACGATCGTATATATACTTATATTTATATAAATTATACTCTAAACATTTCCAGATTACCAATTCTGCGGCATATATTAATATATTAATTGCTTCTTTGCTTTGTTTTTTTAAAGCTCTGGCTTCAGCGAGTGTCCTCTGAGTTAAACGACGCTTCAATTTACGCGATAATCGTTGACCGTGATGGATTGCCTTTATAGCGCCCTTTTCTCCTTTTACACCGATGTTGTCATTCTCTTGGGCAACTTTTGGAAAAATATTGAAAAATACGTTGTAAAAATATTGGAAAAAAATTTTTCAAAGAAAAAATTTTAAATATTTTTGTATTATGTATTTTTTGTTTTTAAATGCCTTTACATTTAATGATAATTTCTATATGTCTATGTAGACATAATGTAAAAAAATTATGAAGCAAAAGTCATATAAATAATTGCTATTTGCAAAAAAGAATTACTAAAAATACTTTATAAATGTAGATGCGTACATATTTATTGTTATCTCTTGCAGTTTCAGCAAAACAAGCTGAAAATCAGTGGAAACATTCACTTCAACAGAGATAACCTCGACATTTTGAAATGGTAGAGCTTCGTATATATATAAATTACTTTTAAAAAAAAACAACAACAAAAAACAAACGAATTCTTTTACTGATATAAATTTGCAGAAAAGTCTTTTGTTTATTTTGTTACTTCTACGAACCGGAATTAGAATTTTCCTATATTAATTTTTTAAGGACAGCTTTTGCTCTTCATTATCTTTGTAAAACTTACCACTATCGACTTGGTCAGTATCAGAACTATCAACTTGATCACCAGAACCGCCAATTGGCACCAGATATTTATCGACATATTTATCGGCTACGGTAAAAGCTCCATCAATTCTATCTGCTGCATATGTTGTTATATTACTTTCTAGAACAGCGTTTCCGAATTGTTTAACTGAATCGGCGCGTTTTACTACTGGTCTTACGATATGATCTGACATATATTCTTTTGTATTCCAGTACATCTTTTATAATTTTCAAAAAAAAAGAAACAGGAAAAAATTATACTTTGGAAGTGAAGATTTTTTTAAGTTTCAAGGTCTTGATATTTTTACATTTGAAGCATTACATTTTATGCAGAAATAACTTATTGTATCGCAATTTCTTTTCATAATTATTATCAATTAATCGTTTATTTTTAACTTATTAACACTCTACAAAGTTTTCGATTTAGCAAAAATTTAAATAGAAAAAAATAAAAAAATATTCTCTCTATAACCGGATTATATCGAAATTATAAAGATTTTAATTAACTTCCTTAGCATCATTCTGCAAACTTTCGTTTCTATTATGTGATTTTAAGAAACGGAAATCTTATTTAAATGTCAATAATTTCGGTAGGCATAGTTGAATGCGTTATTTCCTATCGATCTATTTTAATCGATAAAAATAATAAGGATATGTTTTCCTTACCATTTCTGGCGGTAGATAAACCATAGGAATACGTTGTTCTAATATATCCAGACTTTTACACATGACGCTATCGATTTGTTTTAGCGGTGTTTCAAATAGCTTTACCGCTGGTTGAAGCGTATCGATCGCTGCATGAAGAGTCGCTTCTGCTGTTTGGAAATACCAATTGAAGAAACGGTTATTGGTCTTGACTCTGCCATAAATATGTTCAGCACGCTTAAAGCTTGATTCCACCAAAGGTATACTACCGATTCTATCTAGTGCTTCCAGGTGGATTTTATTGGCGATATTTGATTTCGCTATACAAAATAATATTAATACATAAATATATAAACATATAAAACACAATTTAACATAAATGCATATATGTAGGATTATTATAATATATACATATATACAAACATAAATTGATTTTATACGAACCCATTTTAGAGTAATTATCTTTTTTATTTTCGTTATACAAAATTCAATTGAATTTGAAACAATAAAATTTGTTTTTTGAAGGTTCCTTTTCTCTCTCCTTCTTCTGCTTCGATATATTCCTTGAATGTTTATAACTATTTGCATAAATTTATAACACCGTGTTTTTTATTCAAATCTTTCTCACTCACTAACACTTTTCTAAAAGTCTTTATGTTTCTTTTAAATTCCGAAACTGATCCGCTCAGAGCGACATTTTAAGTGCAAATGATGCTATCAGAAAAACTGAACGGCTTTAATATAATAAATCTCATCAATATAAATTGCTCGGCTTCTAGAATGCCTTCTTCAATCTCTGACTGTGTTGCGTTGGTATTGTTGATATTCTCGAAATATTAATAATATTATTAAAAAATATTATACGTATGATATGACAAACACTACAGTGAACTAAGTTCCATTTTTTCCTCGCCGGAGCGCAATTCGAGAAATACAGATCTCTCTTCCGTAATGAAGGAAATGATCGTATTAAACTGAAATGTATATTCTAACCTTAAAGTCAGTAACGGCTGATAACGGAAACATGTCTGGTATGACAGTGAATATAATATTATCTCATAATCACACCTTTAATAATATTGAACTACTTTACATTGCAATTCAACATTGGACTTTATAAGAAAAGGATGTCAGAAAGGTCGAGGGTCAAAAGAAAGTGTGCTAAAAAGGATATTAAATATAATTAAAAATGTTGCATTTAATTTTGGAATGTTTTTATAAAATCAATTTTCTTTCAATAAATTCATATATTGACAATTTTTTAATATTATATGTTGCTTATATGAGCTGTCATACTCATTTATGACACTTTTACTTTTACATTTATGACACTATTTCACCTTTTCTCTTAAACTCTTATAAATAAATTTATTTTAATTACGTAAATATATTTTTTGCTTGTTTTCAATAATCATAATTATAATAATAATAATAATAATAAGAATAATATTAGTTATATGCCTATGTTTATATAGTTATACATTTAAATATATAGTTCTTTTTATATTTATAATCTGGTATATAAAATGAAATAATGATATTATTAATCCTATCTGTTACCATGCATTGCTTTATTACAGTAGACTATTATTGCTCAGTCCAAGGGGCAGAATTCATTATATGCCTTTCTCTATAGTTTATTTTAAAAAATATTTTTAAAAATAATCTTATCAGAGAAATATTAAAGGCGTCTGGGTCTCGTCTATTTTTTTGAAAGACAAAGGCAATTACTGTCTGAAGATTGGTCATTGATCTTTTATTTTTATTATAATTAAAGCATTCACTCTGTAAAAGTGTTAAATTAATTTATATTTGACATATGAATTTGTAATTTCTGAAAAAAAAATTTATTACTATAGAAATTAACCTTTAATAATCAATTGAATGGCAACTAATCCCTTTTTAAGCTTGCATATTAATATTTATTAGTAAAAGTTGTTCAAAAACGAGATCTTTCACGAGTGATATTTGTGCGAGCATGAATTTTTATACCCTACATCAATCCTCTATTCGTAATAAAAAAATAGGATTATTTAAGCAAAAATCTGTGAATTGAAAAAATAACAGCTCTCTTAGACAATAATTCCAAGCAAGAACAAACTTCAGCACTACTCTGATAAATAATAGCAGAAAATTATGAAATTAATTTATTCCTCGTCACCATTTATTTTTCGTCAATTCTTCGCGACTTTAGTGTATAATAGAGGTCTGCACAAACAGTCTTAAATTAAAACTTTCATGTCATGTAGAAATAGGTAGTAGTGTTCACTGTAATGTATTTACTTTCGGATCAAGCCTTGATGGCAGTTTGCTCAGCTTTGGATCACGACAAGAAAACAATAATTGTCTTCTATTTTTAAAGCGATAATTTGTGGCCTACGAATAAAGCGATATACAGTAAAGCTATGCAGAATAAATTACATAAGAAACTTACATTTTAGTTGTTGGAAAACGGGAAAGGAAAAGTACTTCTTGTATCGATGGAAAAAGAGCTGATCTTCCCCCTCCATGACGAAAAACGATGACAAAGGCTGTCACGATGCGACAAAGTAGTGGACATAAAAAAGAACAATTGAGAATATTATCGCAGTGTTTTTTGTTTTCTTTTCCATTTATTATATAAATGGCATAAATAGAAAAGTACATATATTCCCACTCAGAACTTGATGAGGCGATTTAGCCATGTTTGCCTGCTGTTTGTGTCTGTGGAGATCGCGATTCCATCCGAACGAAAATAAATATCGACATGAAGTTCGGAACGTATATAGGCTGTTTGGGATCGAAAATTAGTTCAATCGTACCAATGCCACGCCTACCTTCTGCACAAAATCTGCTTTTAAGGTAATTTTTTCAGTTTCTGTATGTTTTCAAGCTGGAATTATATAGCCGAAATTTTGGTACTATAACTCCATAAAAATCATCGGGTCCGTTTTAAGGCGTTCTTTAGAAAGGTTATGTTTAAGATGAGTAGGGTTCTAAACTAATCAAGAAAACAAAATATAATATTCAAATATGGATAAAAACAACACATAAAGATTAAAAAATTATTAAGATCAGACTATGAATTTGTACTACGAATTTAGGGCATATAAGCTTCTACCAGACCGAAGTTAGCGTTCACGGCTAAGTTGAAAGACCAAAGTTAACGTTATCGGCTAAGTTAGAAGATGCTCGTCTGTATAAATTTAACGTCAAAGCTTTTCTTACTGCCTAAAGAAGTTGTCAGTACCTTTTTAGTGCTTTACATTAGTGGCAGAGACAACATTAGCGGTGTGAACTATCGACTGATTTCAATTGTCGATAGTTAGTTACCGAATGATATTAACCATCGAATAATTTTCTTCATTCATTCACTCGACCTATTCGAGTTCAACTAATGTTACAACATCATCAGCTGACTCGTTGGGCTTGGTTAATTAATTGGCTATCGGCCTTTACTTACGGGATGATTTCTGAGTTACTAAGAACTATCGAAAAAACTATCGAATAAATGAATAATTTATAACTATCGAAACACTCGATAGTTTTCATTCGATAGTTCCCAACACTACTCTACTCTACAACAACAACTATACTCATAAAACCCTGCCGGAAATCTTAACAACTAATGTGTTTTTCATTGATGAATTATTATATTAGGGAAGAGGAACCAATCTAATATTTACTTATTCTTTATCATCTAACTTTTTATAATCCAGTTTGTAACTCCCTCTACCATCCACCCTCCATCGCAGAAGCAATCCCATTATATTTTTAGAGAGTGGTTGGTGATGACAATTTTGTTGTTCCTACCTTGTTGGTGGCTTCTAGAATTGCAGCCATAAACAAAGCATATACAATAAAATTGAAAAGAGTTGTTATTACAAAATCACCTTAGTAACACCTTTTTAGGACTTTGTTGTGTTTGCTTTGTTAATCATAATGTTTTTACTGGTAACAATACGAATTACCTCAAGAAGAGTACTTGATGACAACAGGAATTTAGGTAAATAGCTGGGTCTAAGGAACACTATTGACAATTATATTTTTACAAAATATGCCCTTAACCCCTTTATGTATCATTTAACTCAAAATTATTTACGTTGTTTGAAAACTCCTTTACCACAAAACGACTTTAATATTATTATTCACTGGCAACCCTTGTCGACTGTCATTGTCCGGACTTGATTTTAGAATGCTCTCAAGTCGCGTGTGGCGTTGTTACCAATTTTGATTTGTTTTTGTTTTCTAGTGAATTCTTTTTAATATTTATGAATATAGCAATTTTTATCAAATAACAATTTTTAACGAAAAATACGAATGAATTTCGATTATCGTCTGAAAATAATGCCTTTGAAGATTATAGCCGTGTTAGGTCTGTTAAGTCTAAGCTCAGGTAATTCTCAAAGAGCCACACCCCATTAATCATAATAGTCTATCTCATTTCAATTTTATTTAAAACAGCCTCAGCAGCATATAATCAACTCGATGAGCAAAATAATTGTATTATTCCGAAAATACTTCAAGGCTCATGGTTTTCTTGGGAAGTAGGTAAACCTACACAAACCGTTATCGACTCAGCGTCTATGTCAAGGCGAGGATACTGTATAGACGTGATGAAACATCATGGGGATGAGTATTCTTTTGTATTTAAAGATAGGGGTGCCAATTGTTATCATTGCGTAAGGACTTTTGTACGAACATTAAATGTTTTCGAAAAATTCGAAGGTACTTTTATTTCGAGAGTAAAATTTAAAAAATTCGATATTACAATTTTTTTTTACCTCAAGGGCCTTGTGTGTCTCTTCCTCCCGAAGTGGAGGCAAATGTGGAGAATGTTTGTAGAGGTGTCAAAAGTGATCAGCAATTAATAACGTTATTCAATGAAAATTTTATACCAATAAACTGTCGGTCATCTCTGGAAGGAGTGTGGCAATTTTCGTATCAAGTAAGCAATGCATAGGATCCACTAATGTTTATGATATACGTATTCCTTTTTTCACTAGAATCGTTTTCGTTCTACGGGTGTTTGTGATCAGCCTGATGCTCGTATACAATCTTGTCAAACTGCAGGCACTCAGTTCCTAATCCAAAATCAAAAATTCAATATTACTTACCAGCAATGTGAAGGTATGGATGGAACATTCTCTGGTATAGTAGAATATAGCTGCCTGGGTGATTGGTTCGTTGGAAAGAACCACTTTTTTGCAGTAGCCAATACTAGAGAATCTCGCAAAGATGAAAAATACCGTTGCTTCTTAAAGAATCGCGATGATGATTTATATATTGGTGTTTCTATAACTGCCGAATGTAATACTTTAAAAACGCCCGAAAGTTCACCCGAAAGACTTAAATTGACACCTGTCAAGGCGGAATACGTAGAACCACGTTGTACGTTGCCACAAAATTTTACAGGAGAATGGGTCAATACGGCAAACATTGACGCCGATGTACAAATTAGCGAAACGCATATAAATGAAACGTATTTCCCAGATAAAGCTCGGTACCGTCGCACGATTTATGTATGTCGAGAACGCAAAGATGATCGTATAATGATGGCTCGATTAACAGTAGATGGTTGCCAGAAGGATTATGTTTGCTTTGAGTTTTTACCGAGACATCATAATATAATTCGTTATCGTAAAGGCATTGCCGTAATCAAGGATGATTTCAGCACTGTGTGTTCTTGGGTACAATTCCCGAACGCTGAAGAATGGAAGTATGATTTGTTTTTAGCCAAGAATCCGGTACCAGTACGTTGTCCGGTTGCGGGTAAATTTAACTTTACACAAAGAGGAGAGCATCCATTTCGAACTAGGTAGATTTAGTATGACACTTCTGCATCTACTATTTATTATTAATATCTATAAATTTAATAATAGAATATTGGGTGGCGTTACTTTGAGTCCACGGCCAGAAATACGTTGCAAACAAAATATATCAGATTTATCGGTTTGTGACACCGATCAAAAAGAAATGGCTATTGATGAAAATTACTGCCTGTCAGTCGATCATTTAGGACGTCCGGTAGATATTTATAGCGATCCTGACTACAGAATGAAATGCATTGGTTTCTGGAAAGAGAACCTTAAATCGTATCTTATTACATACGACGAGTTGGATCCACTCTCTAAATATCGTTGTTGGGTATATCAACGTGCTGATCTAAACCGTGTACTTATGTCACAAGGTAAATATTGGAGGTATGAATAACTTTCAATTAAACACTGCTCGGGTTTTTAGCTGTTGGCGCCTTTTGTAAACTCAATCAAGATGTTACATCATGGAATCATACTGAAGGAGCAGCTGTTGCCATCGATGCTATGGAATATGAACGTGAACGTGATCAGTGCCCGATGTATTTCGATGATGGAGAAAATCCATGGAAACTTTCTGAATCGTGGAACATAATTTTTGACTGGGATTTTTCTAGAGCGGGAGCTGACACAATAACTCGTATGCTTAGTAGAGAAGTGCTGTTAGGACTGTCATTACTTTTCATATTTACAAAAATATGTAACATTACATTCTATCAAGTCACATTAGTCTAAATGTTTCTTTAGCAAAATTGCTGTAATATGTATTGAACAATTCAGGTTATATAAGTCGAAAAATTCATTGCTTCGGTTACGTCTTATTTAAATAGTTTATTAGTGTAAGAGGAAACATAAATCCGTCCATTTTAAAATATATCATGATTTCATAAACGAAGTATAATGTAAAAAATTTTTGGTTCAATTTTTTTTCTCAAAGAATTTAAAATGAAGCCGTTAATTTTGGAAACATCTTCGGCGTAACATATGAATAGTTTTTGTAAAAATTTTTACTACCTCAAGAGTAAAAATTGTTATAACATTCGACGTTATCGTCTCAAGAGTAGTTTTTGTTTCTTACAAAGCATTCCTATCCGTGGTAGTCGTAAAAGGCATCAGCTTGTAATTGGCAGTGGAGCTTGTAATTCGCACCCATGATGCAATTTTTACTACCATAATTTTAGGCCCTAATAATGAAATCCGAAAGGAGTCACACTTGCATTGACAAGACGCTCGAAATTTTTGTATTATGCAAAACTCTCGTCTGATACCTTAGATAAAGTTCGTTTTCCATTGACCATCCATTTGTTTGTGCAACATCCAAAAAAATCACCCTTCATGCTAAAAGACGACTGCTGCTTCGATACCCTCACTCAACAATATTCGGCTTCGGCATCAGGTTTTCGACTGGAATGCATTTGTTTATTCGTGTCAGCCGAATTTTTATTTTCTGCCATCTACAAGCTGTCAAAGCAGGAAAAAGTTAAGGAAATCATAAAAAGGAAACGAAGAAACGCCTCCGTTTCATTTTACATTATAAACAGAGATAATATCTGTTTTATTATCTCTGATTATAAGAGACATACATTATTTATTATTTACTTACCACATAGTTAGCTGCTTGTAATATGCGCGACAAGTTATATGAATGAGATGTTGGAGAAATTCTTCGAGAGCGAGACAATGAAATCTAAACGATTTTTACAACATAGAGCTGTGGTTATGTTACACCCATAAGCGTCAGCAAATGTCAGTCATCGATTGCAGTTTTATCGATTACCTTTAACATTAAAAATTTGAGAAATTAGAAGCAAATAGCGGAGAATTCAGTAAAATTGTTATTTAGCTGGTCAGAATTTATTTCCAATAAACTCTATATAATATAAAAAATATAAGATCAATAAAAATCAGATATCACAATCATGGCCCTTGCCTGTATTTTGCGTAATGCGTTTAAAATCAATGGTAAGAATTGGAGAAACAATGAAAATATATATGCTTAGTATGTAGTTATATAATTTCAATTATTTTATTTTAATGCTTACCAGGTGCTCGTACCGTTCAACGGATAAAATCTAGCCCATTAACAAATTATGCCGCAACAGCTAAGTCACAATCTAAACAATTGGAACTCTCTAATACTATGAGTTTCACTGTAAATTAATTATATTGAGAACCTCCAATTGGATGTATTCGTTAATATCATACCAATTTTACATCTATATTTTAAAGCCAGCTTCTCGTAAAATTTCCCTAAGTGCACCCAGATTCAGTGCTGGAGGAGGAAGCCATTCTGCTTTGTGGAATATAGAACGCGCTCTCGCTATAGCAATTACAGGTCTTATTCCAGCTGCGTTTATAGCACCGTCACAAACATTGGACACACTTTTAGCTATTACGGTAGTAATACATCAACATTGGTACATTATTTATAAATTTTGTTTATGATTCTGCTTATGATATATTATATTTAGGGGTTTAGAGTCGTTGGTGATTGATTATTTACGCCCAAGCGTGGTAGGTGATGTATTGCCAAAAATTGCGCATGTGGGCTTATACATTTTCTCTATTGCTGTTCTCGGTGGTTTATTTTACCTAATTTACAACGATATTGGAATCGCCGAATCCATTAAGAAACTGTGGACTGTGAAAAGTGCGGGAAGAGAGCAAGTTCAGGGGACAACAGACACTAAACCATCTAAAGTTTAAATTTGTGATTCAGAGAAGTGTTGAAATTTTTGAATATTTGTGAATATATGAAATTTTCATTTGTAAAATTAAATCGATATTGTATTTATACTTTGTTTTTAATTTGAGGTAATAATGAGAGGATATCTGTGAATCTATACCGAAAATTATATACGGGAAATTTTAAATAGCACGTTATGCATTATATAGTATTTGATTGATATCTACGGGATGTCAAGTAGCTTTAACATTATTGCTGTAAAACAATTTTAATGCTTCCCATTGTTTGGTATGTAATAAGATATGGGGACGACAACTTCGCATGTAATTGACCGCTTGATCCGGTGTCCAGCCATTTTTCTGGAAATATCTTTATTATGTAGGTTTATTTGTTTGAAATTTAAAATCTCACCATCATTAGATAGCAGCCAACTAAAGTAGCACTACGTGTCCTTCCCGCCTTACAGTGTACGTACACAGTCCCTGTATTGTCGTTAGGATATGTTGTAGAGTTCAGTCCTCGAATTCGATCCTTTTGAAGTAAAAATTTATTAATAAATTCAACGCCGTGCAGTAATTTTTCCTGGCAAGGTGATTCGAATATATCTGTAGTGGCTAGTTGAAGAAATTCCACGCCAAGCAATTTCCATTTGGCAGCATTATTAGAGAACACAGTGAGCTCATAATCTTCATTCATGGAAATAACAGCCTTAATGTTTTCATTTCTTACCAGCTTTTTATGGAAATATATACATATATTGAATTATACTCTGTTATAAATTTTACAAATTAATACATTTATAAACTCACTTCATTTGCCATTGATCGAAATGGTAAAGCACCCAGTATTACACTCTCATCGATGCGATCGTACCAGTTTCTTGAGGTAACTCTTTCCATAAGGACATTATAAAGTAATGAAGGGTAGAACGATACGCGAGCAAACATAGCAGCCTGAAGTATCAATAAAATAAGATATACTCATTAGTCTCGAACAAAAAACAATTGAGAAACAAACTCAAAAACTTTCACCGACGACTCTCGCCTAATAATGCGTTCAACGATTAATGAACTTGTTTTTGGAAACCAATGCTTCACTAGCCAAACAACTGTTGCTCGGTTAAGATCTAGACCAAACTTACACTCATATCCATTTTTTTATTAACCGAACCCTCGTGGTTTAGATTACTGAAACCAGTTACTTGTTGAGTTGAGGGCCGTTTTAATTAGCATTTGATTATGGAAATTCAAAAACTTTAATTTAAGCTTTTTTTAACAAGTATTCCTTAGCATATTGATTGATAAACGGATTTCGATAAATTCTGGGTCTGTCACCAGAAGTTAATCGTTTTACCTCTGAAAATAGCAACTTTCAGTTATTGCTAATAATGATATATTTTCTATTTACAAACATTTTAAAATTTGAAATTAAGGACGGGTATGTATAAAATCGAAGCATGGCATGAAAGCGAGTGCGAAGAACATTCCCACGCAACCATTCTTCTTTGGCACATTTATTTAATTTAGATTTATTTGCTATCCTGAAGTCTATGTCTAAGTAATTATATGGTTTGCACTTGAAACTGGAAGTACAATCGACAAATGTGAAGCCACTAAAATGAGTCTAATTTATATATTTGAATAAACGATTTATAGTAAGGTTTGTGATTTTATTTGATTTCATTTGATTTAGCGGTTGAAATTGTAGACTTTAGTCCTGCAAACCACGGCGATTAAGCAGTTTCGCGTATCTACTCCAATAGTGATAATATTTTGTTGGTAAACAATAATGTAAATAAAAACCAGGCAAGAACAATATTAATTTCACATAATAAGAAAATGTTGTTCCTTTTTTTCTCTGGTAAAATATATCGTTACACCTAGAAAATATCGATAAAATGATTCTCGATTATACAATTGTTTTAACCAACTTGACAGCTGGCGGAATGAAAACATTCGCTAGTAGTTAGAAAATACAATTTTACAAGTCATCTAAGTTATCAGAATTGGTGTCTAATATTGTGTTCCCGCATCGGAAAACGAAAGTTTGAAAGTATTTAATGGCAGCCACACTTGAAGATAAGTCGATTTGGGAAGATGGTGAAGAATCGCTGGGAGAAGAAGTACTCCGAATGCCAACAGACGAAATTGTAAGCAGGACTCGATTAATGGACAATGAAATAAAAATTATGAAAAGTGAGGTTATGCGTATTACCCATGAAATTCAAACACAAAATGAAAAAATTAAGGATAATACGGAAAAAATCAAGGTAGTATTCGATTTGTTGAGATAGGTGCTGAAAAATATATAACATCATCTACATCTACAAAGGTGAACAAAACTCTTCCTTACTTGGTATCGAATGTAATTGAATTGCTGGATGTTGATCCTCAAGAAGAAGAGGATGATGGAGCTGTTTTAGTTTTAGATAATCAACGTAAAGGAAAATGCGCCGTTATAAAAACATCCACAAGACAAGCGTACTTTTTACCAGTTATTGGACTTGTTGATCCGGAAAAGCTAAAGCCGGGAGATTTGGTTGGAGTAAACAAGGACTCGTATTTAATTTTGGAAACGCTGCCAGCCGAGTATGACGCACGTGTAAAAGCAATGGAAGTCGACGAACGTCCTACGGAGCAGTATTCCGACATTGGTGGCTTGGATAAACAAATTCAAGAATTGATTGAGGCTGTTGTGCTTCCCATGACTCATAAGGAAAAATTTAAGAATTTGGGAATTCAACCTCCGAAAGGTGGGTAGGAAAATTTTTCATATTTATGAATTAATTAATTAGAGGCAATTAACTTTCAGGAGTTCTTCTGTATGGTCCACCTGGTACGGGAAAAACTCTTCTGGCCCGAGCTTGTGCTGCTCAGACTAAGTCGACGTTCCTAAAACTGGCTGGTCCACAATTAGTGCAGATGTTTATCGGTGATGGTGCCAAATTGGTTCGTGATGCTTTTGCTTTAGCCAAAGAGAAAGCACCCGCTATAATTTTCATAGACGAATTAGACGCGATTGGCACAAAACGTTTCGACTCGGAAAAAGCTGGTGATCGTGAAGTTCAGCGTACAATGTTGGAATTGTTGAATCAATTAGATGGTTTCAGCTCAACTGCCGATATTAAAGTTATTGCAGCCACTAACCGTGTTGATATCCTGGATCCGGCACTTTTACGTTCTGGACGATTAGATCGTAAAATCGAGTTTCCCCATCCCAACGAAGAGGCACGAGCACGCATTATGCAAATTCATTCACGCAAAATGAATGTCAGTAGTGATGTGAATTTCGAGGAATTATCACGATCAACTGATGATTTCAATGGCGCACAGTGCAAGGCTGTTTGCGTAGAAGCTGGAATGATAGCATTACGTCGCTCCGCAACGAGTGTAACACATGAGGACTTTATGGATGCAATTATGGAGGTGCAGGCAAAGAAAAAAGCAAATCTAAATTATTATGCTTAAGGAAAAATATGTTTTTCATTCTCATTCTACAAATTAATTAAAAATTATAAAAATTTCAATACCATTAATAGTATTAAAAAAGTTGTGTTATTCATTACGCAGTTATCCGCATATTTACAGGAATACAAAGGAATTTATTATGAAAATTAGGCGAATATACATTTCTAATTTCATGATATTTAGCCTTACAATTGGGGGATGAAACTGCTTCACAAAAATTATATATATATATATATATATATATATATATATATATATATATATATATATATATATATATATATATATATATATATATATATATATATATATATATATATATATATATATATATATATATATATATATATATATATATATATATATATATATATATATATATATATATATATATATATATATATATATATATATATATATATATATATATATATATATATATATATATATATATATATATATATATATATATATATATATATATATATATATATATATATATATATATATATATATATATATATATATATATATATATATATATATATATATATATATATATATATATATATATATATATATATATATATATATATATATATATATATATATATATATATATATATATATATATATATATATATATATATATATATATATATATATATATATATATATATATATATATATATATATATATATATATATATATATATATATATATATATTTTTTTTTTTTTTTTTTTTAAAAATATAATTAAGCGCATATTCGTTCAAAATTTAGCAAATCTAATTGAACGTCATGATGGTTTTAAACGTTGAAGTCTTAGAAAATAAACTTCAATTTGATCTGAAGAAAATGAAAAATTTGGGTTATTCTCAACTAAAATCCATTGATCGCATGTGTCCAATTTACTGAATTTGTAGTCAGTTTTAATTTGCATTTTACTTCTAAAATTTGTATTCAATTGTTGGAAGAAGTAAAAACAAACAATTTTGATTTGAAGCCGTGTTTGTTTGTAGTTTATTTTAAATGATAGTGAAAATGTACGGGTCTAAGTTTTCCCTTAATAAAGCGGTTTTTTAATTTGTATTTCGCAAACGGTAAAGAACTGATGTAGAGAAATAGCCATAACTGATTTTATGTTTTTCTTGCATTGTGATTGATGTCTTAAATATTAATTAGCATCTCTGGATACAATAGTAAAAGATTTTTAAATATATCTATATATACACAAACAAATTGTCTTATATCAAAAAACAAGATCCTGTCAATTATAGACTGATTAAAATTATCTCATACTACTACTCTTTCCATACGTTGCTCATCTTTAAACGGGTGCTCTGGCCTCAGATTCGGGCGTATTGGTATCAGCTGTTTGATCGGACGCACTAGCGGCTGTTAAATTTTTATTCTCTTCCCTAATTTGTTCTTCAGAAGAGGACGACTGCACTTCAGATGTATCATTAGCAGCAGTCGGGTGCTCACTACTGTTAGGACTATTTAGATTTTGTTGCTGTTGTTGCTGCTGCTGGTCTGATTGCGTCTGCTCTTGCTGTTGTTGCTGCTGCTCTGGTTGCCCCTGGTGCTGTTGTTCTTGTTGTTGTGACTGATATGGACGGCGTGTATACATAATAAAACCCAGTAATAGTGTCAGTACTGTTATCATATAAAGATCCCAATTCGCAGCAATGCTCTCATCAAGGTAGAATATAAATTTATAAGGAGACTAGAAGATAAGGAATACGAGCAAAAATTTATGAGAATATTGTTCAAAACTAGAGTCTAAAGTCTAATATGTAGTCAAGGCCTGCGACAGATGATAGCCAAAAAGCTATAAGGACTTCGAAACAGGCCTCTAAAAACACTCACATCTTTTATAACTTCAAACTTAGCTAATAATTGCAATTTCAGTAAAGCTATTGCGACCGGAACTTTAGCATCAGTATTAGTCTCCGCAGCCAAATCGTAAAGACGTTTCGCCAGATGCCAGTCTTTTTTCATGCCTAGGCCCTGTTCGTGCATGTAACCCAGATTGAACATTGCTTGTGCATTATATTGTTGCTCGGAGGCTTTTCTGGGAGATCAAAGAAACAAAATTAAATATTATCTATCCCACTATTTTTTACAATACTACTATATTCTTTGTTAATCAATATTTACCTGTATAAAGCAGCTGCAGTTTCATAATCGACATTTGTTCCCCATCCGTAATAATAGTAGTCACCGAGCTTTACCTGGGCCGCTGAGTAGCCTTGTGCTGCAGCGCGTTTCCAGTAATAAAATGCGCGAATTAGATCTTCGTGACGATCGTGAAAGATTGTGACATCTCCACGGTCAAGTAAAAACGCCGCATTACTTTGAGCCACTTCGTAGCCAACTTCCGACAGCATAGCATATTGCATGAAGGCTTCATTAATGCGATAATTTTTATAATCGCCAAAGGCTTGCATAAGGTTTTTACTCCATTTTCCACGTTCGGCAACATTCTTAAAGAACTAAAATAAATTCGTAAAATCGAATTAATATTTTACAAAAGATCATAAGGTGATAAATTATATATACGTACCTCAACAGCAGCAGGGCACGAACGAAGCATACCAATACCGTATGCATGCATAATACCAAGATTGTAATACGCTAGAACATGACCCGATTGAGAAGCTAAGTTGAAATACTTTAAGGCTAATTTATAGTCAGTTTTTACACCATTGCCAGCTTAATAAAATATAAATTATTAATCAAACAAAATCTATATGCGATACTACTGATATATTCTTACTGAAATACATATTTCCCAATTGTAATTGGCCATCGACCCATCCCTGATCAGCAGCTTGAGTGAAGTAGTTAAGAGCTTTCAGTGAATCTTTCGGCACACCAAGACCATTTAAATACATAAGACCTAAGCCACTTTGACCTACCGGATCACCGAGATCTGCTGCTTTTTTGAAATACTATAAAAATTTCATTCAATTCCGATTTATCCGATTTTTTAATAGAATTATTTAATCGAAACTTACCTTGAAAGCCGTTTCATTATCCGCCTTAATGTAGTCACTTCCCTCCAAATAGAGTTTTCCAAGATATGCAAAACTGATAGCATTACCAGCATTTGCAGCCTGTGTAAAGTATTCTAGTGCCTTTTGATGATCCTGTTGTATGGCTTTTCCACCTTGATAATATAAATGGCCTAAACCGACTTGTGACTGGACATCCCCTTTATCAGCTAATAATTGATAGTAATCAACTACTTCGGTCTCTTGACTTCCCGGGTTTTCAGATTCATCCAAGAGACGAACACGGTGCACAATTGGTCCGCTTGAGAACGTAATTTTCGATGCAACTTTCTTCGCAACACGTTTGTAATACATCAATGATTTTTCACAGCTTATAGGCACATTAATACCAAACGAATAGCGATAGCCCAAAGCCATTTGAGCATATGTATCATCGCCTAATGCCGCAAGTGTAAAATACATCAAGGCTAATGGTTGGCTAACATTTTTTTCACCAACACCTGCCGAATACATAAATCCCAGGGCCTGATAAAAGTTTTTAATATATTTTCATTTTATGTAATAACACGAATATTACTAATTACCATATTTGCCTCCGGTATGCCTTCTATGGCCAACTTCTCAAATTCTTCCGACGCAAACTTAAAATCCAAATCTACTCCATTGCCTAACAGATGAGCCCACGCCAGCATTGCACGCGCTTTTAAATGATTCATGTTTGCTGCCTTGCGTACAAGTTCAAACGCAACACCTTTATCCGCGTGCGGCTTCGAAAGCATAGCATTAGCTTCTTCGTAAAGACTCTGAGCTAAAAGAAAAGATGGAAAATAAGAAAAATATAATTGTTAATTCCATTACTTTTCATAAATACATTCAATCTCGTCCGGTGTTGGATCAACTGGGTCCTGGTTTCGTCTTTGTGATTCAATTGATTCAATTTCCTCCTCAAGTTTTTGCTTAATTTGTTTTTTATTTAAAATGCGCTCGAATAGTGCTTGTTGTAATAATTTAGTTCGAGTCGTTATTTTTACCAAATGCTTTTCCGATTCTTTGATTAAATCTTCGGAAATCCTCTTCTCATCGCTAGCTACTGCTTTATCTGTAGAATCTGATACAGCGTTGGTTATTTTGTCTTCATTGTCCGCCGGGGACTGGTCGTTAGTTTTCTTGATATCTTGCTTATAAATTTCTTTGGATTTAGTTATAACAGGACCTTCAGGCTCAGCACTTGCTACCCACAAGTGGGTAACAAGTGTCACACAAACGATTCCAATATATCCTAGTCTCATTTTATGTATCACGTAATTAAGTTAATAAATAGCTATATATACTCAAATCTTTCAATATAAATTCCATATAACTTATTAATGGATATCCTTTCGTTTATTGTATTTTTAACAACTTTTATTACCATTACCACCTCACGATATCGGTGTTTTCACACGTAAGAAAAAGTTTACTTTTAGTGCAAGTGTCAAATATTAATGAGTGATATTTACTAGATTATGATGGCAATAACACACTTTAACAAATCATAATTATGAAAGACAATAACACAGTATTATAAATTGCCGCAGCAGAAAGACAATGTATTCAAGTGAGAACGAAATTTTATAAATTGACAATTTGTTCCACTTGATAAACTTGTGAAATGGGAGCCGAGTGTTTTACTTGATTTTTGAAATATCATGAGATTATTTTGATATGATTTTATTTTAGAAATTTAAAAGAATTAAATTTATATAAAAATTTCCCCTAATGAAAAATTAGAAAATTTCTCTTCCTTTTGCTATAAAAAATTAATTTGTTCTTTAATTAAAAATAGCTTTGAAGCCTTTTAGTCATGCACTATTATACTATAATTTAAATATGTCTTCCTTTTTTCAGAATGAAATGCTTAGTGCTCCCATAAACCGCATCCTTCTTTACAGTAATTAAATACAGGGTACCTTACTATTTGGCCGCTTAGTGATGTATTAAAAGTTTGTAAATATATCGTATTTAGCATTTTCCTTTATCCTTTATATACCATAACTTCATTCTGTGAGCCTCAGTTTTCCGCTTAACTGTATCTTCTTATACAAAACATGTATATATACAATTGATCAGACTCTCCGCATGCCAAATGTGTACAGTGTAATGGAAGTAATTTCAGTTGTTTTCGAAAGAAGGAGGTTATATGTTCTTATAGAAAAACTGCTTATTTACAAACTGCTGCTTATCACCAAGCTGTCAAGGTAGGAAAAGATTACGGATAAACCAAAAGCGAAGCGAAGAAACGCATTAGTTCCGTCTTGCGGAATAAGACCCAGATCACTTGTTTGCAATCAAGCGACAAAGAAGAATATAAAGACACCTCGGTGGTTAAATGGCCCCCTTCAACATATTATTTAACAATTGCTTCTATTTATTTCCTATCTATTTTCTATCTAATTGCCTCTATTTCTATCAATTGCTTCTTCTTGGCTAAAACAATCTGGCAACTCATTCTTTTTAATAAACAAACTCATTTTAGGGGAGACCTACGTAAGTTCTTCTGGCCTAGTTGACATTCTAGATACACTAACCTAACGAATTCTTGACAGCTCAGATTTGTTTTAGCTGAACACTTCTTTTTATAATTGGAAAAATCTATATTTATTACAAAAAATTCGCAGAAAATGTCTGAAAATAATGGTAAATATTTATTTTATTTATTAGAAAATCTTTAAAATGTTCGAAAGTCAATTTAAAATGATTAAATATATTAACTAAATTAAGGAATACCGCAAGGTGTTCAATTTATGAATTAGCTTCGGAAAGCGTAAACTATTAATAATTTATAATATTGAATTTTTGGTATTTTTGCAGACAGTTCAAATGAATCGAATAGTCGAAGCGGCGAACATTCCATTTTACAAGCATCTCGTCTGGGAGCAGCTTGTGGCGGTGGAGGCAATTCAATAATACGTTCCGGAGTTTTGCGGCCATCGGTATTGGGCTCTACAGTAAATAATGCGGCTGGTCTTGGAGCTGCTGCGAAATCAAATGATACAACATCTAATCCGTTCATGAAGGAACACAAGATTGAGGAAACTAATGAACAAATTATTGATGGAGCCATTGGTGGAATGCAGTACGACGGCATAGGGGAAAAAGCGGGTGGTGGAGAAGTGAGAAAGAATGATGAAGATGACGAAGAACCAGATGATGTAGTGGCTATTTATATATTTATCTTAAATGTATTAATTTAATACAATTTTGTTATATAGCGTCCAGATCCATTGACATTGCTGCGCAAGAATGGTATCGAAAGAGCGAATTTATTTGCTGCTGCCAAAAGTTCAATACCACGAGTTGAGAAATCCGGTTTTGTTTTTGGGCAAAATGTGCACGAGCGTGTAGTAGGTGTGAGTATAAGTAGTGCGAGCTTTTAGTAATGTGTCTAATAAAACATAATTTTTTTGCCCTAAATAAATAGGATAACATTACTAAAGAAACCAATAGGTTCGCCGCAGAAGCAAATCCTGGTTCGTCTTCGGGTGAATTACTTTTCTCTAGCGTTATACAAAATGCTGCTAAATCGAGTGAAACTGATAACAGTTCTGTGAAAGAGACAGAAGCAAAGAGTTTAACTGATGTCGCAAGGGAATATGAAGAAAGTCGTGCTCAGAAACGTAAATTCGAAGAAGTTGAAACATTTACCGGCGAAGAGAATGAAGTCAATATTGTTGATGTAAGTAATACAAATCCGAATTCAAAGCTATTGTTATCGAAGTCATTAATTCTGTATTTCCAGGTGAATTGTAAATTGTTTGCATTTGTAAATAGTAATTGGGAGGAGCGTGGACGTGGTAGTCTCCGTTTAAATGACTCTAAAAACGAACACGAATGTTCACGTGTGGTTTTTAGAACTTCGGGAAATTTGCGCTTATTATTGAACACGAAGGTATGTCGCATAGGATTATATATTCTTCAATAGAAAAATATTCCACGAAATTTCTTATGATTGATAGGTATGGGCTGGTATGGTCGCTGAACGTCCTTCACAAAAATCTTTACGTCTAACAGCTATGGATAATACCGGAAAAATTAAAATATTTCTACTAATGGCACGCCCCGTCGATATAAGCCGATTACATAAGGCCTTAGTAGAGCGAATTGATTTACGCAAATCTGCACATCCAGAAGAATGTCGCTCTTCGGTAAATGATAATAACTGTGAACAATCGAAGAATGGTACTGCTTGCGCAGCCGAGCACCCAAATGACGAAGAAGTCGAATATGAAGATGGAAATGCACAAGCAAAATCAACAGAAGAAAAAACAACGCAGGGCGATTTGAATGAGCCCAGCCCAAAGAAACCAGTCCTTGAAAAAGATAATAAATCTTAAATTTGAATTCATATAAGTACTTTCATGATTTAGAGTATATGAAAAACAAATCTGCATTGAAAACAATAAACTGTTTAATATATTATTCGTTAAAAAACTTTTTTAAACTATGCGCAACATGTAAAAATGTAATCAAAAGAGATGCGAAAACTATCCCAATTGTATTCAAAATAAAAATGAAATTCATTTAATCTGTGTCTTCAAATCAGGAATATTGTTAATCATAACTGATTGTTGCATTATTATCAATAAATTTCATTTTATATTAGCCTAATAGTTACAAACTCGATAATAAATGTTTCTTATTATCTTTAGAGAAATCATAAAAATGGAGAAGAATCTGCTATTTTATCATACATATTTTTTTTAATCAAGCATACGTTTTCTTTATAATACACATGAATTAAATTTAATATGAAGAGCCTATAATAAATTGTCCTCTTTCTATATTTCCTTGGTTTTTTATAAATGTTTTGGAATGCAGAGAAATGTGCGTAATAAAATTAATTCATTGTCAGAACTCTTCTATAATTTAATGATCTCGAGTAAAAGCTTTGATGAGGAAGGCATTGTGGCACTCAATAAATCCCAACAAGAAATTCTGCTCAATCTTCGCAAAGATTTATTTAGGTTAATTCCATTTGGCTACTTTTGTAACAAGTTGAGGAAAATATGCCTAAGAGATGGAATGAAGCAAATTTAAGTATCATTTAATTAGAATAAAATGAGAAGCAAGGATCGTTCAAACCGAAAATGAGTTCTTTATTGAACAGTTATAACGTATAATTAACAACATAAATTTTAAATAAAAATATTAATTGCTATTTTACTAATATTTCCGGGCATTTGTAGTACAATAAATCCCTAAACATTTGGAGTATTTGTGGAAAAGATTCTCGGGTTTTACTTGACAAATAAAAATCTATTAGTTCCAATGCTACCATTTCAATTCAAACTTTTTGTTATAATTTTCAATAAAAATATTAGAGAATTTTATTCTATTCAACGGATTATCAGTTAGTTTTCGATAAATACAAATGAGTTCTTCTGAGATTTTATTTTTGTCTTTTCATTTATATCGAAATCATCGATTTATTAACGTATTGCGAATTAGCAGTCAAACGGAAATGTATTTGAATTGAAATTTTCAGAAATCCTGGTACTAACGTATTCAGTTACAAAATAAGAATTCAATATAAACGAGTGGAGGATTCCCTTTTGTTCCACCCAGTGGCTGTGATTCCTCTACGTTAAGGAACTCAAAAGAATATTGTATTACCTTCGACTAGTTTAATGAACCTGTATTCACATAGAATGTCCTACCTAATTGGATCAGGCTATTAAATCCCTCGTCGCGCAAGATCGTCGATTTTTGCGATTTGATTTTTGTCGAATTTTCGAAATTGGACTTTTTCAAAAGAGAGATACATTCAGGTATCTCCTATTAGACACACACAAGAGATACATACAATTTTGTTAAATATCTAACTTTTATTTTTATCATTATTTTTAATATATAATAGGTACTAATACATAATCATAGGTACTAATACTAATACATAGGCACAACGAAAATATTTCTTAGTTACATTAATTATTAATTCTTATTTAGTTAGACCCTGCAAATTATTGACATGATAACAAATTACGGAACAATTTAAGTATACTCGTTTTCATGTAATTAATTAAATTGATTTCATTTTTTTATTTACAAAATTTTAAATTTTCTGAGACTTATTTATTAGTTTGTATTTTGTCCATGCTTCCGAAAAATACATATTGAGGTTGTATTTTTTTATTATTATATTACGAAGTAAAAATTAAAAAGTTTGTTTTGCATGTATTTTTTATTTATTAGATAAAATAATAACAGGTTAACAGTTATTAATGACTATTATTTTTAAACTTATATCGACATTTTATAAATGTATATAAAAAATAAGCTAAAATTATTAAGTTCTATATAAGTATTTTATGGTCTCTTCCACTGAGAGGTATTACACGTTTTTGAATAATGCACCATTTGTTTTTTTATTAATTTCATTAATATATTTTGCTGATTATGAAGTGAAAAAATTGTTATTATAGAGGAGATAAATTAATTTCTTACTATAAAAAATACTAATTTTTTTTGTTTATTTATTTTTTACTACTACAAAGTACTTAAAGGCTATTTTTTATATAATTCTTCACCTTAACTAATTATTCATTAATTTATTTTTTAAGAAAATAGAATTCGTTAAAAGATTACCGACAATTTTAACAATTTCAAAAATTTATTGGTGCTCTCCTTATGAGATATTTCCTATATTGAAGCTCGAAATTTGGCTCATTAAAATTCCTTAGATCGAAATGGATATGTTGAAATTATAGCCCTTCAAAAGTATCCTTTTCTGATAATAATTTATTTTTTTAATTTTCTATTTCGATTTCATATTTAGTTATTTCTTAGTTGGAAGTACTTGACTATTTAGTCTATAAACAAAAAAAGTAATTAGTATTATTATTGTACCCATATAATTTTTTCAGAAAAAAATTTCTAGATTATATTTGATTCATCGACATAAACATATTCTATAAAATTTATTTGCTTATTCGGAATCTTCACACATTGTCACCTTTTTCAGTTGCCCTTCAACTTTTAGACACAACTACATGCGACATCTTGCGGAACATAGTTAAGTCAATAGTTGAAAGACAACTGCAAATGACTGGCACGAGGTATAATAGTGATGCTCATAACTGAATTATTAAAATAGCGTCGTACTTTTTAACATTATTTCCGCAGTATATACTATAATATCGTTGTTTAAAAGAGAATTTCTTGTTATCTATAGCTTGCCAAGCATTAAATTAATTCTATTTAAAATTTTAAATAATTCAAAACACAAAAGTACATTACATTAAATTCTTACAAACGTAATTAAAACAAGAAGAAAAACAACAACAGCAATAATACTTTGGCTTCATTCCAATAAAATTCATAAAGTGGATTATTTTTTAAAATCACTTAAAAATTTCATAAAACAATAGTTTTCCCTTAAGTTTTGTGATTGCACTTTTTTATAAAAAAAATGAAAACATAATGAAACATAATTTAAGATAAATTTGAGATAAATTAAAATTAAATTTTCAAATGATTTAACAAACAGGAATAAGAAAAATGCATCAAATTTACAGGAGATTGTGCACACGGTTATTCCATACAATTTTAGCTAATGTTACTACAACTAGATACCGTGACATTTAAAGGATTCATTTTCCCACTGACAGCGATAGAAGATCTGAAAAACGATATAAAGGTTAGGTATTATTTTCAGATTAAATTTTCATATATAAAATCCAAGATATTTTATAACTATCGATAGAAATTGAAAACTACAATAGAAATATAAAAAAGAACTTTCGACGATAAGCAATTCTAGTTCATTCCAAAAGTAACATTCACATTCTGTTCGTTCTATCTTCAGTTGTCTTTCAACTGCTCGATGGCAATATGGATGACGTCTTAGCTAGCGGGCAATGTTAAACAATTAAATGGCCAATGGAAAAGGCTAGATAAGACGTTTCTTCTACTTTTTTACATTCTATAAAGTTTTGTTTCAGTTCATATTAGTCTTACCTATTGTGCCGCATATGACTCTTGACTAGTTCACTATTAACCAATGCCGCCATTAAACTCAATTCACCGGCCATTACTGTCGCGCATACAATTTGAGCCAGTTTTTTAGCATTTTCACCAGGTTCTTGAATATTAGCACCGCGAACGCCGAGCATATCTAAGCATGCCTTCTGGCCAGGCAGACCAGTGCCACCGCCAACAGTACCCACTTCCAGAGAAGGCATAGTACAAGTCATATAAAGGTCGTCATTATTTTCTCCCCAACATTCCATGCCGGTGGAACAGTTGCTAGAGGTAACGTTTTGTGCAGGATCTTGACCAGTTGCTAGAAAAACAGCAGTTACCATATTGGCAGCATGCGCATTGTTGCCTGTTTTAAAATTAAAATGAAAACAATTGCTTAATATTTGTGATTATTTTTGATAAAGGTATTTTAAGAAATCATTATCGTTCAATTTTTTAATAGCGTTTTAAGAGTTTATTTACGTTTTACGAGCGGTTACAGATTATTTAGACCTACCTCCAATACTGCCAGCCATTGCGCTACCCGACATATTCTTTAATTTATTGCATTCGACCAGGGTTTTCGCTTCAGTCTTCAATATAGTTCTCAAAGTTTGTGCTGATATAATGCATTCTGCCACAACACGTTTGCCACGTCCTTTAATCCAATTAATTGCTGCCGGCTTTTTATCGCAGCATAAGTTTCCACTTAAAGATATAATTTGCATATCGGGAAATTCAGCTTTGATACATTTCAATGCCATTTCCGAACCCTTCGATACCATATTCATACCCATTGCATCACCAGTCAAAGCTACAAAGCGTATATAGAGCTGAGGTCCATCCATAGCGACGAGACATTCTTTCAAACGGCCGAAACGCGATGTTGAATCGAATTCCTTTTTGATTTTCTGATAATTCTGTTCGTTGTTAATCCAACGTTTTGCTTCAGCAGCTCGTGTTACGCTCGAAAAACGTACACACGGTGCACGGGTCATACCCACATCTTCAACATATGACGTCACACCACGCACCGATAGAGCTTTACAACCGCGATTTGTCGATGCTACGAGAGCACCTTCAGTTGTAGCCATCGGAACGAAATATCTGGCACCATCCAAAAGTAAAGGACCGGCATAACCGACCGGTATGGGAACATAGCCGAGTACATTCTCACAACAAGCATCAATTACATTACGATAATCGAAATTTTTATAGGGTAAACAATCTAAACTCTCCATAGGCATATTTGCACGGGCACTCAAAATCTGTCTGCGTATTTGAACACCACGTTCGGGATCGCCAATAATCGTTTCAATTTTATGCAATGGGCAATGTTGACCGCCAGCATTGACAATGGCAATAATTTCCTCATCGGTTAAATTGCAAGCACCGCCCCATTCTTCTTCCGTTGAATTGAAAATTTCCAAACATTCTTGGAGTGTACGCTTTGGACGAATTAAACGATTCTCTTTGTTTCTAGAGGATATGGTTTTATCATCAATCGTTGGGGGAAGAATGCAATTTAAAGAGCGTTCAGTTTGTATAACTTTTTCATCGGTTTGTGTTGAAGCATTACGGACATTTTGCTCTTCTATGGTGAAAAGAGGCAATTTATAAGCTTTACTGGTGATATAGTCCATGTGACGATGATAATCAAATTTGGTTGGCATTAATGTTCTCTCCTCGAATTGATTTGGAAAAATAGTAGTAGCTCCATTACCACCACCGTTCATTAGATTATTGGTTTGAGAGGATTTGGCAGCTATGGCTACCGTTGATTGTCGTATTTGATCGTGTAGAATGTGGTCTCGATTTTCAAAAAAGATAAACTTAACAACAAGTGCTATGAGTAGTATAAGTATAACGATTTGATCGGCACTCATTGTTAGCCATCTGTAATAATTAGAATAAAATAAGAAACATCGTTATAGAAATAAAAATCTGGACAAGCAATTTTACGTGCTTATTTCAATATTTGAATCTTTTGGGTTGCCTTTCAACTGTTTGACACAGATATACTTGACAACACGTCACTCATAGTGGTGTCAAACAGTTGAAAGGCAATTGGGAAAACAATACAAAACGAAACGATTCCAACTTTGCAATAAGTACATTTTCGAATAAAATTAAAAAGATATTCTGTAATAATATATATAATTTTATATAATTATAAATACGTTGATCATCTTGACTCACTTTATTAAAGCCTCCGAAAATTCATTCGATTCCGTACGATTAGTATTGATATTCATAGTTTGTAATTTTGGTGATAGAGTTGCTTCGACCGTATCGTATTCATTATTAGAGAAAACCATACGACTATAAATGTGTACAATCATTAAACCTGTCGTCATTATGATCTTCACGCGTTGTACTACAGGATTGGCTTTTTGCTCCTCTTCATTTAAGGCTTTCATTATAATTGAATCCTTCGCTTTACTACGAACGATTGACATGTCCACACCATTACGCGACAGATCCAGTATGAGTGATAAGCAAGCCGGATAAAATGTCATAAAAACTATATAATTGACTATAACTGACAAGACAGCGAATGTGCAAAGCACTTCTAATCTCTGAACACCCGATAGTGTACCAACACCAATAACTAGCGTTTCTACAATAGTATCCAGAGATATAGCCGGTCCGAGTATTTCTAAACCACGTGCAATATTATTAGTCACTTCAGCCTGATTCGAACCGGATAGAGCCAATTGAGCCAGAGTACCAGAATTAGAAAGATCAATAAGTAGTAAAAGGAAAAAGAAGGCATCCCTAAAAAAAGACCAAAAAAAAGGTGCAAGCAAGACAAAATTAGTAAAAGGATCAATTGGTAAGATATCATATGCATCATAGTCATTATGTCGTTCACGTCATTTCACTTACTTCAAATCGCTAATGTCGCTGCCCAGAAATTTAATAATTGTTGTTGTAAAAATGAAACTGGAAAAGACGGTAAAGAGGCCAGCGATACCTAAGAGAGATAAAAGAGAAGCCAGATATAAGATTATAATCAATAAAACATACATTAATGTTAAAATTATATAAGTTGGTAGAAATGTAATTTTTACCGATAAAAGTTTACAAAAATTACATGAAGGTTTATAAGAAAAAAAAATATGAACACCCTGTGAATTAATCTCTAAAAACGGGAGTTGCCAGTGCGAATGAATTCAGACTCTTTTTTACGAAAAACTCTTTTTTATGAAATGACATTGAATGCCGTTTGTATGAAAGTGAACTACGAATCGAAACCGGTTATTACTGAAGATCTTTTAATATTCGATGCTTAATCGAATTACGTTTGAGCCCTTAGATCACCAAACAGAATTAAAAAAACACTTTTTATTCTTTCTAAAAATCAAAATTAATTTTGTAAAAGTAATTGCTTTTTCATTTCGAGCAATTTCTAAGCTTTCATTCATTAATATTTTTTGCTTACTTTTACATTGAAAAATTTTACATGTAGATATCCTTTTACTGCTCAAGGCCCATCGACTTTTTTAGAAATCAATGAATTCAGAGTTCTATGAATTATTTATACATGCAATTTAGACGAAGTCAGAAGTTTTAGAAGTTATCGCTATGAAAATTTCCGGTGTGAACTATTTTACAAAGTCCATTTTTTAGCAAGATTGGCAGTATATATTCAAGAAAATATAATTCCTGACTTGTTCTATAAAATAAAGATAAATAACGCATTTTTTGTTCGTTGGCGTAAATTCGAAATTCCTTAACTGTCATTCAAGAATTTGATGCTATTTATTTTGATCCTAACCTCTAGCTTGATCACTAATTTTAAATATTTATAATAAACAATTTATGTTTGATTGTATTGAAAAATGCAAAAGTATTGTGTGTATTTATTTGCATATAATTAATATCATTATAATGATTATTAAATCACGGTCATGGAATTTCACAGAATTGCATGTGAAAAATAAATAAAAAAAGAATAAAAAAAATTCAAAATAATAAAAAAAAATTAAAAATAATAAAAAAAAATTTAAAAATAATAATAAAAACACCAAAACTTTATCCAAAAACAAAACAAAATGATACAAGGAAATGAATTATTTTTGAAAACTCGCCAAACGGGTAAAACCGAAAATAAACAAAAACACAAAAAACCACATTAGTTGTATCTTTTAGATATTAATGCATTTTGAAAATGATCAAGGACGAATTTATTGCTCATTGAAAGGGAGCCGGTATAGAGTAAAGCATGACAAAAATGGACTGAATGAATATCTGAAACGTATTGGCGTTGGTCTTTATGTGTAACTACCTTTACAACTATTGTAAATAACAAACGAGTAGAAACAAAAAATATATATATTTTGAATGGTTTATTCGATAAAGATAGTTAAGTCCAAGATTATCACGAATATTTGTTAAATAAATGTCCAAAGATTTCACGGATGTTTTGTTTACTAACTTTTCTTTGTTTATATACTCCAGTTTCCAAACTATCTTTACAACTGCTGTAAATGATAAAGTCGAAAACAACAAATAATTATTCTTAAACCCTTTTCGATGTTAATAAAAATTGAATCTTTGTGCGGTTGGTCGCTCCCTCAAGATAGTCGTGAATATTCTAAGTTTTCCAAAATTTTCATTGATTTTTTTGTTTGATGCTTAGCTTAATCTTTATGTGCACCAGTTTTCAATAATCTTGACAATTATTGCAAATAATAAACCAGAAAATGTCAAAGACATTATTCTCAGCGATTTTGTGCTCTAAATTTCTTAATTAATGCCTTTACAAATATTGTAAATGACAGAAAAAATATTTTTTTTAATATTTACTCAATACTAACCAAAATCTAATCTTTATATGGTTTGGTTATTCACCGAAGGTAGTCGTACGCATTTTGTAAAATTTTCAGAGGTTTTTCTGTTTACTTAATTTTCTATATGCTCCAGTTTCCGAATTATCTTTACAGCTGGTGCAAATGATAATTGAGAAGAATATAAAAAAAGTCATTCATAAAGATTTATTTGATAAATAAAAATCTAATCTTCTTATGATCGGTCACTCCCCCAAGATTATTGTGATTATATTTTAAACAAATTCTGCAAAATTTTCGAGGATTTCTTTGTTTACTAATTCTTGGTTTTATTATTTATACGCTCCAGTTTTCGAATAATCTTGGCAACTACTGTAAATGATAAGTGAGATGAAATCAAAAATATTGTTTTAAAGATTTGTATGCTCTAGATTTATTAATATCTTTATAAATATTGTAAATGATAGTCGAGGATAAAGAAATAAGATTATTCTCAAAGATCTGTCGATAGTCGCGTATGTTTCAAATAAATTGCGCTAAATTTGCACAGACACCTTTTGTTCACTGGTAGTTAGTTTAATGTTTATGTAAACGCTTTCGATCTTGACAAATATTGTAAATGATAAACGAGAAGATACCAAAGATATTTAAGTGCTCGAAATTAATTAATATCTTTATAAATATTGTAAATGAGAGTCGAGAATTGAAAAGTGTTGTTCCTAAAGATTTATTCGATATGCCATAATGAATTATCGAAATTTATAAAAATTCTAATCAAATTATTTCTCTTAATAATTTGCTTATTGTATTGTTTGTGTGTATGTTCTAAATTTCTTACAATCCCTCTAAATATTGTAAATGATAAGAGAAGAATCAAAGGGATTATTCTCGAGGATTTATTCAGTATTTAGTAATTATGCCACAGCTATCTAATCGCGACGATTGTGTAAATATTCTTGAAAGTGTTTCAATGATTTACTAAACAATTAAAAGGTTTTTTAAATAATAAAAATTTTCTTTCTGTTCTTTTACTTATTTAATTGTTTATGTATATGCAGTAAATTTGTTAATATCTTTAAAAGTATTGCAAATGATAAACCCGATAGATAATAGAATAATTACTCTCAAAGATTCATTCTATATTCACGACATAATTTCCTATCGTGATATAAAAAAACTAATCTTCGCGTGTGTGCGTGTGCGAGTGTCTGTTTGTGCTAATTATTTTTTAGTTCTATCATTGATGAATATGCTAATTTTTTCATTATATCAAAAAAAAAAAAAAATTCGATTCAATTGATTGAGTATAAAAAGAACGAAAAATTTAGAACGAATAAAAAAGTATTGGATTAGACAGTAATCGTAACGATTCGTAACAAAGTAAAAGGAATACTTTTGAATCGAAGCGTAACGAAACGCAACGAAACGAAACGTAACGAAACGAACCTAACCAAAGCTAAACGTAACGTAACGTAACGAATATGGGACAGTTGATTACGCAATCTTCGTTTGAACTTACCCAGAATATATTTCGAGCCCAGTTTATGCAGACTGCAAAATTGATAATAGCAATACAATACTGCCGAACAACGTACAATCGTCATGAGTATAACATCGGCTGCATTATATTCGGCTTCTAGGCCATCGCATGATTGACTCCAGCCATGACACGGACGTTGTCTGATAGATGCGTATGCTGACGACGATGATGATGATGATGATGGTGGTGGTATTGCTGATGATGAGGAGGACGATGTCGTTGTTGTTGTGGGTGGTGGAATATTAGTTGTTGTTGTCGTTGTTGGGGTTGTTGCAGCCTCACCAGCCATCGTCATTATGGGTCCTTTATCAACGGTTAGCATACACGCTGTTATCGTTAATAGCGCTACAATAACTTCCCAAGGATGAGAAGCACAAAATTCACCGTGCGCACGAAATAAACGTCCAATCATTTTGGTAAGTTTTTGTCGTAACGTATCCAAAATTGCGAAATTAATCGAAAAGAGTTTGTGCGAAAATGATAAAACTGTTGGCCGCAGGTTTTATTGTTATTGTTTTCGGTGTTGTTGTTGCTACTTTTATTATTATTATTATTATTATTATTGTCGCTTTCAGTTCAGTTTTAATTTTTCTTGAAACAAATGTAAATAAATTTTTTATTGTCTTTTGTTATTGTTTTGTTGTTTTACATGTAGGTCAATTATTTTCTTTGTATTGATTTTTTTCTTTTGTTTTGTTTTTTCCTTCGACGATCAATTGATTTGTTTAATAAGATAAAGCTCAATAAATCATGCACTGAATCATTGAAGATGTGCCGCGCCACACCGTCAACTCAATAAAGGAATACGAGCGCAAGGGCCGTTAGATTTGTATATGCTCTGAATTTGTATGCGTGTAACAATATTAGTACATTCATCAATCAATCAATCCAATTGCTCTTGGATCTAAATCTATCAATTATTGTGAAAATATTTAAGATCTTTAAATTCTTCAAATGAAATATGTGGTCTCTCGTTGTTGTTGTTTCTGTATTTGTAGCAGTAATAATTGATATTGTTGTTATTGCTGAAGTTGTTTTTTCGATCTGTAATTAAAAAATTTAATGTATAAATAAATGAATGTATAAATAAATGCTTGAATAAGAATAAAAAGTCCGTGGTTGAGTCTAGACAATCAGTTAGACTGGTTAGTGATTTGGTTAAAGGTTTCTTGTATTTTTTTTTTAATTTCCCATGAAATATTTCAGTACAAATAACCTCAAGGATTGACCTTAGAGATGCTTGAAATTGTTTGGACGACATTTAAATACAAGGTTTAATACAAGACTTTAACGAATAAACAGTAATTGCTAAGGAATATTTTTGTTCTTTAACAACTCTTCTTAGAGAAAGTGTTTTCTTTATTCTTTTATAAGAAAGAAATTTTTAAAAAGGAAAATATCTCATTTAACAAGGATCTAAACCGAAAGGTGTAAAACAGACTGAAAAAAGAAAAGTCTAAAACTAAAAACCTAAAAAGATCCAAATTCCGTTAGACAAAGGTCGAAAAAGATATTGAATTATTATTAGGTAAAGTCTAAGCATGCTCCTCCAAAATTGACTGATCGTTCAATGTGACCGAATTTTTCACCATAAAAAAATAAAAAATCGAATATAAGTAATCGGTGGAAATTCAAAATTCTCGATAAGATTTGAGCAGAACGCGTACATGTAATTTAATTCTGAGGTACGCAATTTTATTTCATAACCATTAATCAAACAACCACGTATACAATTGTCTCAAAATTTAAACTTAAACTTCAATTTGACATTTATAATATTTATTTCCAGATATCCTAGATATTTAAGTGAAGGAAAAAAAAAACAAACTAAAAATCCTAAAGAAACGGATATAAAATATTTAAATATTGACGTACACCATCGTTTGTATTCTGATTGTGCATTATTGTCATTAAACAATGTTGATCAACTTTTCAGCCTTATGCAATTTTAACACCATTTTTATCTATCCCCCTCTCTTTTTATCTGTCCGGTTGTTCAATGGAAATCAATAGGAGTTTACTAACATACAACGATCTACGAGCAGGCCGATCTACGAAGCATAACGTCATTGCAGATCTTTTTTATAAAACAATCACGTTTTCGGCGTGCTAAGAAGTCTGCGTAAAATGCAAAAAAGCAGGAGGAAAAAATCAGCTCATGTGCACATAGGATAATAATATCTTAAAATATATAAGGCGTTTTAGTATATGCCATCATTTACAGGGTGATCCGTATTGTAAATTAATTATCGTATAGGAGCTTAAGGAGTTCAGGGATATCATTCTTCCAAAAAATTATGAAACAATACCACTCAAAGGTTTTTGATATAAGAAAGAAATTCTGTTTAGGAAAATTCTAAAGAATTTTCAAATTAAATTTCTAAAGAATTTTCAATGTAATTTTCATTTCTCACTCACTATTAAAATAAAAACCAAAATTTTAAATATTACCTCATTTGCGATGAGCAATAAAGTTTCAAGCGAAATTATTTTAATTGAAGATTTAAAAATGTAAAAGCATTGATGATAATCACACGCAAATGTTTCGAATATTAATTAACATTTTTTAGAAACTTTCGACAGAAAATAAAAAGATAGAAATAAAATGAAACTAAAGATAAATGAAACTATATTTAACTCGAATTTAAAAAAATAATGTTCTCCTATTATATGAAAACAATTATTTAAATAACAACATCTTAAAAACGACTATTTTCGGCGGCAACGAATTTCTAAAGAAACAAATGAATTTTATGAATGGAAAAATTTAAAAAAAAAGAAAAAGATTAACAAAACAAAATTCAATGGTAGACCTTTGGAACTACAAATAATGAACGATCAGATCGGTAAAGTAGAGATTGTAGCAATTTCCGATATTGGGCATTAGTTTATTAGTTTGGTCTGATGCTAAAAATACAACCCATTAACGATTTCAAAACAAAAACTCTACTCGTCATTATCATTTTCTCCTAAAACATAAAAAAGATCAAGAGAGATTAGGGGGAAGAAAGAGAAAATAATGTAAGAGAGAGAGAGGTTGGGGGGGCGATAGAGAGAGTGAGTGAGATAGAGAAGGAAGTGAATAGAGATCAAGATTGAACTTAAACAAAGCAATTTTTACTTTTCTTATTACTTTTCTTTTTTTTTAAATAAAGGTTGAGGTCATTCACAACAGCCGTTTCTATGCAAATATAGAAACCAATATATGAGCTAAAAGAGAAATAATAATGAAAGATGAAGTGTTTAAAAGGAAAAACACCGAAAAAATCATGTATTGTTCAAAACATTCATTTGCATGTTACGGCAGGGAGTATTGAATAACAACAAAAACCAGCAAGAACTGAATATGCATGGCAGCAACAATAACAATAATAAGAATTATTATTTTTTGTTATTAAAAAAATACCAACAAAAATAATGGCTGAATATTCACAGCAATAACAACGGCATAAAACCAAGCAACAAGTAATTATTCACAACATCATCATCATCATCATCAACATCATCATTGTCATGGTCGTTGTCGTTTTTAACGAAAATAACAACTTCTACAATGAAATATTGCAATACTTTCAAAACTCATAATAAATTTCATTCGCGATCTTGAAAAATGTTTCAGCTTTTCAATTTTTTCCTTAATGGTTATTTTTTGGGAAATGTATTAAGAGAAGAAAAAAGTATTTTTGTATTTCATATATACTATTAATTGTGTATACATTATGTGTATACAATAATAACCAAAAAAATTCCCGGAATAAACAGATATTAAAAACGAAAGCAAGTAATTTTTGATTTTAATGTTTGCTTTTTCGCGGAAAACAAATTTACGCATGAATACATTTTCAATTTGACTTTAAATAAATAATTTCATTGTATTTATGGTTTTTATAATTAATAGGATTTAAATAAATTTTCATTTAATTTTAATTATTATTTGATTAATGGGTTTTTTGTAAAATTGTAGTCTTTGGTATAACTGATTTTAACCAACAAGATAAGTCTGCAACTGGACGTTAAAATAATGCTAAAAGTATTGCCATCGCGACGAATGCCAAGGATGATGACGCGGTCAGTATAATAATTTTTGAAATGTATAATAATTTTTAAATTTAAATTTTTTGCTATTGAAATACTTTCATCGATTTCTACAATAATATAAACAAACTAGAAAAAAACGCGATCGTCTTCATTGACGATTCATGATTCAAAGAAACAGTTAATTGACCAAGTTAGTCGACGGATACATTTTTAAGCAGGTTCGATTTGAGAACCTTTATAATTCTCCGTGTTTTCAATTTGGAATTACCAGAATTCAAATTAATTATAATAATGATAATGATGATTCAAGCTCGTGAGTAAATATTATAAACAAATTTTGGACAACTGAAGAAATAAATTATAAAAAAAATTTTAACAATTACAAAATCAAATGTGTAAGGAATTATATACAAAAAAAGTATATTTATAGCATTTACGCAATTATTTTTAGTAAGAAACAAAGCGAACAATTAAAAAAATTTATACATTCAATTAAAAAAATTGATTCATAACAATTTGTACATTTTTATTATTATTTAATTATACAATTTAATCTTGATTGGAAATTATAAAGAATTACTAATTATTTAATTAATAATTACTGAATTGTTATAAAACAAATGTTAAAAAGAAAATGTTTGCCACGCAAAAACAAAGAAAAGTTTCAAATAAATTAAAACAACAAAATAATTTTCTAATTTTTATGCAAATAAATTCAATATAGTAGAACATAAATTGTTATAAAATACCAATAAAAATGCATTAATTCTTAAATAAATAATAAATTAAACCTGATTTTTTTTTAGTTAAAGAAAACTATCACTGCAGAGATAAGTTTTGCCTTCACAGGAATGAATAATAAAAATTTTTATTATTTGACTTTTTTTTGTTTTCTAATACATTTCATTTTTTTGTTTGTGAAAATCCTTGCAATCGGATGATCGGATGAAGCTTTTTCACTCTAGAGTAATCTAATTCTCCGGAATGGCTGATTCCAGTTTGTAACATATTTTCGATTATATTGAATATTTCGTGTGATACTCTAGAGGTGTAAGACAATCCCTTTTAATGGCTTTAGTCAAGACTTTTAATAATAATTGAAATTTGAAATTAAATACCATCCAACACTATGCCCTTATAACGGTACATTTCTTGGGTAAAACATTGGTAAACGGTCGGTTATCAGTTAGTAAGGAGTTACTAATAGTACTAAATACTGTATAATAGTAATAATGATAAATACTAAGTGGTAGTAATAGTACTAAGTGGTTGTAATAGTAATAGCAAGTAATAGTAATCGTACTAAATATATCAAAAACGTTATTAATATTTAATATATACTTCTTTATACGATATTTACCTTTTAGATGTAATAAATTTATAATCACTAAATTATTCCCAATCAGTTTTAATTAAAATCTGATACTTTTCACTTTGACCTTTTTAATAACTTTTATTTATAATTGGAAATTTTGCTCTAGAAAATCACCAGCAAAAAATTAATTTTGTATTAATTTGAGAATATTCTTTAAAATTTTTTTAAAAAATATCTTCCAGTGAATCTAACTTCGAAATTCAAAAGTTACTTCTAGAAAGGACTTTTCAAAGAATACGTCCGATTCACTGCACGTTTGAAACGATTGTATAGGTACAACTCATGCGAGGATCGGCTTTTATTTAAATCTGAATACTTTATCATTATAACATTTTATCTAAATTTGAAATTCTCAAGTGGAGAAGTGGTCGATTGAGAGAATAAGCTTATGACCGCTTTTTGCTTTCCCAAGCGATAACTCCAAAGTATCATTCTCAAATCTATAAATTGCACTAAAAAATGAACGAAATGGATTAAAAAAAAAGATTAAAAGATTATGATCAGGCAACAACCCGTGATAAGAATGATTTATAAAAAAAGAATCTATATCAGTGTAAATGCAAATATTATAATTGCGAATAAATTTATATGACAATTAGGGCATACAATTTAAGGTTATAGCGCGTACACATTCAACGGATTTTTACTTGGGTTTCGGGTTAGGTTTTGGATTTAGATTTGGACAATACAGAATAAACGGAATGCTAAGTCCCCTACGACAAATACTCCAAAATTACAATATTTTTCAATTGTTTTGAAATTGCGTATTTTGCCAGAAGGAACCTTGTGAATTCGGTTAGTGTATGTGAACGCTGGATCAGCTGATCGATATTCGAAAGCCCAAACCCAGGTTTATTTTTGAATGTAAACGCGCTATTACTGACATTTACTTATATCGGTACTTCATATTTAATCATGTCTCGCATTATGCTCGTATAATCTTAACTAGAAAATAATCAATAAAATCTTGAATGATATAGAAAGATCAATCGTTTGCGTTGGGGTTGACTGCCCCGAGAAATGTTTGATTACAATATCAGGCATATTATATAAAACACCTAATTATAATATTCGTATTAATAAATCGAGATTATAATAAAATCCTTTTCAAGATTTTTTTAACTAGAAAATAATCAATGAAATCTTGAAAGATATAGAAAGATCAATCGTTTGCGTTGGGGTTGACTGCCCCGAGAAATGTTTGATTACAATATCAGGCATATTATATAAAACACCTAATTATAATATTCGTATTAATAAATCGAGATTATAATAAAATCCTTTTCAAGTTCACGATTTCATTAATTTTTTTCTAAACATTTTCAATTGTACGATATATAAGTCCGCGACCGCGAAAGTGAATGACACACGGCGAAGAGATTAAATATATGTGTGCTGAACAAGGTCTTGGATACAACCTTCAAATATGGATTATTCCTGACAGATAAGTTTTTGAATTCTATTATTTTAATCAGTGACAATCTAGTGCTAATTACCCTTCAGCAAAGGGTAGAAGACCATTATTTAATGGTACGTTTACCCTACTCCACTCAATAAGGATTATAGGCTGATGAATCTGACAGAGGAAGCTAGACATTCTGCCAGAACAAGAATGGTCTCAAGTGGAGAAGTGGACGATTGAGAGAATAGGCCTATGATAATTTCTTGCTTTCCCAAAGGATAACTGCAGAATATCATTCTCAAATCTATAACTTACACTAAAAAAACTGAAAGAAAGAGATTCAAAAAGAGATTAATGATTTATGACCAGGCGACAACCTGCAATAAGAATGAAGTATGCGAGCGTAATTTATGAGTAATTTATTTCAGTGTAAATGTAAATATTACCATTGCGAATAAATTTATGTGACAGGTGAATCGTTCAAGAATTAATATAATATAGGTTTCATTTCATGACCTGTTGGAGAAAAGTCTGAGAATTGGGGCTTTCAATTTGGTTACTGACGTTTACTAATATCGGTACTTCATATTTAATTGAGGTTCGTATCACACTCGTATAATCTTAACTAGAAAAGGATCAATACAATCTTGGAAGATATGAAAATAAAGCCAATATTCTGCCTGAGTTGAGACTAACCCGAAAAATGCTTGACTAGAATATTAAGCATATTATATTGAATTCCTAATTATAATAAGCGCATTGGTAGATCGATATTATTATACAAAAGCAAATGATAATTAATCATCGTATTAATAAATCGAGATTAAATAACATTACTTTTCAATTTCATGTATTTAATGAATTTTTTAAAAACGATTTCAACTGTATGATATATAAGTCTGTGACCGCGGACCGCGACAGATAAAGAAAACCAAAAAAGGAATTTAAGTGAACGACACAAGAGCAAGGCAAGGTCCAACGAGGCTATGGTCTTAGATATAACCTTCAAATGCGGATTACTCTTGACAGATAAGTTTTTGGGTTAAATTATTTTACCCGAAGACAAGCTAGTGCTAATTATTCTTTGGCAAAGTGTAAGGCCTATTACACATTTTATGACATTTAATGACATTAAATCTACTCTACTATTCATAACAGTATTCATAACAGCCATAACAACTATAGGCTGATGAATCCGATGAAGATGTCAGTGAAAGCCGGACAGTCTGCCAGAACAAGTCTAGTCTCCAAGATTGCCTCTTTTTTCTCAACTTGTTTTCTTTTTAATGAGAATTTAATGGGCAGTAGGCCCCAATCGTCTGAGCGCTGAAAACTGCTGTTAATTAAAATGTGCCACGTTATCAACAAATTGGCCAATTATATTTTGTCCTATATTTCAATTCTGTGACAAATTCAATTTATTTTCACCCACGGCTTTGTATAAAAAATTTATTTGCTTTTCTATAAAAAAACTCTTTTTTTATAAAGACTTTTTTAAAGTAAGTAATTAAATTTGTTAGATATATTTCATTGCTTCGTAAGCCATGACGCGATACAAAATTTAATTTCGAAACCGACCCAACGCCCTTTAATCCCGTTATTAGCCACGAAAACTTTTCAAATAAATGTTAAGAACATTATAATTTTATCATGAATATGTTAGGGAAATATATGATCAGAACAAGGCAATATTTCTAATAAAATTTTCAAAATTTCGTTTAATTCCTTTTTGCTTCTAAAAGTAAGCTTAAATTATTATAAAGAATTGTCATAGAAGAGGTGTAATTTATTTCGCTTAAGAGACTCCAGCTGTAAAAAAACCAACACGCGTGGTATGAAGTAGCTCCTCCACCACCTCCATTGCATTTACACATTACACTCCTCTTCAATGTAGAAATCAGAAGCGGTAACAAAAAAAAATCCACTGATTGAAACACATGGTTCACAATGTTTTTATCGTTTTTAATGAGGAGGAATTAATTTCATCATTTAGCGCTATTTATTGCAAAAAGAAATTATTTTTAAATGCGACAGATTATTTTATCACAATTTTTTTATTATTTGATTATATTTAAATATAGCAGAATAAATAAGAATTTATATGAAATAAATTTTGCAAATACTGTTGTTTTTTTTTGTAGTGGCAACTTAAATATTTTCTTAAAGATCCGACTATTCTTTTATTAAAGGATTAAAGTTTAAAGGATTTAAGTTTGACATTTTTAAATCCAGCAGAATCGTACGCAAATGCTCAAATCGATTAGTTTGATTGACGATTCAATCATATAATACAATCGTTAATTAGGAAATATCTCTTAAGCCATACAATATTTCATTAAACAGACATAAATAACCCAATGGTATAAAAAAGCATTGTATTATTGAAATTATTATAGATGATGTAGACGTACGACGTAGACACTGTAGAGAGTATGACGCTTTATTAAAAAGGGGCATGAAAGGGTAGATAAGGTTGGTACAATTAATAGATTGTAGACAAAGAAAAATTTGTTTACCTTACAGATATTATACATAATGAAATGTATATAAACGAGTTCGAGAGTTTAATGAATCAGCTCGTGATAGAAAATTGAGAGTTCGAAGAGAGTGAGAATGAGAGGCATGAAATTTATTTATGAAATCAATTTATTTTTGTATAGGTCGTTTTTCAGTTACAAAAAAAATTACAATAACATAAATAGCTCCCTCAATGGTTTTCAATGGACATCTAGAGTATGGTTTCGCAACTCTGTCTATTGATCTCAAACTCAAATTTGATTTAGAAAGTGTATAAAAAACAAGTAATAACAAACACTTGGTAATTCTACTAGTTAATTGTACAGTGGTTAATTCTGCTAGTTATTTCTACTAGTTCATTCCACTTTTACTTGTTACGACGGGTCTACTACTCGTTGGTATTCGTTGCAAGCTAGCACAAAATTTTATGAAAAGCATTATGATTATTTCGTTAACGAAAAACTTTTCAGCTTTTTCAACTTTTTTTCTCTTCAACGTTTATTGTAAACCTGCACATTTATATGGAACTGACTTAATTTTGATTACATACACTCACACATGCAATTTAAACGCATCATAAATTGAAAAAAAGAAACGAAAGAGTTATATAATAGACAAAAAGGAAATACTTTCTTTACTGCATGTCTTGTCTTTATTAATATGCCAGACCACCGCTGGCAACGGATAACAAAAAAAAGTAAATAAATAAAATAAAAACTAAAAATAACGACAGACGACTTTTATTCAAAAACCAGTTTGAAATTAATTAGTGAAGACTAAGATATAATACGACGAACACAATGATGTAAAGTAGGATGTGGTTGTATAAGATAAACTATTTGATAAATATCACGATGTTTGTCAATTCATATTTTCAAAGAAACTAACTAACGTTATAAATTTTATCATGCATTAGATTTAAAGAACGTGAAGAAATCAATGAATCGTTGTATGAATGAATCGTTGGATGAATGAATTGTAGGATGACTGAATTGTTGGATGAATGAATTGTTGGATGAATGAATTGTAGGATGAATGAATTGTAGGATGACTGAATTGTTGGATGAATGAATTGTTGGATGAATGAATTGTTGGATGAATGAATTGTTGAATAAAAGAATGAGATTTAGAGTATGATTTGGGCGTATGAGTTGAGATTAATCGCTGTTGTTTGATGGTTTTAGAGTAATTAAGAAATAATCAAATAAGAGCAAATAGTATTTGTAAAATTATTTTTTATTATACCTATGCATAAGTTTAGATTATATTAGTTTTGTCCGCCAAGAGAGAGAGATTTCAATATGATATCCTAAACAACGGCTGATTTTCAAAAAGAATACATCTGATGGTCCACTCTCCATAAAAAAAATCTTTTTAACAGACAAAGTTAACAGAGTTGCCATTAGCGAGGTGATAAAGATTTTGAAGAAATTTCTTTGAAAAAATCCATTCTTTGAAAAATTCAACAAAAACAAATTTAAAAAAAATCATACATTTATAATTTATTTTAATATTAATGTATTATTATTATTTTATATTATATTATATAACTTCAACGTGTCACTGACATTCATGGCAACGTGTCATCGACTCAAGATTTTTCTGTTTTTGAAGGTTTTATAGTCAATGTCGAGATTAAAACCAAAACGAGTTCCAACATCTGTATCATAACTTTACATAGTTTTACGTAATTATCATAATTTTGCATAAAAAGTATGAATATATCATTTAATAAATACTTAATTATTCATTCCAATATTCTTTCCTATCTTAAAAAATATATCCTTGAAATTCGTTTCTTTATTTAAGGTCTTTATCAAACGTTTCAGCTTTATCGTATTCAGTAAATTGTTCAAAATCCAAAGTACTGAAGAAATCATTATAATTATGTTAAAGATATTTAATTTTTTTCTTCATAATTGTTCTATGAAATATTGCGTCAAAGTAATAAATGTTTTTTATGGTTTTTCCACAAAATAAGATATTGATTTCTAAAATATATTATTAGAATATTATTTTATTTTATATAATTATTTTATTAGAATAATAATTAGAATATCTTAAAAATATTTAATTAAAATTTTTTTTTCAAATACTGAAGAAATTATTAGAAAGAAATTTGGAAAACATATAATTTTTATCACTTTTTTGTGAAACATTGAATGAATTATTAAAATATAACTTCTGAAAATTATTCAATTTTTTTATCAATTCCTTTTTCTAAATTATTGAAGAAATTATTAAAATAATTTTTAAATATATTGAATTTTTTATCGATTTTATGTTATAAAATATTGACAAAATTCTTGGAATAAATTTTGATAAATACTAATTTCTTTTTCAATTATTTTATAACAACAACAAATAGAATTCTTAGAGAAACTTTTAATAATATTTTATTTTTTAAATCCTCGAAAGTTGTTTCAATCTTATAGAAATACTTACATATAATATATATACTAGTTATTTAGTGTAAAGTTTAGCGATTTAAGAGGAAATACAGTGCAAGACTTGCTATAATTTAGATCACAAATAAAAAAACTCATGCGGCGGCGTATTTCATATTGATTAAAAAACGTTACGAACGAAGGTTTAAGCACTTAGAAAATATTAATTAAAAATAATTAAAATAGTTGGAATGAATAAACTCATAGAATCATAGACTTGACAATTATAAGACTTCATCGACAGTTATGACTCCCGTTCAAATATTCGCAATGTCCGTGAAGTGAGAATGCCCTTAGTTAATATTATTCAAAATAAATTACTCCATCATTATCGATGGCAAACAGATTTTTAGATAAAATACAATAACACCAATTCCGCTTAGATTAAGCGACGGGCATAAAATATGCGAATATAATTTTCATGGTCAACGCGACAATTATACAATTTTAAATCGACTTGGAAACTAATTTGTCTAAATTACGGTACACTATAAAAATTTATAAATTAAATTATAAACAGTAAACACTATCGGATTTTTAACTTTTGACCCGAAGGAAAAAAGTGTGTTCACTTCGTGCTTCCGTCTTATTTCCGCTTGGGTTTCCGTTTCTGACGCAAAAATACAACGGTAAAAACAAACAAAAGCCGGGGCTGAAAACTTATTTTGAACTCAAATGCATCAAAGGAGATAGAGAATTTGATTCGATTGTCTTTTTGTAAGTTTATTATCATGAAACTTTGAACTTTTATTTGTGATGAATTTTTTAACTTTTTCTGTAACCGATTTATTGTTGAAAGAAAGAAATTTTCAAATTAGATTTTATAAGACTAAAATAAAATCGAATATAAAGTATTTTTTTTTCTCCGGTAAAAAAAAAGAAATGACAAAAAATCCAAAACCTATTTTTCACAACACTTAAAGAGGATAGATATAAAATTTCATTAAGAATTTATCGATCAAATGATCGTGAAATTTATGGTTAAAGTTTGGGTTTCCAAAAAAGTTAATTACGATTTACTGCAATGATTATTTGATATTTTTGTAAGGAATTAAAGCAGACTGAATAAAAAATTCGCATAAAAACAAAAGAAATCTGATATAAACAATATAAACCCACATACGTGCTCTCTCTCGGTCTCCTCTCTCCCCCCCCTCTCTTTCGCCAACTCTATCTCTGTCTCTCTCTCTTACATCCATGGTATCATGTATCGCATTTTAAGAGAATAGTTTATAATCATATTTAATTATGTCTATAAAGCAACAAAACCACTCATCGAGCCGGCAAACACTAACCACCAGTAACGTATGGCACAACGGCACACGATTATAAAATCTCTAACAAATCCGCATAATTAATTAATTGTCTACAATTGAAGATCGCTACGTTGTTGACCGACCGTCTCTTATGTTACAATCAAGCATCTCGCTGATTAAAAAAGACTAAGTAAGTACGAGTATACTCGTTGTGGATCGGATGTGCAGTTCGTTATTATTGTCTCTTTGTGTTCACGCTTTATAAACCTGAGTTTTCTCGGTGGTTTGTTTAGTTGGTTAGTTAGTTGGTTAGTTCGATGGTTGGTTAGTTGGTTAGTTCGGTGGTTGGTTAGTTGGTTAGTTAATTGGTTGGCTGGCTGGTTTTATGACTGATTGGTTAGTTGGTAGGTTGGTTGGTGTAGCGGATCGTTGGTTAGTTGATTATTGCTTTCGATTTTTGACTTTGGTTTGGTTTGATTTGCCTAATTTTGGTTTGTTTTCGATGTTTGGTTGGTTTGTTTTCTTATTAATTAGTTTATTAGTTAGTTATTTGACTGGTTGGCTGGTTTAGTTAGTTTGTTGGTCAGTTGGTTAATCGATGAATTATTGAGCTTCAATCTTCAATACGCAGGCGTTCGGTTTAGTTTAGTTGACTAGATCTCAAATCATTAAAAATGAAGAAAGACTTGATATAAACTAGTGGGTTTATACGACAAATACTATTAATCGTATTCAAGAAATCTTCCTTCTCTCACTCCCACTTTCCCGCTCAGTCATCCACTATCTCCCTCTCCTTCTCTACCCATTCCCTCTCCCGCTCTTGCGTCTTTTATTGGGTAATCACCTCGATGCGTAAAACAATCAGTAGGACTAGTTTATGTCATTTACTGCACCGCGTACATTTCGATCGATGCAAGATGATTGTGTAAAACCACGCACCGGATGCAGCGGTGTATTCGAAGCCAAGTTAAGCATAACGAAAACAATAACAAGCGTTCAATAATATCAATACTGCACAAGTGCAACTAGTTACGACATCCTTATGATTTCTTTTTTCAAATAAACAATAAATTCATGTATGGACATTATTTCTTGATATAATAGCGATTTATCAACAATTCTGTTTGGAAGGTTAACAACATGAACTCCTGATGATCATAAAGTTATTCCAGAGGATTTGATTGTACCTAGTTTATTTACAAAAAATACCCATTGCTTTACACGTAAAAAATCCACAGAGCTAATTGAATTTCGGTCTTGTACACAAATATTTATCTTCCAGCGGGAGTTTGTTTTAGGACAACATTTTTCTTAGAAATCAATCGTAAAAATAAGTTAAGTAATTTCTTTTTTGTGAATTAACCCAAGTTAAAAAATTGCAAAAATATTCATTCCGTTAACATTAACTTATTTTGTATTTATTCAAATATATTTTCTGTTTTTTTTTTGTAGAAGGTACTTTGTAAATACGAATTTATTGTTATTGCATCATCACTGCTAACAAAACTTTTAATATAAAACCTGTCTATTTTTGAAAAGAATATATTGCTAACCAATTGATTTAAACGATGTTCGATTTACCGATAATTAATAACTTTTGGAGGTCAAATTCTGGTTTTCGGCTTCATTAAAAAATATAAGTCTTCAACGTAGTAGAGTTGTTTGGACGACGCGACCTTTGGCCGCGACAAAGATTGTAACTTTTAGTACGTACAATGGTAGGTATTATGGGTATTATAACCCGGAAAAAATGTAAAAATCTTGATTTCTACAATATTTCCAAAATTTTTTCTCAATTTGTATACAATATTCCCAAAAATTAAAATTAACTACTTTTTCCTATTTATGCTTACTACCGTGTTTCTCCGGTAACAAATTGTTTACGACGATATTCCGCAGCTCGTGTGTTTAAAAAATATTAAGCAATAGCTGACTTCAGGTTGGGTTGCAACGACGTCGATCATTATGTTCAAATCGTTATGGAGAAAGTTACCGGAGCGAGCATCAGGTTTTCAATTTGTTTTCTTTTACGTTCAATTTTCATTTCAATGCATTTCCCGCCGCAAATTTTATTCATAGTAAAATAAATTGCATAAAGAATGAATTCGCATTAACATTAACTACTAAAACAGGTGCAGTTAGTTTCAACTAACTCTTTCAAAAAACAAAGCACGAACACACTAAGAGAGAAAGAGAAGCAAAAAACCAAAACCATCAATAAATTGTTGTGTGGCCAAATCTAATTGTTGTTTATTTTGCCTTGGCTTGACGGCGGGTAAAGAGATAGGAAAACAAAGAAACTAAAGAAGAAGAAATATCATACAAGGCCAAACGAAAAGGAAGAGAAATAACAAAATCTGTTTTTAATAAAAGGATTAAGAAAAAATGCCAACGTAGGAAATGAAAACGAAGAGACGGATGTATAAATTGATCGGATAAATGAAGATGATGATGGGCTGAAATGTTAAACGAAATAACCAAAAGAAAAGAAAAGAAACATTTTAATCAATGTTGTTGTAGTTATTGTTTGTTGTTGTTGTTCTTGCTGCTGTTACTGCCTGGCTTTGCTTTTGCTTTTTTGTTACTGATTTTGCGTCTACCGCCGGCGCAAATGTTGTCGTAGAGCTAAGAAATAGCCTACCGCCTCTTTTGTAGCGTTATCGCTTGCCTTTAAATGGCTATTATACGACTAGTTAGCCGTTGTCAGCGTAGTTTTTCATTTCAATTCATTTTGTTGTTGTCGTTTTCATTTTGCCTCTTCTCCAGCTTTAGACAAAACTTAAATATTACGAAATCGTTTCAATGGAATTTGAATCTTTTTCGCAATTTATTTTATTTACTTATATTTTGTTTGGTTACTGTTGTTGTTGTTGCGTTGTCTGTGTCTGTGCGCGTGCTTATTTTTATATGTGTGTGCTTCATAATTGTGTGCATTACCTTAACTCTTTTCTTGTCTTCTCTTCTGCTTCCATACGATTTTGTAGATTTTTCGCAAATGTCTAGACGCATTTTTCGATTCTTTTAAATAATTTTTATGACAAGAATTATCAAACTCCAACGAAAATTGATAAAAAATGTGCAGGGTTTATATCTTAAGAACACCACAAAAAATGGCAAGCTTATGGCGCAATATTAGTCAAGTTTATTGATTGTGAACTGCTTACGGTGACGAATATTAGGACCCAAGTACTTTATGACTTTTTTTAGATAATTACGATTGTATTAAAGCTTGTCTAATTTTGATAGAATGTTTCATAATTAATCTGACAGCGTATGCAAGCGACATCGCCGGAGACTTTAATATTTAAGGTATTTGCAGTGATGGTCTTGAGACGCTACCTTTTCTAATGTTTGCTAGATCGTAGGAAAGATCAAAATTTACAGTTGGTCTATCAGATTAATAAATCAACAGTGTAAGAATTCAACACTTTATTAGAAGACGATGGCAGTCTCAAAATATAACCCCAATGTATTCTAGACAACAATGTAAGCACGTACAGAATATATTTATTAATTGTTCGTTTTTTATGATCAACTAACTGTCATCTGTATACGTCTTAAAATTTCCAACAATCCACAAATTATTTATGTGATCTACTTTTTACTTCTTAATGTTGTTTTTGTTCTTTTTTCTAGCAATAGTTTTAGCACTTATGTCTGCATTAATAAAGAATTTTTAAGTGTTTTTTTTAATTTATTTTTGTGAAAATGAAATACGTGTGAAACAATAAACGACATTACTTACTTACTTAAATAATTAGAGTATTTCATTAATGCACAAGTCAAGCCACATAAACAACAGAATTTGAAGAGTATTTCTAATTGAACTACAGGAAATGAACGTGACTTTGCACAAGTAGTTACAAGTCTTGTGATGGTACAAATTGTATATTTACGTGGTACGCTCTTAAGAAATGAAATTAATATGTGGCGCAAAAATATGACACATACTCGCACATAATTCCACAATTAAAGAAAACGGTTTCACTTCTTTTGAAAAGTTGTCATTAATTGAAAATTTCAGGATTTCATCTCCGAAAGTACAAATCTGGAAAGAAGTGCATCTGACCCCTACGTGACCTAAATTAGAGATGAGCTTTTGTAAGCACTTATACATTTTTCGCCAAACCTTGTAACCTTTTATTTGCTTGAAATGAACTGATTTCTGGACGTACTCATGACCTAATTGTTTTTTTATCGGTTACTTTTGTATGAATTATTTTTACCATTATATATTATTATTGCACAAAAACATGAATAAAGCAAAATAGTTAACGGACTTTGGTTAACATTTTTAAATTAATGTTTATAATAATTAGAAGTGTATTAGACGGCAATTCAGTATGTTGTCATTCTGTTTTTTAACCATAAAAACTTACCGTTTTCGATTCACAATTTTTATCAGCTTCGTATTCGTTTTTGCCAATTGGTAGTCGCAGCTTTAGCCAAATAGCATTTAGTCAAATAACTTTTCATGAAACGCTAAGAATTCCTGTAAATTTATGAAATTGTCATTTTTATGAATGACAAAACAAATCCGTAATTGACTTCAATTATGGAATTATTGAATTACTGACTCTCAATGATCATATTAATAGCTAGCACATTTTAATACCCTTTAATTTATTATATAATTAACAATAAACATACACAAGCTTGCGTGTATATGCCGTGGTAAATATCGGATATGCTTCATATCCTCCACAACACTTCAAAAATAAACATTATCTTTTATTAAAAATTCTATATATCTTCAAATTTCACTCATGTGGCTTGTTGTAGTTAACAAATGTTATAATCTTTGCCCATTTATACCATTTTTAATATTATCTTTTCCCTGATATGAGAACTCAATCCAAACATCTACTAAATTCACTACCGCTTGAGACAGCTGTTACCTATGAACTGTCAGATAGGACAAGTCACGTTTCACTAATGCGTTACTGGATTGAAAACTATTAAAAAGTGTTGCATTTAGCGCCGGTAATCAAATCAACCCTTTGTTTTGGGGAATAAATAAGGTATGTAATAAAATGGTCATAAATAGCGTAAATCATATTACTTGAGTCTTATCCAACATAAATCGTACAATTTTACATAAGGAAGTTTATAAATCTGCATAAAAATTTGCGCTGCAATATCGGTGTCAAATCAACAGTTTTACATAACGCGCCTTCATTAATTTTCGGATTTCTGTTGCTTTACATTGATGACAATAATACAATATTTGCAAATTGTTTACAAGACGACTGATAATGTATAGTTAAAAATATTTGCGCGACTGTACAAGGTTATAAGAGCATAAGAGTGAGATTGTGTAATAACTCCAGACGATTTTCCGTGTTTGCTTTGTGCAACATCGTAATTTTGCTGCAAACAGCAACAACTTGGGAAAATGACAAGCAGGCACAACGAAATAATCGAACGGCACTTCCGAAAATAATCGAACTATATTGAAAGTACTAATATCTGGGCAATATTTTTTTCGTACTTTGGTTGCACTAAAGCGAAAACCACGTAATAGATATATCGAAATCAAAAATTTTATCTATATTTTTTTGGGTTATCTTTAAATTGTTCCTTTTCTATTACCAATAAATCGTATTACCAGAAAAAAAAGATTGTATATAATTTCAGGAGGGATTGTATATAAAATCAGGAGAGAAAACTGTATATACAAATTTATACCCTTATCAAATTAATACGTATATCCCATTTCTCCATTCCCCAATTTTAGTTAGAAGCGAAAGAAATCAAAAAATATAAATGATCATGGTTGTATATAAACTTTTGATTGATAAAATAATTACGTAAAATGCAATGGCTAAGAGAGCAATAGAGTTTTATTTGTCTTAGTTAACATATCTTGAATCATTCTTTAAAATGAGAAAATTGTGTGCAAATGAGAAAATTACTTTAGAGAAACCTATTGGGTCAGCAGTTCCCATGGTCTTTTGTTATCGAAATCATCAAGCTTGCATCTACTTGGATGTAGGAATCAAACAAAACCACTTTAATAAATTTTTTCACTTACAAAAAGTGATTGAAGACTTTGAAAAACATCACGCTATTTGAACATTAAACATATTTTCAATTTTCATAACTCATATATAGCGTGATAACCTTTACCTATCATTATTTTGATAAATCTTTCCACAAATGGGTTTTAGCACATTTGTGAAGACTAACATTGAATTTCCTCATTTAATTATTGACCTGTATGTTCAGTTTTGCTCATTAACTTTTTTTGGAAAAACCATGTCTATACAAATATTTAGAGTATTCAAAGGAAGCTGTTTTTTAAACTCGCTACGATCTTAACGTGTTTTGGAACACTGTTCACTAGTTAATATTATCGGAAACTATATATTCGTAAGGACATTTTTATGAAGAAATCTTTTGGTCCATAAATTGAAATTATACTAAAATGTATTCGTAAATTAAATATATAAATTTCATGATAATACAAATGTTATCATGATAAATAAAATGTTCATATTATTTGTATATTGCTTCCTATATATAATTGAACTGGCTGTAAGCGCTGCGTTTATACGGTGCCAAAATTTGGACTGAACTGTCGAAATAATACATGTTTTCATTGTTTAATACAATGATGACAGGAGCAATAGCAGCGAAACGCACAGTTTTCTAATTTTTTCGTTGTCGTCGACGCAAACAGCGTCGAAACTTTTTTCCTCGTTCCCCGTAAGAGACAGTGTTATTTTGACAGTTCGGTTTGAATATTCGCACCGAATTCCCATGTTTTGACAGCATTTACGGCATCGATGTGCTTATACCAAGGTTTCCATTGTCTCGACTCGTTCTTACAGTTGGCTTTCAACTGTTTGATGTGGTTGTACACGGAATGAACGTACTCATAGCTAGAGATTATAGCAACGCCAAATAGTTGGAAGGCAACTGGAATGAAGTTGTTATGCGACAATTCGAATAAGCGAAAAGCAAAACAGCTGTTCATATCAATCACAGGTAGTCTTGAGGCTTTCGATTTGGTTTTTTGCTGGGTTAGGAAGTTTACGAACGGAAATGTTGAAAAGCGTTTGGTCTCCAAATCTTAATCTTTTGAAAAGTGTAGTATCATTACAACAACAAGTTCGAGTGAGTAAAATAAGAACCTGATTAATTAAAGTTATTTATGGATTCCTTCAACAGTCTACCTTCATATTAAAACGTCGATATCAGCCACTGCTAGCCAAGACTAATACAAGACCTAAGAAACTGCGTGCCAAGCACTTTATCTATGACCTGGTGGAGGATACTTTAGTTAAGAAACGGCCCAATGTGGAGGTAGTGCTCACTACATTTGTTGAAGGCGTCGGTGATAAGGGAGACATTGTTTGCATGAGACCAAATTTTGTATATAACAATTTACTACTTCCCGGCTTAGCTGCTTACAAAACGGAAGAAAACATTAAAAAATATGCCAAAACTGAAGAGGAGAAATCACGAGTGGCACATAGTTCGCCTTATGCCCAGAGAGTATGATCGAACAAATTAATTGCATCAGTATACCTTAGATTTTTCATTATTTTTTAGACGGTTAATATGTTGGAGAGTATGACATTAGCAGTGGTCATGAATAAAGACCAACCATGGGTCATTGAGCCATGGCATATACGGGCTTCTTTGCGCAAATCTGGTTATCACTGCAAAGAAGAATGTATTACATTGCCAGAACAGAAAATTGAAGGTCCCGATTTAAATAAAGAGAATAAAGAGTTTTATTGTACTATAACTATAAACAATTTGGAAAAGGCACGTTTGAAATGCCGCATACATCATTGGAGTACAGATCCGAGTGAGCGTTTACCATACGTTGTGGAGCATTGGAAAATGCCAGCTGAACCACTTTTTGGTGACGCATCCACCGAAGAAAAAGGCAATGAATTAAGTGCAGGCGATGATAAATTCAAACAAGTATAGAAATAATTTAGATATAATAAAAAGTATGAAGGCATTAAAAGTATTCCCTAAAAATTAAAGAATACTTTTTAATACAATTGCTTTTGATATTCCTTTATGAAACGTTTGTGACAATCCCCTTCATCAGGTAAAAAGCTTTAATTTTTATATCATATTGCTGCGTGGTTTTGAGAGTAGTGCGGTTGTGAACACCATAGATGGGATTGGTGGACAGAGTAGTAGTGCTCAGCTTGAGCAATTGCACTATTATTTATAAGTGTATAGTCCTGTGGTAAGGATTCTAAGATCCTACCGTCGTTTTACTTCACGTTTCTTAATCAAATTAAAATCGCGAATACTAATGATAGTATTATGGTTATAGGATTCCTCAAACAAATACCATAAATCCTGTCTACTCCGTCATAAGAGTCTCCCAATACCAGTACTCTAAATACATTTCCTCAACATGCAAAAGATGAATCTACTGGTACTAACGACAAAAAATATTTCTCGCTCGCTTTTATTGTGTTAAGCCTTTTACATAAATAGAAATTATGAAAGAAAATTAAATTGATAAAAACACTTGTTTTTTTATAAAATCAATATCTTAAGACACTATAATATAGGATTATATGATGTGTGCTGTAACATGGACCAAATTAGGACATTTTCATAGATTAATTTACTCTTACGGAATTCTTTAATTTAGTGCCTTTAATTCTACATCAAAGATGAGTGTACTGTTTGGTGGAATTGTTGGTGGTGAACCGCGCGTTCCATATCCCATATTAGGTGGACAAATAATACGGCGACGGCCGCCCAATTTCATGCCAACAAGGCCAATATCCCAACCTTTGATCACTTCACCACGTCCAAGACGGAACTTAAAGCCGGCACCCTGTTTCATACTATCAAAAACTTTATTGTTCGATTTCAAACGGCCTTCATAGTAAACGGTAACACGTTTCCCGGGATTTGCTTCCGGCCCATTACCAATGCGTATGTCTTCTATTTTTAGACCACCTGAAAGGACCTTTTCTCCGCCAGCCTTTTGGTTATTTTGCTTTTGCTGCGCATCCTTCTTATCTTTTTTGTCTTTTTTTTTCTTTTCAACGACAGGCTTAGCAACACCGTTTGCTTGATTTTGGGGTTTCTCCAATTTGGACTTTTTCGGCGGTACTATATCTTCAGCATCACTTTCGCCATCATCGTCATCATCACCTTCCTCTTCATCATCTTCAACTTCGTCGCCGCCATCATCATTATCATCGTCATCGTCATCATCGTCTGAGTCATCGTCTTCCATTTCTACATCGCTGTCTTCTTCATCATCATCCTTATCAACAGCTTCAGATTTAGCACCCACAGCATTTGCCTCAGGCTTTCCCTTCTTTTTGATTTTCTTATTTAATGCAGCGCGTAAATCTCCCTCAATTTCCTCAGTTGCGGATTCTTCCTCCTCTTCTTCTTCCAAGCCATCCAAGAAACTTGGATCATTTTCAATTAAGTAACCCGATAAGGTAACATTACCACTACCTATGATCGATTAGAGTATCAACGAAAAAAAAACTAGAGTAGCCAATAATTTAAGAATTCAAATCAGTACCTTGGCTTTGAAATGAAACTTCATCACCTTCAGCAAAATTCAAGTCTAATGTTGCTTGCTCGCAAGTGTCCTTGCGTAAAGTGCATATTAAAAATTTTTGTTCCTCGTGTGTGAGGAAAATCTGTGTTGCGCCACCTTGTGAGGAGCTTGAGTCTAAAGCCGCTTGAGATATATGAAACGACTTGCTAGTAGTTTGAGTATATTTGCGATTAGCCTTTAAATTTAATCCTGTAAAAAGAGCAACGTAAAAAGAAATATATTGCTTATTAAAACTCGAATGAAAGCATGGCTTCGCGCAATCGTAACACGTGGTAGGACATGTTTTCTCGTTTTGCCGTTGTAGTTAAAAATAATTGGTGTTTTTAACTTACCCCAAAACATTTTGGATACTAGAAAATAAACTTGTTCACAACTTTATTAAAGTATTCCAAAGGATTCCAAAAACCGGCAATAAAGATCGATGGTGGCAACGCGGTGTCTTCCGAATTATGCACGAAATGAACGCTTATAACAGAATTGCCAACTTAACACCATACGAATTGCCAACTAGTAGGCTTTTAACAATTTTTGCACGAGAGGTAAAGAGATAGGACACTCGTTGCTGTAAATTATGAATTCGTTGTAATGGACATTTTCTATAGTCTGTTTAATTCACGGACACATTGTGTGAGACTTCTTTCGATGTTGTTATTGTTTGCTGTGCGCTTGCTAACAAGTATTTGTCATGTGTCACGTGTTGAAAACATTTTGCTCAACTTCTATTTTCATGCAATTTTCACCAAACGTAAACAATAGTGGTAGGCTTCACTTTATGAAAATAAATGGGAAGACTCGGAGATAGACGATCTTCCAAATCAATGTGAAATATATATTTCTTAAAATCTTAAATTCTCAAAATCTTAAAGGAAGTTACAGATATCTATAATTAATCATTAAAATCAGGGCACCACCATTCTAATTGTATTATTTTGTGTACTGAGTCTTAATATTTTATTTATCAAATGATAAATAAATAATAAAGGAAAAAATAAAAAAATATATTTTTTGTATCCGCTGACCATACAAATATTCTATCCCCTAGAATCGAGACCAGTGCGAAAACGCACGTGCGAGTGTCGTTTGGGTGGCTACAAAGTTCCACTGAAACTTGTACCAATTTCCTAAGAAACTTGTACCTTTTTGTGAATATATGCAAAAAATGTGCATTGTTAGTGCGAGTACCGTATTTCCTTATTTCTGGTTCCCACATTGTGCCTAATTTTTGCGTAGAAACTAAAGATAATGGGATAGGACACACTCAATTCGCCGTTTCAAAAAGCGGTTTACGAATTATATTCTTAATGCGGCATATGTTTCTCTGTGTGAATGCAAATTTGGGAGTTAGACAAAATTTGTTCGAGGTATAAAAATATTTATAAAATGGAATTAATATGGAAATATATACGCTTATTCGAAGATTCGTATCGTTTCGTTGCGTCTCGTCTCTCTAGTCGACTTTTAACCACTCGGCAGGGCGGTACACACGTTGCAATCAAATGGTCAAAAATTAACCGGAAACACGAGGCGAGGCCAGACGCTACGAACACTAGAATATGCACGATATTGAAATTTTTAGCAGGGTTTACATTGACATCTTTCCCTTGGGGTTGATTTCATTAGTTTTTGCCTAAGTTGTTTATTTACTTTGGATATACCCTGCGGAGATAAAAATAATACCCAAATCCAATAATATTGCCTACAATATATGCTAAACATTTGTATTTTGGATCCCAAATTAATATGGTGGACTGTTTCTAACGGTTTTGATAAATCGGCAAAGACGTAGAATCAACAGATGTTTAACAATTGTTAGAAAACAACCACCAGACTAATTTAAGCTTATTTGGAAGAAAGCTTTAGCATTTATAAAAAAGAGGACATCCTCGTTCCAAGAAATGACTGACTCACACGTAGATACCTTTTCTTAGCGTTCGGTTAAAAATTCTCTTATAAAATAGTGAAATTACTAAATATTTCAAAGATTTTCGAATAAAACCAAACAAATGATTTGTAAAACGTGTACAGCGCGCGAACCTGATTAGAATTTTACTTGAGTATTTAGTTACATTTGCATAGAAAGGATAAGTTGTATAAGAGTTTGTACAAACATTTCATGAATTGAAGTGAACCAAAAAATCAAAAAAATAATAAATCTGAATAAGTTGAATATTTCGGTTTTGTAAACATTTCTTTTGTATTGAAGCTGCATAACATTATAATTTATTACTTTATAAATTTTCTAAGCCAGCGGTGATTTACCTTTGGAAAAATCGATTTTTCTTTCCACCCCGTGACACTTTGTAAGAAAAAAGCTTTTCATATTCCAAATATTCCCAATTTCCAAAATTTGTAATAAAAATGTAAATGTAAACAAACATAATCGGACTCCACTACATCACGTTTTGTTTGTTTTTTGTTTGCCGGTTTTCTATTTATTCGTACTTTCGAAAGAAAACAAATTGAGATAATCTCATTTCTCGTAGAAAAATTGAATGATATATGTTTGCATATTACTTCTTTTACGACCATAACTATTATTATTACTATTAATAGTATTAATACAACTATTGTTATTACCACTAATATTTTTTGTACTTTTTAAAAGAAAGAAAAGTGTTTTGAATAAATTGAGTTAATTAATAAATTGTTATAAACTAAAACGACGGTCGCTACGTTTTAAGTTTTTTAAGATGGTAGTAATTTCCGGTATTGATAATTACTCCCTAAATGGTAAGTTTTGAACATAATTGTATAGCAAATTGTTAAGAACTTACTAACTATATGAGATTTAAACAACGAGAGAAGAAACAACGCATAAATTTATTGTGATCACTGGTAGAATGCCAAATATATTCTCGTTGTGATTTGTTGAGCCTGTTAATGAATATTTACTTAAAACCGTTCTAGAATAATGCGTTGTCATTTTTTATCGTGAGTTCTCACACCAGTTTCAGAACGGTTTGAGTGGTAAACCCAGTTTTGGCAGCCTTTCAAACAAAACAATTAAGACCGCTAGTCTGGTAAATTTCGAAATTTCATGACAATATTTTTGTTCATTCTGTTGTAATCGTAACACAAATTAATTGCAACATTTGATTGCATTGACAGACGGGCATATAAATCTAATGGTTGAGTGACAGGACGTAACTGTAATTTCAATTTATCACAGCCTATGCAAGCGTTTAGCCAAGACATGACGAGACGTATGGATTTTTAAAATTTTGGTTTCTCTCAGTCAAGTTACGGCAGCATTTCATATAAATATTTTCGCTGTTTGCAAAATCGTAGAACATAGCGTGATAGTTAAAAGTGATTCCGTGACCGTTCTCGACGAACAGCACAAGTGAACGTTACTAACCACCATGACGCGTAGTCACGTTACTTAAACAACGTAACATCACGTTACTTCTGGACTAATTTAACCGTCAATCGAATTAGGTCCTGATACCGGCTCACGTTCTGATACTGAATCAGGTCCTGACACCGGCTCACGTTCTGATACTGAATCAGGTTCTGATACTGAAATACATACGGGGAAATTATAGTCTTGTAATTGATTGGGGATGTAATCGCCAGAGGCGATAAGTAGGGGATTCTTGAGATTATTATTATTATTTTTTATTATTATCCGAATACCAATAGGAAATATTTCTCTTTTTAAGGGACTGTGGAAATCACAACTGTTTTGGGTGCAATTTTTGGTGTGGTAGCTTTGATGCTGGTTATATTTCTTTATATAAATCGTCGTTGGTGCTTCCATGTAAGACACGGTTTTACATGTTGTGAAGAAAAGAACCTTTCATCATCTAGATACATCGAGAAGGGTTGTAAGTTCTAAACGTTATATAATACGTTCTTATTTTAGGGTTCGAATCATTTTGTCTCGCCTTCATTTTTCAGTTGCCTTTCAACTGTTTGACATAGCCTTATTCAGCAAGACGTTACTTCTAGTATTATTAAACACTTAAATGTCGATGGAAAAACCAAACGTGACTTTGGAATAATCATAGCAATGTGATTATTCCAAGGCTCCCTTCGACTTGTCTTGCGTTGTCTTTTCGGTTGGCATTCAACGGCTGATTTCGACTGACGCTACTGCAAGATACGTGTTGCCGAGTATGCCCGTGTTAAATATTTGTAAGGCAATCGAAAAGACGGTTAGAGCATATGCAGATGGTTCGAAACTTGGAATAAATTCATACCACTGAAATACTTAATCAGCATTTTTCTTAATATTAGCACGAAAACGTCGTTATGATAATACCAGTTCTGACTCAGAAGAGGATATTTTACGACGTATGCGTTTGCAGCAAGCGCGTAATATATATTCGAATGGTCAATACAAAAATTATGGTATCAGTCAACCGAATCCTTTAGCTCAACAGAGTTTCTATTACAATCATGGCGAATTGCAACGTGTAACCGTGAGTCCACGTGAAACTTCTAAAGATCCATTGGCAATAGCTGAACGTGGTAAAGTCGGTATACAATCATCCCATAGTGAATGCAGTTCGAATGATTCAATTGAGGCTTTAACGGTCGATAGTCAAGTGGGAATTTTAACAGGCGAGAAAAAAGGTAATGAAGAGAGCACATAAAAATTTCCCTTTGTGAACTTTTTATTGCATCATACCTAATAAATTTATTTACAGAATGTCATCAGATCAGAACCAATATCATTAAGACACCGATTATTAGTGGAAATAGCACATCATCATCATCATCACTTAAGGAATCCCGCATTGACGGTCACTCCGATTTAATAAAGCCTCATAAATACCAGGAGTCTAACAAAACGAACGCTCAACAAGACCAGTGTTTGGTTGATATAAATAATTTAGATGACCGTAATCGTATTAATAGCACCAGTAATGGCACCAACAACAACAATACCAGCAGCAACAACAGTAGCAGTCTTAATAACAACAACAATAGCATAAATAGGGAAGAGGCAAGTCAGCTTATTTCAAGAGCTAACGTTTTGCGTTGTCTAGCCTTTACCAGTTACCTTTCAACTGTTTGATGTAGTTTTATTTGGCAAGACGCCATGTCAAACAGTTAAAAATGAAATGGAAAAGGCTAGACGAGACGAAAGTGACTCTGGTATTAAGGGCATTATTAAATTGTAGACAAGTCTTTAGAGCAATAAGTAATAAGTATCAATATTTTGTACCAATAATATTTTTCCGTAGGAGCCACTATTCGATACTAGCGATTTGCGTTCATTACGTTCCGAAGATATTACTATACAGAACCAATGCTATGGAAAGAGCGGTAGTATCGAGTTATCCTTACTTTATGACGCCCCCATGCGGAAAATGACTGTTCATGTGTTACAGGCGAGAGGTCTACCAGTACGTGAAGGTGGTCAGCAGACACATACTCAGGTAATGAATCCAATCCTCCTCGGGATTGTAAATAAGCTCCTCGGGAGCTGTAAATAAGGAATCTGTAGATATATAATATATACTTTTTACAATCTTTTACTTCCAGGTTCGTTTACTTATGCTCCCCAGTAAGAAACAAAAACATAAAACTAAAATACGTACTGGTGAGAGTCCTCAATATATGGAAAGCTTTTTACTGCATCGCGTCAATCCCGAGGAGGTCAATTCGATGGGCCTACGAATACGTTTGTACGGGTGCGAACGCATGCGTAAAGAGCGTCTCATTGGTGAGGCATATGTTAGTTTTGCTACCATCGATTTGGAATTGGAAACAAATTTGTGGTTGCCGTTGGAACCAAGGAATACATCATCGGTAAGATTTTGGAGCCAATTATAAATCATAATATAATGGATTTTTTTCTCTCTATGACTGTGATGGATTGTAGGTGTTGGGATCATCGAGCGATTTGCTTAGTTTGGCTAGATCCGAAAGTGCTGGCTCAACCACATCCATGCAACATGGAGGTGTACCAGAGCTGCTTCTAGGCTTAGGTTACAACGGTATAACAGGCCGTCTAACAGTTGAAGTTGTAAAAGGTAGCCATTTTCGAAGTCTGTCGTTGAACAAAGCTCCCGATACGTACGTGAAGTTGTGTTTAGTTAGTAGTATTGGTCAGGAGATTTCGCGTACTAAAACATCGACAAGACGCGGTCAACCCAATCCTCTTTTCAAAGAGACTTTTGTATTTCAGGTCAGTACAGCAAATATTGTCCTAACCTCCTTAGTACTAAAATTAAATATAAAAAGGTATTGATTTATTCGTAGGTTGCGCTCTTTCAATTGAACGATGTAACACTCATGGTTTCGGTCTATGCTAAACGAAATATGAAAAAGAATGAAATGGTCGGTTGGTTTAGCCTCGGTCTAAACTCATCCGGACCTGAGGAGGTAGCACATTGGATGGATATGCGTGAGATGGCAAAAGGTGAACTTTTGGCGCGCTGGCATGTACTGGTTGATTCCTGATTTGAACAGTTGGGGCTTAGCTCACGTCGTAATGGTAATGGTTTGGGAATATTGGGGTTCGTTTCACGGGAAAAATCCAGGTCGAAAAAATTCAGGGAAAACAACACTGAGTCAACTGAGCCTGTTGATGCGGCCAAGGTTGATATAGAATCTGGACTGGAATTGGATTTTGTGTAGTTGTCGATATTAGTTTATTTAATAAAATCGAAGAAATGTCGATATAGTAAAATCGGAAATTGTTACGAAATGAACGTGCAAAGAACTTTGCTGTCTTTGGTAAGTTATCTTTGCTATTTGGTGTTTTTTTTTTCTTTGAAACATTTTACAAGGAATTCTTTTCATTTTGGACGAAGAATTGCTAACAACAATTGAAATGGAATTCACGTTAATACAAAATGGAAAGAACTTTATTCTGATTTAATGCATTAATTCCAATAAAAATAATACGAATTAAAAAATGACTTTTTATAAAAATGAAATTATATGTAATTAATTTATTAAATTTTATACTTGTAGAAAAGGTAAAAAGCCCAAAAAAGAAACAACTGTACAAGTGAAATTATTCAAATTAAATACTTTACTTAAGTAATATTATAAAAATACACTGAAAAAATTAAGTGATAGAAAAATAATGAAGATATTACGATCTTTTGAAAAAGGAAGAAAAGAAAAAAATTCGCGTCATTTAGTGATTGATTCAGAGAAATCGAAAATAAAAAATTTTGAAAATGATTTTATAAATTTTAGTAAAATATCTTAAAGTAATTATATCATATATTTGTAGAGTTATATTTAAATTTTTCAATTTACCGAGCGTCTGTAAGAAAATGTGATTAGTTTTGATATGGGATTTGGTGAAATTTTACATAAAAATTAAAATATAAATTAATTAAGTAAATTTAAAGGTCTCAAACTTCGAATTGAATATTTCGAATTATAACACTACGTTCACTTTTCCCCTTGGGGAAATGTAAAAAAGTTGTTTGGCTGATTATGTGGTAATTATAAATGAGACAAAATGGGTTGAGTGCAAACGACTTTGATTTTAAATATAAAATCGCAATAATTGCTATTGTTTCGTGTAAACGCATGAACAGAAAATCCGTCTAACAAGAATTGATAAATGTAAAATGTTCAAAATGAAATCAATTGGTGAATGATTTATGTTCTCGTTCCATAATTCCGAACGTCTCGTCTAGTCTCGCCTTTTCAGTTGCTTTTCCACTGTTTAACACAGCGATATTAATAAGACGTCACTTGTAGCGTCAAACAGTTGAAAGGCAATTGGAAAGGCGAAGCGAGGGGTCACTCTGAAGTTTAAACTTCAACTAGTTCTACTAACAAACTAGGGTCGGAAAGGAAAAGGAAAGATTAGAAGACGACAGGACTGACATCTCGTTGCGTCAGTAGCACAATTTTTATGGAGCCAAAGATGTTTACAAGTTGGCAAAATTCAGAAAAGCATAAATAAGTTAGGGAAATTAATGTATCGATAATATGGATGATGAAAGAAAAGTTAGAAATAATATGTTTCTTAATAAAGAATCTTTTCACTTTGTAATGGTCTAAGGATGTCATTTTGATATATATATATATATATATATATATATATATATATATATATATATATATATATATATATATATATATATATATATATATATATATATATATATATATATATATATATATATATATATATATATATATATATATATATATATATATATATATATATATATATATATATATATATATATATATATATATATATATATATATATATATATATATATATATATATATATATATATATATATATATATATATATATATATATATATATATATATATATATATATATATATATATATATATATATATATATATATATATATATATATATATATATATATATATATATATATATATATATATATATATATATATATATATATATATATATATATATATATATATATATATATATATATATATATATATATATATATATATATATATATATATATATATATATATATATATATATATATATATATATATATATATATATATATATATATATATATATATATATATATATATATATATATATATATATATATATATATATATATATATATATATATATATATATATATATATATATATATATATATATATATATATATATATATTATATATATATATATATATATATATATATATATATATATATATATATATATATATATATATATATATATATATATATATATATATATATATATATATATATATATATATATATATATATATATATATATATATATATATATATATATATATATATAATATATATATATATATATATATATATATATATATATATATATATATATATATTATATATATATATATATATATATATATATATATATATATATATTATATATATATATATATATATATATATATATATATATATATATATATATATATATATATATATATATATATATATATATATATATATATATATATATATATATATATATATATATTATATATATATATATATATATATATATATATATATATATATATATATAGTATATATATATATATATATATATATATATATTATATATATATATATATATATATATATATATATATATATATATATATATATATATATATATATATATATATATAAATATATATATATATATATATATATATATATATATATATATATATATATATATATATATATATATATATATATATATATATATATATATATATATATATATATATATATATATATATATATATATATATATATATATATATATATATATATATATATATATATATATATATATATATATATATATATATTATATATATATATATATATATATATATATATATATATATATATATATATATATTATATATATATATATATATATATATATATTATATATATATATATATATATATATATATATATATATATATATATATATATATATATATATATATATATATATATATATATATATATATATATATATATATATATATATATATATATATATATATATATATATATATATATATATATATATATATATATATATATATATATATATATATATATATATATATATATATATATATATATATATATATATATATATATATATATATATATATATATATATATATATATTATATATATATATATATATATATATATATATATATATATATATATATATATATATATATATATATATATATATATATATATATATATATATATATATATATATATATATATATATATATATATATATATATATATATATATATATATATATATATATATATATATATATATATATATATATATATATATATATATATATATATATATATATATATATATATATATATATATATATATATATATATATATATATATATATATATATATATATATATATATATATATATATATATATATATATATATATATATATATATATATATATATATATATATATATATATATATATATATATATATATATATATATATATATATATATATATATATATATATATATATATATATATATATATATATATATATATATATATATATATATATATATATATATATATATATATATATATATATATATATATATATATATATATATATATATATATATATATATATATATATATATATATATATATATATATATATATATATATATATATATATATATATATATATATATATATATATATATATATATATATATATATATATATATATATATATATATATATATATATATATATATATATATATATATATATATATATATATATATATATATATATATATATATATATATATATATATATATATATATATATATATATATATATATATATATATATATATATATATATATATATATATATATATATATATATATATATATATATATATATATATATATATATATATATATATATATATATATATATATATATATATATATATATATATATATATATATATATATATATATATATATATATATATATATATATATATATATATATATATATATATATATATATATATATATATATATATATATATATATATATATATATATATATATATATATATATATATATATATATATATATATATATATATATATATATATATATATATATATATATATATATATATATATATATATATATATATATATATATATATATATATATATATATATATATATATATATATATATATATATATATATATATATATATATATATATATATATATATATATATATATATATATATATATATATATATATATATATATATATATATATATATATATATATATATATATATATATATATATATATATATATATATATATATATATATATATATATATATATATATATGTATATATAAAAGTCTTGTGCCGTTTCTTGGATTAATGCAATTAATAAAATTTCAACCTGTAAATCGTTTCTGTAACTTTTGACAAACGATTTTTCAATTCGTTGCTCAAGAATTAGAAATTTGTCATGGTAACGTCATTTTCATACGTTACGTTCCATTAAATGGGAAATAGTAAAAGCTGGGCTGTTAAACGTTACGTTTACTCACTTATTATTCAGCCAGTGAGTTTCTATGAAATGTTTGACTTAAAATTACGCAAATAAAGTATCAATACATGTTTTGAAAAACAGAAAACCTCTTTTGGTAAAATTAATTCTCAAATGAATATTTTTTAACAAGTTAGAAAACATGCTGGTGATCCGATAATGCTTCGATGATCTGATCAGAATTGTAACGATAAGTAGCTATATCCAAAAAATACTAAGTATACACAAGACCATGTATGCATACGCTTTGCTTGATTGAGAATATGATCTAATACAACTCGTCTCTGTATAATTTCAGAACGTTATAGAACCGTAATACTTGAAATACATTATGAAAAAAGCAAAAGACAAATTACAACAAAACAATGAGAATTATAAAAAGAATAAATTTCTTTGAAACAATTTTTGCAAGGAAAAATTTGAGATTTTTATGTACTTAATATCTTTCAATTTCAATTTAAAATGAAATTATTTTTTATAAATAAATGTATGTATAAGTATAAAATGTTCATTTTTTGCAATGAAAACAAATATATTTTTCTAAAATTCAACAAGAAAACGTAAAACATATTCAACTTATTAAAAAAATTAACAATTTTTTATACGAAGGCTATAAATATAATTAATATAGAATTAAGTGTCAGCATTAATATTTGATATATAAAAGCTTAATAACGCAAAAGAAATTGATTTTGTGAGATAAAAAAATTATTTCAACTTTGAACAAGAAAAAAAGCCAGTTGAAAAAACATAAATTTTGAACACATTTAAGAAATGACTTTTGTAAAAGGTGCAATATGTAAGTTCAATAAGGCTAACTATGAAAATGATGAAATTAAGTTAATTGTTAAAAAGGGAGGAGTATTTGAACAACTTGTACCTTAAATAATAGATATTAAAATATAAAAAATAGTCAAAAACCAAACGTATGCGCACAATTTAAAAACAAAATTTTGAGAAACAGACTACTCAACAGTTTAATAAAGAAACCTTTTGAATTACAAAAAAAAAAAAAAAAAAAAAACAAAAGATAAAACCAGTAAGAAAATAAAAGCATGAACTTTAACAGAACAACTAATGTTGTACGGACACATAAGTTTGAGGGTAGTTCCAGAAGTGCACGTTAATAGATTTTATATATAATGTTTAATTACCAATCTTAAGAATGTCAAGTCTGGGATTTTGAAGCAGTTCCTTTGTTTATTAATTTTTTGACAGCCATTAAAAGTGAACGCTCTCAGTGATTTTGTGGAAATGGAAATAAATTCCTTATCGCTATGTGATCCAATATTCTCATTTGAGTTATCATCAGCATTACCACCAAAATTAACCAAGATTTTACGTTCTACATATTGACTGAAAATTTGGATATGAGAATCAATCTTGTATCGATTCAGAATCGCTGATCACGTCGGTGAAGAGACAGTTGGAAGAGTAGAGGTAGAGAATGTGCCTATTAATGGCTGTTAAATAAGAATAAACAACAAACCAGTTTGGCCGCACTCACACAGGGGACATTTGTCTCGAGACACGTCAAATTTGTTGTTGTTTCACCAGCAAAACGACAAAATGAACTGTGGACTATCAACGAATGAATTTGTCCCTTGTGCGACAAATTTGTCCCTTGATGTTTACTGGGGACACCAAACAGCGGGTTGTCGTATCGACAAAGCAGAATATTACGAATTCAGTCAGGCATGCATTTATATTGTATTTATAAAAGAGCATTATGAATTTTGAGGATTTGTTTGATCGGGGTTGTTACTGGGACTGCAAAACATAAGCTATCTTATTTAAAATTTTTGAAAATATATTATTATATATATTAGAGCAATTCATTCGTCCATATTATTTTAGAAATTTTGATGGCTTGTGTATTAAAATATTGTGTTCACAAATATTTGCACTTTAGGTGCATTTTTTAGGTAAGAAATCGAAAAGAAAATAACAGTCCATTAAATTCTAAGGCAACCCCAACATTAAACAATATATAAATTTTTTTGAAGTCTTTGGCTTGTGATTTCATATACATATTTTAGTATATTTTTTTCAAAATTCATTTCCAATGGCATTTCGATGGACTAAGGATACCACGGAAAGGCTGATTAACGCCCTACAACAAGAAACGCCTCTCTGGGACGTGAAAAGTAGCAAATACCACGACCATCACTGAATTAAAAAATGAAAATGTGCGTAGGAGGTGTAATGTATATCCAAAATTATTTAATGAAATTAAAAGAACTGGACGCACAGACATGTCAGGCTAAAAAAAGTGATATTCTTAGTCTGGCGCTGGAAGGAATATTGGATAATGATGATACATTATAAACATTTTTACGGTTAAATGTGCCTGATAACATTGAATTTTTTAATTTTATTTATGATCTCTGTACAAAATTGGTGGTATTCAACAATATTTTTAGATTTCATTTATTTTGTATTATGTCTAATGTGAAAACTGCTGTGAATTTTTTTATTTTTATGAGATGTACACATATGTATAAGATTCATTCGGTGTCACAGCTTTTCGCATATGCGTTTCAGCCTTCTGCAAATCGGCTTGGACCGAATTTAGCAATTCAACAAACTTTTCCTCTGACATTCACAAATAATTCCGGTAGGAATATTTATCGCACACTTGAATGCTATTTGTCAGAACTTCGAAGGCTCCATTTGAGTTTTTTTCTTTTCGCCAGTTTCTGATCCAGCAGCTTCTCCGACGAGCACTGCTAATCTCCTCCAATTGTTCCACATTATCTAAGATTAATTTTATTATTTCTGTATCTTCATCACGAATGATATATAATGCATCCACAAAATCGATCGCCATAGATATTAACGCAATTTTAATTTCTTCAATATTTTCCATAGTCACCTAGCGCGCAACACAAAATGAAATGAAATCAAATAATGTTCGAAAGTAGTCAAACCACTACCATTTAGCAAAAAAAGTATTAAAAGGTAGCAAAATGTAGTAAAAAGTCTAATTAAAAAATCATGCATGGGGATACAACCTACATTCCAATTTGTCTCCTGTGTGAGTGGTATCGGGGACAAATAAATGAATAGTTCCATGTCTCGCGACAAATGTCCCCTGTGTGAGTGCGGCCTTTCATACTTCAAACTTAAGCTTATTATGCATTGTAAAATGTACCACAGTAATTATATTTGAAAATCGATTGTTATTTATGTGTCAGGGCGTTTACTTCTGGGACAATCTTTGTAAGTTTTATACAATTATTTCTGTTTACTTACACAGAGAATAATTAAGTTGTATAGGTTAATGATAATAATTATATATCATTACAAAAGCTCATTGTGACGGCTGAATCCATATTTTTTTATCTACTTGCACATTTTTACAAAAAAATATTTCACAACTTGAAAACTGAAAGAGAATGAATTGAAACAAATTATCGATAACAATTTATAAAACTATTAACGTTTATTAGATGCTAAGGATATGAATAGAATGCTTAATTAAAGTAGCCTTAAAAGCTTTTTATTTAATTGTAGTGAGGGGACAAAAGCCCCTGGAATTAGTTATTATTTAATTTTAGAACAAAAAATTACTTAACAATTTAATCCCGACCAATGAAAATTTAGCAAAATGATAGATATATCTATAAAAGCATTTTTTAAGTTCTTAAAAGAACCAAAATTTCTATGAGAGCAATAAAGGGGTTCTGTTTTTAGAAATGCGTTCCAAAGAACGAGAAAGTATTGAAGCTGGGTGGAAAGTACCTGAGAATTCTTAAAAACATTTATTTATATGTTTATAATTTGTTTTAAATCGTGTGTTTTGTTTTTTTTGTTCTGTTTGATGCTTTTTAAGGAAACCACATTAAAATTGACAGCAATGGCAGAAACTGATTTGTGACAGTTTGCCTCTCACTAAGTTTCAAAATCAAATATGCCTCTCACAAAGATTCATTAATTTGTTGCAAATTATACGCTCCTTTTTAGTAATTCCTTAAAAAGTTTTATCCAAATTCATAATAATTCAAAGCTTTTTGTATAAGTTCGAGCATGAAACTATTAAAATTGGAAGAAATTTTTTATATATATTCTTATATCATATTTTTTATATTATATTTTTTATATAAATAATATATTTATTACATAATTTAAAATAATTTTAAATTCTAAAAAATTTTCAAATTTGTAAAGTTAATCGTGAAACTGTCTTAGTTTTTGTTTGCATAAAAAAATCTCTATGAATACTTTATGGAAAGAGAATTTAATAAAGATGGCATTATATATAATGTATATGACTAACAAATATAATCCAAAAAATCTCTCAAAATGCAAGTTCATAAAGACGTGCAAAGAGAAATAAATACATCATATATAACACACATAACACCCTATAAATAAATAATCGAATATGAATAATCGATTACAAATATATAATTTATGACAAACAAAAAACACTTTTAAAGAGCCTGGGTATTGCCAGAACGGGAAATATGCAGCTTTGAAGACTAGTTGTCACAGAAACCGTGCTTGTTTGATAAATTAGTATACAAAACCTTATTAAAGTTTTATTCGACAGCTGAAGAGAAGCCAGAGTGAAGAGAAGCCAGAGTGTATGAGTGTATTTTACGAATGATTTGGTAATAGATTAATTTAAAAATTTGAAAATGTGAATAATTTGTATGATAATTATTAAAGGCGTTGGCTAATTTGAAAAACCCAAGCAACGTCTTCGACGGATTTGACTTTAATGGAACGGTACTCAGAATTTGAGTAAAAATAAAACGTTTTGATGTGTTTATTCCAAGTATCGAATCCTCTCCTTTCTAGTCTCTCCTGTTGCCTTTCAACTGCATGATACTAACAGCCTTATAATGTATCACGATACGAAAACGTAATCTTCGAGTTTCTTTTGCTATTTCCCCGCTTTTCTTCGATTTAACGAAGAAATGATGAAGAAGAATGCCAAAATAACGATAACGAAAACGTAACGAACACGAATCGAAAACTAGATTTTTGTTGGTGTTTTTTACATGCATTCCCGAGTTCGATTGGAAATCACTTGATAATGTATCACGAATACTTCACGAAAGGGTTGTCAAAATTGACGATAACAAAAAAGCGTTCGTCACAGCAAAGAAGCATTGCTGCTTAGGAGTGCAAGGAGATGAGAAGTGGGAGGAGGTAAACAAGCGCACATTTTCTGTAGATGCCAACAACAATAAATTGGAAATGAAACGTAGTGAACGAAGAGGTTTCATTATCAGAACCTCATTCCAGCTTCGTTTTTGTTTCGTCTTCGTCAACGTTTTCGAATCGTGTTCGTACCGTGATACATTATAAGGCTGTAATATGTGCGACATCTTGTCGAGCATAGCTATGTCAAATATTTAATAGGCTACTGAGAAGAGACAATGCGAATCATGGAAAAAGCTCTTGCATTTCGAATATGTGACCTCGCTAAGAGCTGCAAAAGACATCTTGAATTCTAGTATTGCAGTTGTGCGCTATGCTGATGATTTAGCATGAAATTATTGACTGTTCACGTGATCAAATTGTAAGATCATTCTCACTTGACATCAGTGAAAGCATAGTCTTTCTGTTTTTTAAGTGGATAAAGAAGAATAAGAATGAAATTTATTTTATACATATTTTATATCTCCCTTGGGATCATTTTTAAATAAAACGTTTTTATAGTAGATCGATGTTGAACAGCAACATGTAGGCTTGTATTTTTAATATTTTGCAAAATACTAAAAAATCATTTATTTCAAAATATGACAAAAATTTATGTTAAATTTATTATTTTTTTCAAATATTTTAGATTATTGTGTGTTTTAGAAAGCAAGATTTGTCTTGTTTTTTTTTTAATTTCTTTATGGTAAATATAATTACCATATTAAATTTCTTTATGGTAAATATAGTTTCTTTCATATAATTCGTGTATTTTTACTGTCAAGTCGTTGTCATATTAGCTGAGTGCGAATCCGCGAGATAGCATAGCACTGGAGAATGCTTAGATTATGCTGCATCTTAAAATTTCATTCAAGATGTCTCGTTTAGCCCTTAATTGTATATATCGCTTAATTATTTTACTTAATAGTTAAGAAACCGTTGGAACCAAATAAAGATTAAATGCATAAAATTGGAAGAGTAATACATTAATAATTTTTACAAGAATATGATTTAATAATTTCATAAATAAATATAAGTATAATTAAAACCATATATCTCGGATTATCGGGATATTGTGTGGAGATTTTGGTGAGCATTGAATTGGTCTATAATAAAGATATCTTTAATAAATTTTAACAATTTCAACAATCTCTTTTTAATAATGAAAATAAAAATTAAGAGTTGTTTGGCTTTGAAAAACTGAATTTTTTCTTTTCTTGATGGCATTTTTCTGTCTATGAACTATTAAACAAAACTTTATAGAACTGTAATACGTCTAACGTTTATTATTGTATTAACAAAATATTTGTTATAACTGTAAAATCTATTAAAACAAATACAACGCCTCACAAGGCATTTAACCTAAAGACAGTCCAAGAGAAAAGAGTTATTGGAATTATTGTACCACGCACTTGAAATAATTACTTTGTTAACATTTTTTAATAATGAATGTGTTCATGAATCCTAAACTTATAAGAAATACAAAAAAAAAACCAGTAACCAAAAAAATACCTGAATGTTTTTTTCCAAAATTTATATGTGTTGTTAATATTAAGAGAAAATGCTTAAAATATTTTTAAAAAAATTGAATTTTTATACTTCTGCAAATTTTTATAAATATTAATTTTTAAACTATACAAGTCTTTATGATTAATTATTAAATACAATTTAAAAATTCCAGATTAAATTGCGGAGAATCCTAAAGAAAAAGAAACAAATCCTAATGTATTCAATATAAATAAAAATAATTTTTTGCCTAAAAATTGGAGAGAAAAACTGAAGAAAACTATGTAACGCTTTTGAATGAATTATTTGATTTTCTAAAATTAAAGTCGAATAAAACAAAACGGAAAAACAAGGAATATTATTATTATTTTCTATTTTGATATGAAATATTTGCTAAAAAATTTATTTATTAACAAAGTAAAACAACAAAACGCTTTTGTTTGTTTTTTAAACGTTCTGAAAAATTATTCTAGAATGTCTCAAAAATCTTAACATTTCAAATCAATTAAAATAAATTAAATCTTTTATGAAATAAAAAATTCTTTTATATATTGTGTTTATTTTCATTTATCGAGATAATCAGGGGGATATTGAATTGTATGTTGGATACTACATAAAAATTTAGAATTTATGCGTTAGAATGTCCAAGGAAATTTGTGTAAAGAATTACTTAAAAAAACAAAATCTATATGGTTTTGTACTTAGATAATCTTTACCTTTACCTCTGGAGACTATGTATCCTTACTTCCAAACGAAAACTATTTTCCTAAATTTAAATTCTTTATTTTATTTAAAACGTCTTTTTTGAATTAAGTTTTTGGAAATCTGGCTTACGTTTTGGAAGTTTTAAGCTTCAAGCTTAATCAAGGAATAAATTAAAGTGGAGAACAAAAAAGAAGACAATTGAAGAAACAAATAAAAAGTTTAATATTTTTAGCAATGATCAAATATTAAAATATGCTATATTTATTTTAAAATAGTTTTGAACTTGTTATCATTTTTCTCTATTATTCATTTTTTTCGTCTTCGACTTTTAAATTTATTTGGTACAGCTTTATCATCATCACTATCTGTTTGCTGAGCATTCCATTCTTTACGCAATTCACTCAACATCGCAGGCGTTAAGAGACCTTGAGCTAATAAACGTTCGGTAAGTCGTCCACGCGACGTGTTAGGGATGCGAGGTTCTGAAGAGAAGTTTGGGAAATTCAGTGAAATTTCAGTGAATGGGAATGATGAATGTAACGCATTATGAATCTACCTCGTATATGTGAGAATTTATTTGTGTAACCACTTGGATCACCGCCTGTACTTTCGGCGTTCTTAAGAAGACGCGTTATTTGAAAAACTCCTTGTTGGATGATATAATCCAGTTCCTTTTGAGCAACGCGTACAGGCGCTGCATCAGGGAATAGATCCATAAAACGATAACTGCAAAATTCACAAAAAGCGAAAACAAAAAATTACTTGAAAACGGATGATTAAGGGTTAACATTTATATAAATATTTTTACCTTAACCACAAATATAGATCCATAACATCGAATACTGATTCTAAATGAACCAAATCGAGTATAGTTTTAGGCAAATTAAGTGGCCAGCCACAATTTTTGGCAATGAATTCATAAGTAATGGGCTCATTTTTACTGTACTGGCGGGCGATCTGAAGAGTACAATAATTACATCAGCATTTTTTAAAATTTTTCTTTAACTGAAGATACCTTTAAAAACATTGAACACACAAAAGGCATCTTCTTATTGATGGGAGCGCAACAAAATACATAACGTGCGCGTAAAGGTAATGCGACGTGTTGAATCATTTCGGCTAAGAATTTAAAATCTTCAATATTGCACATGAAATATAAGGAATCATCGACTCTGCACAAACTGACGAAGATATCCTTCATTAATTAAAGCAATAATAATTAATGATTATGTACAAAAATTCCAACGAAGAGCATACCATTAAATTGCTAAGAGTTGAATTTGGTAAATGATACGCATATAATTCTATTTGATCAGCAGTTGGATGCAGGCCTGCTTGTTTTAAAGGTTCTGGGGTTCCCATTAGTAGTTTGCGCAACGTTCCTAGTTCTTCAGCCTTAAAAGTCGTCACATATCCGTGTTCCCATTGCGTGCGATAGCGACCTGCTCTCCCCGCAATTTGTAAAGCCGACGACACGGAAATTGTATCAATTTCACGTTCGCCTTTTTCATTCATAAATGGCTTTACGAGAGAGTAAAAAATAATGCGACGTATACTCCTACAAAAAATAATTTAAACAAGCACGGTTAAAACAATTTTAGGACTATATCAAATTAAAGTAAAGAACGTACAAGTTTAATCCCATTCCTATAGCATCGGTAGCTACCATTACTTTACAGCTATTGTCGGGGTCATTAAATTTCGCTGCTTGCGCTAATTTTGTACCAGGTGGCAATCCACCATAAATAACGGCAACTTCCTTGCCCCTATGAATTTTGGAAAAACATTTGAAATGATAGTTTCCATGAATTCTTCAAAACTCACCTGGCTTCAATCTCTCTCGATACCGAATAAATATCATTTTTACTGAAACAAACAATACAATCGCCTGGCATAACATTATCCAGTGTTTGAAGAGCGCTGTCTTCAACCGTTAATTTGGTCAGTCTCTCATAATTATGTACTTCAACCGTTTCATTTGTTGTTGCACAAATTTTCTCTAATAGCTCCAATGCACCAGCCTCACCACACACATGAACCTCATCGGCAATCAGTCCAAGGAAAGCACGAGTCCAGGCCCAACCACGTTGAGGATCTCGTAATTGTTGGATTTCATCGATGACGGCTACTTCATCTAATGGACGAAATAACTTCCTTGTTATGTCTTGTCTTGTGAGATATATCTACTTACAAGGAGTATTCACCGATGTCATTTCAACAGTGCAGGCAACATGATTTGCTTGAGTGTTTTCACTAATGCCAAATTTGCGCTCTTCCCCGGTAACTAAATCACATGGCGTTCCCTAAAAGGGGAGTAATAATTTTAGTAGTTTCATTAGGAGAAGGGCTTGATTCATTAAAATAAATACCCGCTCGTTCGATTTATTGAATACTTCGGTTGCCAATAGTTTGAGAGGGCCGCAATACACGCCCGTTTTGGCTGTTAGGAAACGCTCCATTGCATGATAAGTTTTTCCTGAATTTGTCGGACCGGCATGAAATACTATCTTTCTGGTAATGCTTCTAGCGCTGGGATACCAATTGGCGGGAGTTCGTAAGTCCGATATTTTCTTTAAATCATCCATACAATCCAAATGAGGGAAAACGGTTTTTGCATGACGCAAAAAATAAGGAAATATATCGTCTATATGACTCGCTCCATTCAATATATCACTAAAGACTATGTGTAGATCTACGGGAAGATTGTCTGCTTCGATACAATATCGTCGAAATAAGGCGAAGGCTTGCTGTTGAAGACAGTCTATAAATGAGAAAATATTAAGAGTAATTTCAAAATTAATTTTTCCACTTACAATCCAAGCCGTTCTCCTCACAGAGTAATTTAATTTCGCGCTTTTGCGTAAATTTATTAAGAATCTTCAGAATATCTGCCTTTTCCAAATTCCCCACAAGTTCGGCACCGATATTAATATCGTTTGTTTCATGTGGCACGGGTACAGGTTTAAATAGTGCCGACACATTTAAGGATTCATTTTTTTTATCGCGTGTCCACCGGTAGCAAGAATGATGGACACATCTGGTGAGTATTATAATTTGCCATCGATTTAGTCCTTTTAAATATTTTACGCGGAGGGTAGGTGTTATCGAGCAAAATAATTTAAGCCCTAGTCGAGAATTATACATTATTATACGACAAATGTAAAACTTAAGATGTAACACTTTTTAAAAAATAAGCCAAATTTAAAAATTTATAATTTACATCACGACAAATGTGATGCAATGTCAATGTTTAACCTAAATATTAACAGCTGAAAGCAGACATAACCTCAAATTCGCAGTTGAACAGTACGGTTAAAAAGCTTAAAAAGAAATATGCTCGAGGGCTTCTATGCTCTAACTATTTATGTGTCCCTCTATTTGGGACGATAACAATGACGTGTGTTTCAGTTTCAGAGGTGATAATGGGTGTCAGCAAATCGATATTAATATTTATGACACAAACTACGAAAATATCAAAACCGAAAATAACAGCAACTTCTAAATAAGTAGTTATTTAAAACGAATGGATGTAAAAATCTGAGATATGGCGCAGTTTACATTCTCGGAGTAGCCATTGGGTTCAGAGGTGAGATGCTGTTCAACATTCCCATGTTGAAGTGAAACTTGCTTTTAACACCAGTAAAACAGCCCAGTAAAACAAAGATTTCCCTAAAATTAAATACCTACGATGACCCCTATATACTAACATTCTGTGTTACTTCGACATCACCAGCTGAAGTGAACAGAACTTTTCTCTGTTTGGCTAATGTCAATGCCATTGTCAAACCGCTTTGACGTTTTTCTCAAAACTGTGAAGGCAATTGGAAGTAGAGTTTATGAGTAATTTTTATATAAATCTCCACTATTTATTTTAGTTTAAAATATTTGTGGCAAAATAAGAATAGGATGGGCTTATTCGGAAAGACGCATACAAAGGATCCGAAGGAACAGGTAATGTGTATAAATTATAGAAGCTGCCAGAAAGCATTTGAATTAGTTCACACTCCGGCAGCACCTTGATTCAAAATGACGCATTTTGTAGGTCAATGAGTGGACACATAAAATACGGAAGGAAGGTAACCAATTGGATCGCCAAATACGCAGTATTCAACGTGAAGAAGAGAAAGTTAAACGTTCGTTAAAGCAAGCTGCCACTAAAAATGACCGGGATACCTGCATCATATTGGCTAAGGAAATTGTGCGAGCACGCAAAGCTGTGAGTAGGATTCATACAAGTAAAGCCCATCTCAATTCGATTCAACTGCAGATGAAGAATCAGTTAGGTGAGCAGAGGAAGCGAATACTTTAGATCAATATTTATCTATGTGTTGATTTTTTTATTGCAGCCACCTTGCGCGTCGCCGGGTCCTTGCAGAAATCTACTGAAGTTATGCAAGCTATGCAAAGTTTAATACGCTATCCTGAACTGGCGGGAATAATGCGTGATATGTCCAAGGAGATGATGAAAGCTGGTATTATTGAGGAAATGTTAGAAGAAACCATGGATTCTCTGGAAGAATCTGAAGAAATGGAAGAAGAGGCTGCCAAGGAAGTGGATAAAGTGTTATGGGAAATTACAGATGGTAAACTTGGCGAGGCACCATTGCCACCAGAAGGTATTGCTGCGGCTGCAGAAAAGTCGCAAGAGCCGGCAGCATTATCAGCAGATAAAGTAGGTGATGATGAGGATGAGGAAGATGAGCTTAGGGATGTACAGAATCGTTTGGCAGCGCTTAAATCGTAAATAATAGTTATAATAACAGTTATTATGTCGCTATGGGGTCTGCTTGATTTAAATATAATTTAATGCAGTGGAGAATAAGTTTGAATGATAAGTGAAAACGCGTTCGTTCAAAAGAAAAATGCACTCTATTCCCAGAAAACAATAACACCGAAGGGCCTCCGACATTCTTAGCACATTGCAACATTTTTGGTCCTAAGTATTTCTTTGTAAATTTTATGATATCTTTAATATTAATAATAAGTCTTTAGATTAAATAAATATTTGAGTTCGAATGGAATTAAATATAATGATGTCCGGAAAATATATACCAGTTAATTTATAAATTAGAGCGTCTAATAATAAACGCTGATTTCCTATTAATTTTTTATTTCAATGCAAACAATTTTGTTAATAATTCTCATGAATTGTTCCGAGTTTTGTTGTAAATATTTTTTCTGTTGAGTATAAGTATTAATTTTTTCTATAAAACGAAAATACGAGTAATCTAAATATATAATAAACAATTGTTTCATATGTTTTTAATTCTAGTTTTAGCGCTTTTAATTTCTGTGTAGAATTTTCAGTTTTATGGCCATCGATATTTTATTTCATTAATATTAATTTTTGTTTTATCTTAAAAATTGGTTTGCTAGTGTTTATGCTTCACGGATGACTGAGGAAACACGTTTCCTCATTTCGATCGCTTGCTTCTGAAGTGTCCATAATGTCTTACTGGGTTATTATCATTTCCAATTTCCTGCTGGGGTGCTCTTAATTTATATAAATATTAGTTTAACACCTCTGACATTAAAATTTATACTGACTTGTTTTCAATGTTCAATGTTTCAATGTAATTTTCGTTTTTTATACGCCGTTTGAATAATAGACTCCAATGAATCGAAATGAGATCATTGCTACGACCTTAATGAGAATCTTCCATGAAAACAAAGAAAATGGTACTACAAGAGCTAAATAAGAACATAATAATACATATAAATTGCAACAATAATCTGAATAATATTACTCTGTAATGGATATACGTCCTAGTTATAGAAAAAAGTCAAAACAGCTGGAATGCAACGCATGGATATATCTCTAAGAAAGACTGTAGCAATATTATTTTTGTTGTTGTTTTGATTGGGAGCATTCGTTCACGTTACTGTTGTTTAAGATATTGTATCTTATCACTTTCTCGTTGTCTTCCAAACGATTCACCAGGAATGTTCAATGTATTCCCGTTATCAAGGTGGTTTACAAAGAATGCATATAATTTATGGTAATTACTTTATAAGTGGCACTAACTGACGGTGTGTAACTGAAGTAAGCAAAATACTAAAAAAGATTAATAGGGTACACCGCCTAAGTTATTTAAAGTTACTGCGTTTGGTGACATTACATGACATCATGGGTACAGGTGTTTAGGACGTGAAGGATAGTTGACTGATTGAAATCTGTAATAACAGATCAAAGAAACCTTCATAACAACGGCTCCGAATGTTTCATACAGGGGGAGCTTCGAGGGATGTTATGGCAGATTATGGTTTCAAGGAAATTGTACAACCCTTCTTCAGTCCACACCTCCAGTTTCCAGTGTTTGTTTCCATGCGTGAAGAAATATCCTCATGTGACTCTCCGACAAGGAGATCTCAAAGTGGAGTTCATTTTGGAGAAGGAGGGAAGTTATTTTTTATGGAATATTGAAAAATTAATATCCATGTGGAATAAGTGTAAAGAGAAGAATAAGAAGAATTAGAAGGATAAGAAAGAATAAGTGCAAAATTAATATAATGTTAATTGTCTGAATATTATTTCTCAATCGAAATCGAGAATACATTGAACGCACCTCATAATATTTTCGTAGACGTCATTTTCAATTACACTGCTAAAAATTATAAAATACATACGATATACTACATTGTTTCATGATATCACTTTATATACAATCAGCTGATTAATTCACAGTGATGGACTATAGTATTTTATATATAGACTGCTGCGTCTATAGTCTACTCCATAAATTTCCAATTTTTTCGACATAACAAGATTTGAAACAATATTTATTTGCAATGGAAAATAAAAAAATAAAACAAAAACCTGTGAGCAATATTTTATTATTTATCAGCAATATTTATTTGTCCGTTAAATGAAAACGCAAATGCAATTCAGTTATGGCCATATTCTCAAATAGTCTTTACTTTATGAGAATTTATTATGATTTCAGTTTCAACTCAGTTCGTGTTGGGGAAATGATTAGAAATTGAGAGGTTGTACAATCGGTGCAGGGGTGGTGTTGGGGGGCCGTGATGAAATGAAAATTAATGGTAATGTTGTTTACGGAAAAAGGGTTTGAATTTGTAAAAAGTTGATGAAAGTAGTGATGTAAATACATGGGTGTATATGCAAATGTATGTATAAATGTAAATATATTTTCAAAAGCTTTCCAACGGGCAAATAACAACTTTGTCCTTTAAACAATGAACTTAATGAACTTTTATGATCCGACGATGGTGGAATATTACCCAGGCTCAACATATTTTAACAGTAAAAGAAATTACTACTTGCTTGTGAGTTGTTGTTTGGAATTGGCGAAGTGTTGGTGAGCTCAAATTTTTGGTCGTAATTGTCGCCGCTTTTGGTAGGCTATAATAGATAAATATGTATCTGAATGTTTACTTCCAATATACTGTCTGATGTAATTCCGACACTATCACAACACAAGTGTCATATCCCCCGAAAATGTGGTCATGGAAAGGCTCTAGTTTCAAATCAATTCAGACAGTTTGGTTTTTCGATATGTTAAAAATTGTTAACCAATTTGGGCGAAGCTTTTGACTTCTGTCCTCAGAATGTCAAACTGGCTTAAGAATTGAACCCTCTTGATTGTCTAATTCGCCCTCATTTTATTTTAATTGGGCTCTGTTAAAGTTATGTTATGTCTTTATTGAAAAGCTGCAAGAGCTGCGGAGGTAGAATATGTAAATTTCAAACAGACCCAAGTTTGCTATTGTTCCAGCCCTGGCATAAAGTACCTGCCATCACGGCAATATGCATCGCATTGTTAATCTTATGCCCACTCCATTTTTTATATTTTTTTTGCATGCATTTTGCTATCTGTTGTTACTAAGCGGTATTCCTTTTGTTTTGTTGTTTTGATTTGGTGCCGTTATGAGTAAGACAAATCATTCTTCTAAAAATTAAGTTTCAGTTTTTGGAAGAAAATCATAGGTAAAGCACATATCCAACCGTAATAAGAAAAATAGCGATAATTATACATCATTTAACTAAATAAAATTAAGAAATAAAAAAAAGAAACAAAAAGGCTTGTTTCTTCAACAGCTATGTTAATTTAGCATTAGTTTCAGAGAACGTATGGTTCTTTTGCTAATCACAGTCAGTTATTAGCATTAGAGTAATTTCTATAAAACAAAAAATTAAAAGGAAAACTCTGATATGACGTTCTTGATATTGCTGCCAAAAGTCAAATCAAAAGATTTAAGACAGCAATTAATTTAATTAAGTTGGAAATTAACAGAAATTTTCGGAATTATATATACTGTATATTGATATTTCATTGTAACATATAAATGGATTGCTCTATAGAGCTCCAGGCGCTTGGGCAAACATTTTTCATTCGAGTAAAATCCACTTAAAAAGAAAAGGAGGCTTGGTTTCGTTCGAGACACGAAAAAGTATTGAGGGGCGTTTTGAATCAATTTGTGAAATAAAAGAATACATTTGGGCATATTTTAGATGTTAAAGGAGAAATTTTATAAACATCTACTAAAGTGGGGGAAATATTGAATATATAAGTACACTTGAATCCTCTGATATCCTTCGAAAATGTCGTATTTTTAATTGATAAATCCTTTTCGTTTTTGAGATTAAATTTCTGATTTCACTCCGAATTTTTCCCCCGTGTGGGATACGCCACTGCTTTCTTTTCTATCTGACGATTGTAATTGTATTTGATCGTGATTTTATATTGAAAAAGTGTTGAATTGTTAATAAATCTTTCGGCACTTTGCTTCATTCTAGTTGTTAAATTGTTTAAATGGCAATATATCGATAAAGAACACCAAGAAGAAGAAGAAGAAATGGGTGCAGGATACTGTCGTTGCTGTTGCTTCCGTTTTTGTTGCAAATCTTGTGCTCAGAATTTCTTTTCTCTATTTCTTTGGTTTTTGTATGTATTTTCACGGAGACGTTTGCATTGACGTTGTGAGGTGGGTGATGGATGGGTGGAGGGGGGGGCCGGGTAGAGAGAGTTGTACCAAAGTCGGTAGATTTGTTGATGTTTCTGTTAAAGACAGTTTGATGGAGTTGAAGAAATCTTGCAAGAGAAATAAATTGCGCAAAGTTTTGAGCAATTGTACGCAAACATATAGACACACATACACGCACCCACACACTAACACAATGTTAAACTCTGTACATACAGCTCTGCACTTAATTCAGGGTGAATTTTGTAAAGTAAATACTTAAAAGTTTTCTTCAATCAACAAAATTGACAGATGGCTCGATCGATTGATCATTCTTTAGTTCGTTTGTATTATATATATCGTATAATTGAGTAAAGTTCTGGTCGAGACCAAAACCGAAGTGATTGGGAATTTATTTAGCGTTAGTTGATTTCCAATTCAATTTTGAAATGCTTCTGAATGACGAGTGGTGAGAGTGACGAGTGCTACTGGTGGTGACGTGTGACGACGAGAGACGAGTCGATGAAAAAATTACTAAAGCTTTGCTATAAATTCTGATTTTGTTCTCTATTAAAAATCAAGTAGATTTTCTTCTTTTTTTCAGAGTTAATCTTATTAGCATTAAGAACGGAATAATTAAATTGGATCCTTCTCTTATTTTCCACGTCATTTGGATTTTGGTTGTGCGTTGCTTCTGCCATTTCTCAGCTGGTGAAGCTTGAGTTCTAATTTAGATTTTGATTGTATTGAAAATTGCAGTAGAGGATTTTGAGACTTCCACTTCAGAAGAAGAAGAAACTTCTTTTTCTGCATCTTATCATTCTATTTATTCTTATTAACAATCTTCTTCTTCTACTCTTGTTCTTCTTCCTCCTTTTATCTATACTCAATCTATCTGTGAGATTTGCTTTTAACTTCCCCCTCCAAATCCTCTTACCACCCTTCTCTGGTTCTGGTACCATTTTCTGGTCCTTTCTTTCTGTTTCGATGATTTCCTTTGGTTTGAAACACTTGAATTTCAGGCGAGGTTCTTGTTGGAAATTGCTGTTTAAATTTATTTCTCTTTCTCTTTTCCACTCTTCCATTTTCACGGTTTTGTTTATTTTGTTTTTTCGCATAGTGTACGATGTGAAAATTTTGTAAAAAGAAGCAAAAAATAATATTTACAACAAATAAAAAAAGTCAACTGGTAAATAAGCAAAAAAAAAATATATAAAAACAAATAAATAAAAAAAGAAAATATAACAAATTGCCTCCTTTTTATTCAATAATAGCATTTTCATTTAAAGAAGACGGGAGTAGCAAATAAAGTCTTCCCGCATTGTTTACTTCCAGTCTTTGGACCTACTAGTATATTTTTTATTCCGGACTACTACTATATTATTAATTTGTTACCATAAAATTTTTTATTCCTTTTTCCTTGAATTTTTTGTTAGTATTTTTTGTGTATTCGGCTATTTCTTCTTATCGTAACGGAGTCTTTAATAATTCGATTGAAAGATTCGTTTTAAAGCTACGATTTGCAAATGAAACTTTTTTCGACGGCAGTGGTCATTTTATAGATGCGAACATTTCTAAAATGTCAAAATTTAATTGCTACTGTGACGTCACTTGGACAACAAAGCTAGTAGACTATATACACCAATGGTAATCGTTGGAAAAAGTGTATAAAATGAAGTCGTGTAATTGGGTCATCGTTTGGTCCTGGCGGTGATGATTTGTATTAAATATTGTATTGTTTCGAAAAAATCTGATGAAAAATTTCATTTGCATTGCGGTAGATATTTAACATAAATTTGCTTCAAATCTATAGTTTTTTTTTGATTAGAATCAAAGTTATGATGAAGTTTTATTAAAATGCATTTCTATATAAATGTAATATAATTATTAATGTAGTGTAATATCGATTAGCTTTATCGTTGCTAAACTTTTCATTTTATAGAATTTAAAAAATCGTTAACTAACAAGTTTAATTCTTTATAAAAAAATCAATTATTCGCATCAGAGAACTTTTTTAATTAAAATCAAACTTCGAAAAGCGCGACAAGTTTGAAAATTGAGAACAATAAAATTGAGAATAACAGTCATAACAAGAACAGCAATTACAACAGCTACAACAATAACAACTGTCATTACAATATAATAAGAATTATAACAACAACAAAATATTCAATATTCTTCCCGGAAGGAAATGTTTGAGAAATTCTTTCGTTCGATAACAAACTTTTGTTCTTCAGCTTCATTTACGAAGTCTTGAAATTCTTGATCGAAGGAATTCCGTTCAATGTTCGTTAATAATAAGAAAAGATATTGCCTACCCCCCCTCCCCCTTTGTGATCGCCATCATCATCTACTTGCAGTTCCAATCGACAGAATTGATGCCAGCAGAAATGACAAACTGGCAAAAGTCATCAACGGTATTGCCAGCATCAAATTCATCATCATCGTCATCGTTTTCACAACAATAGTTATCAAAACAACATAAATGCAACAACAAAAAGACAACAACAAGACGAAAACAACAACAATAGCCGAAGCAGTAACCAGCAGCAACACCAACAATAAGAACAACAGCAATTATAGCTGAGTAAAACGTTCGATGAACGAACGCTGTAGAAAAAATTGAAGAGTCAAAGGAGTAAATGGATGTAATTCCGCTTCGTTTCTGGTGCTCCCAAAAAGTAAACAAACACATAGATGGGTAGATAGATGGTAAGATAGATAGATAGATAGATGGACAGATAGAGCATATGGATGGGCAGATGCCTGAGAGGGTACTCGGTGATATTTTACAAGCGCTAATGGTTGATTGTGGAATCAACACGATTATCATTACGATGCTAGTGATGAGCATGATGATGGTAATAATGATGATGATTGTTAAGTATAGCTAAATGATTAGGATGAGGGAAGAGGCAGTGGTGAATATAACTCTTAAGCGAATGAATAGTGCAAGTGAATTGAAAAGGACTTGAAGATGTTGATGTCAATAACAAAAATATTTAAAAAAAACAGAAAAATTCTATGAAAATGAAAAATATGTGCTTAGTTCTTCCTTTCATCTTCAAGACTTGATTATTGTCGTTTGCTTGTTTCCTTCTTTTCATCATCAGCGTTGTTTGGTTGGTTGGTTGGTTGATTGGTTGACCGGTGGTGTACTCGTTATTGGTGATATGATTGGTATTGTTGTTGCTATTGCTATAGTTGTTGTTGTTTCTTTCGCTTTTTGTTGTTTTCTTTTTCAAAGGAAGACGATTTAGCCGGGAGTGTTTTTTCGTAAGAAATCTCGTTAGTTAACGGAAAGAGGGAAGAATAAAAGGGAGAATAGAACAACAACAACAACAGTAACGCCTACAACAACACAGCGGTAACAACAATACAAATATTCCTTAATAATTCAAAGGAAGTAAAATATTTATTCAGTCATTAATTTTTGCTTTCATTCTATTATTTATTCAATAAGGAAATGTAAAACACAATCATCTAATTGGATTATGTTCATAATTGCGATCGAAATAAATATTTTCATTTTTGTGGCATGCAATTAATTTATTTAATGATTTTTCGAACACAAATTTTAAATATTATAGATATAATGCTGTTTTGCGTATATCTCGAAAACTGGAGTTTAGAAAAAAAGGAACTATCGCAAGAAAGACAGTAAAAGACAGTTAAAAGGGAATTAAACAAGGAAGGAGTGGTGAAAGGATGAAAAGGGAGGAAAATTATTATCGTTATCAATAATGACGAAAAATCACCATTCCAACGAGCGTTTATGGATGTCGTTTTAGAAGTTGTTAAGAAATGTCGCCACGTATTGGGTAATAAAACTCAAACACTTTTCTGCAGATCCAAATATATATAAATTATATGAAGCAAATTAATAGAATGATAAAATCTAAACGTAAAATAAAAACAGAAAATTAATACAAAATAAAAAACTCAGACTAAAAAGAATCCTATACGTACAGTAAGAAACCAATATCGTATAACGTATATCGTAAACGTAGTCGTAGTTGCTGAAGTTAAAATAAAAAAAGGTTAGGTTAGAGCGTTAGGACAGCTTCTAGACTCATAAATAATTCATTCAACAATTTGAAAAACTGCGAATGAACATGAAAAAGACAAGAATGATTCTTTTCGGATGATAAAGTAAGTCAATAAAATCAAATCAACACAAACATGCTGCAACACCACTACCATTGGCATTACCATAACCATTACCAAACCCCTTCACAAAACGTTACTTCCATTACCAAGATGACCTCTCTTTAGATGGTTAAGAGAGCTAACGCAACCATCACAACCATCACAGCCATCGCCTAACCGTTACCTCCATTATCGTAATAAAGCAGCAGCTGTTTTATTATGAACGACAGAACCATAAGGTTGGTATGTTATAAAAAATGTTTAAGAGTCCTTTGACACATATCCTTCGATATATGTACGGCGATATATGTTAGCATTACATCTACATTTATAAATAACATGCCGACGATTCATTTTATTCATTAATTCGTCTAATCAATTGTCTACACGTCTTTGAAGAAAAAGAAGAAGAAGAAAGACAGATGAGACGAAGAAGAAGAAGAAGAAGACTACAAGAAGAAGAGACAACAGCAACAACCATGCCTGGACATTGAACGTTACCCGTTTTTATATAAAACTTATAAAAATTGCCAATCTAATGAAATGCATTAAATCACCACAAGAATGCTACGAACACATATCGATAAACATGCGCGCTTACACTTGCATGCATATATACGCATACATACATTATAGAATATATCATCCAAATTAATGATGAACATGCCTGTACTTACGATATATTGGCTTTCAACAGTTACTTTGTCTTCGATAGCAGTCACTCTTCGCATCACGTTAGGAAATTCATAGTGGATTTGCTTCTACTTCTCCCTCTTCTGTCACTACTTAAGTGTCACTTCCTTCTTCTTCTTCTTGTTTTCCCCTCACTTTAGTTAAAAGCACTTGAAATGGATTGGATTCGATTCGTCTTCTGGCTCTTAACATCCTTGCCAACTACGCATCAATTTGCACTTTTAACTTTCGTTACTGCGGGCATCTTACGGTAACTATTCCCGCTGCTAATGCTTTTATGAAGGGAGATGAGGGGTAGGAAGGGTGTTGTATATATATATGGGTGTTGTGGGAGTGTTACCACCACCATCACCATGACCATTGCTAAATATTGCAAGAGGGCAAAAATAGAGAAAGAATTTCAAGTGACGAAAGTGTTAAAAGGATAAGAAGAAAATAGTAAGAAAAATAGCAAGAAAGTCAAGTTTGAATTGTTAAGTATTTGTTTGTTCATTTGTTTGTTACTTTGTTTGTTGGTTATTCCCCCATCCTCCCCCTTTAGGTCCCTTTTACTCTCTTACTTAGGGTATGTATGCAGTTTTTTGTACCAGTTTATGTGTTTGTGTAAAGTTATCCCTGCTCGAGTGTAATTTGATGTTTAACGAAGCGATTTTCTTGTTAACCCTTCTCCCCGACAATATTCCTGTTTCCCCGGGATTTTCTCTTCTATTTAGTGTGTCTACTTATTCATTCGCTTTTCTTTATATTTTATTGTTTTCTTCTTCCTCCGCCGTTTTAATGCCGCTGTTTATTTGATTCGATCTGGTTTAATATTCGATCTGGTTCTAATATTGGTTTCTTTTAAAAAAACAGTTTAATTTATTATTTATTGAAAATTTAGAATTTAAAAAATACTTAATTTTCAATATTTTGGAAAATGTTTATCTACCTTTCTCAAGCAATAAATCAAATGTTAATTTAAAATTTTTTAAAATTTAAAATTTAATCGTATACCCATAAAATATTTATATATTTATTTTATTTTTAATCGAAAAAAGAAATCAAATTCATTAATTGAAAGTCTGTGAAGATTAAAAAATTAAAAATTAAAACTAAAAAACTAAAGTATATAAATGATAAATAAGAAGATAAATAAAGATAAGATAAATGAATGAATGAATGAAGTGAATCAAATAAATGAAAAATATTCGTTTACATATTTATAACACATAAAAAATTTAATTAATCAATAAGATTTAACTGAATATATTTAAACATTTAGAATTGAAAAATCTTGAATTAAAAAATATCTTGGAAAATGTTTAAATTATTAAAACACAAATGAAACGCTTCTTAATTTATTTGTGTTTGCAACAAACAAAACACATGTATTTTTTAATTTATTTTTTTAAACACAGAATAGTATCAAACTTATTAAATTAAAGAATTTAAAACTTTAGGATCCCAAAAATTTTTTTCAAAATTTTTTACATTTTTTGATCTTTTAACAAATACGCATGCAAAAATTGATATAGTTTTTATTTTTATAATACGCAATAAATATTTATTTATATATATTTCATAATATATAATAAAGAATTTATTCATTAGGGAAAAATATATTATAAGTATTATAAAAATTCATTCATTCATTGACGATTCATGGTCTTCAAAACCACAGAGAGTTATCGAAAAATGTGAATTTTTTTATATAAAAATATATATGTATTGGTTTTTTGATATTTTTATTAATGTATCTAATTTTATACAAAGTTTTTTATTTATTTATTTTATAATACACAGTTAAAATATTTATTTATTTTTGCTTATTTTTTATTTTTTTATTTACTTTTGTAACCTAGAGATAAAAATTATTTATTTATTTTTGTTAATAATTAGACAAAGAGTTTTAAAATTTATTTTTGTTTCTAATAAACATAATAGACTTACTCATTTCATTCTTTTATAATCTAGAGAAAAAAAATGATTATTTATTTTATTATCTGCACCAAATATAATTTTGTTTATATATTTTGTTGATAAGTATATAATTATTGTTTACATAAATGGAGCAATAATTTGAAATACTTTTAAACATTTCAACAATTTTAGGCAATAATTTGAAATACCTCAATTCATTTCATATTGGTATGAATACTAATTCATATATAAATTCATTTAAATTTTATATAATCATTAGCTATTTACAATTTCTATTTAAATAAAATTTTGTGTACGAAGCTTGTTTTCACTTGATTGATTCCATGGGTTTAACATTCGTAGAAATGTATAAATCATGGTGCCGTTGATTAATCTTGATTTAAGTAATGGATATAAATCATTAGTAATTCACAACACAAACACATGAATGTTGATAAGACTCTACAGGGCCGTATTAGGTATAAATTCAAGAAGGGGTCCTTGAACGTTGATAACAGAGGAAAATTGTATTTTTTTAATATTCTGGCATCAGACAACATCAGACTTATATAAGATTATGTCCTCGATTTCTTCTTATATTTAGGAAATCTGGTGGATATGCGGTTTGACAGATTCTGTTTATTTGGAACGAGTTAAATGAATTTGATCACTTAAATGAAATATTTTTCATTCTATTGCTGAAAACGTGAAATTAGAGAAATTAGAGAAAATGTATTGTCAGATTTTAAAAATGAACGCTTCGAACTTAATCCGCCCATGGATTTCAATTATTCTTGATTCGCTATGAATGCAATTATTCTGTGTGTTAAACATTTACCTAATTTTATTATTTATAAAAAAAGAACAAAACACTGTACATAATTTTGTAATTTCATTATTAATAATTAATCGATTTGAAATTCGATTGAAAATAAAATGGAATTAACGTAAGTGAATAAATGACATTTTGCGGTTTAAACGTGTTTACGCCTTTTACATGACACCCTACATTATTTGCATTTCAGTCGAACCATTTTCAACTGCCTAATTGGTTTTTATTTTGGTCGTTGTAATTATTATGAAATAAAAAGTTTGCAATAATAAAATTATTATAATTACTGTAACAATTATTTATCATTTTTTCTGCTACTTTTCAAAAATCTCATTTAAGATTTTATAAATTGAAATTTTTTGGTGAAGAGCTTGAAACTAATATCAAAATTTATTAATATTTTTCTAATAAAAATAAATTTTTCTTCATTAATTTATTAATTTCAGTCCATAAAAATACAAAAATATTTACGTCTTTTCAGAAAAATATTGCGTTTTTGTCGATTAAAAACTGAAGCCTTTTGCTGAAACACATTATAAAGGATAAACAAGAATAATGTATTGCATATCCGCGAGCGTTAAGGTTTCAGAGTTCAAGCGCCCCAAAGGATTGGCTAACATATTGAAATTTAGTTACTATGCAGTAGGGTAGTAATCAAAGTACAAGGGTGAATTCCCAAATTAGTATTTGATTTTTTATATAAAATAAAAAAATGTACCACAAAAATTGCGTCGCAACCGATTTCGACTGATTAGAAATGAAGTGTAATATATCGAATTTCTGTGCGTATTTTGAGATTTTCTTTTACATTGTTCTAGTTTTAATTAATAACAAATAATTAATACAACTGCACCAGAGATTATAGAAAGCTTAGAATATTTCCAATTTTATAATTCAAAATTATGAATTGTTTTTGATTTTGGGGTAAAAGTGGTGAAATTATGTATGAAATTTGAAAAACCTTTTATTACAAATTATCATAATTTTTAAATGTTCTAAATATTCTATAGTCTATGGTGCCGCTATATTATTTATGTGTTATTAGTTAAAAGTATATCTCAAAATACACACACACAAAAATTCAACATATTATGCATAATTTTTAACCAGTTGAAACGGTGTGCTGTGCAATTTTTGTGGTGAATTTTTCTAATTTATATAAAAAAATCAATTACTAATTTGGGGATTCACCCTTGTACGTTGATCACTTTTCACTCTATTGCATAGTAACAAAATTGGGTTGGTGCACGTGCTATCTCTTTAGCTTCCGCAACTGTGATATTTTTGCCGTATTACAAGATACAGACCTTAAAAGCAGTTATGCAATTGAATTCGCCGGATGTTGAGTTCGCGAGATGTCAACTTCACACAGGTAACCTTGAAATGGTTCCGTCGAAAAGAGAGAAAAGATTTGTATTCATTTGCAATGGTTTAAAGTGGATTTAGTTTAATAATTTTAATCTCACTCTTTATTAATAACAAATTATTCTTAATTATTCCTGAATATTATTTCCAATTTCATGAATAAAATAATAATATTAAATTTTTAGGATTTTATAATTCGTACGGAACAGAAGGAGAATTTTATATGTTTAATAAATTCATTATTTTCAAAAGAATTAGTGTTTTATTTTTCTTTATTTGAATAACTGAAAAGCATTAGCATTTTGTTGAGGTCATGAGGAATTTTAATCAAGAACACAAAATGCGATGCCAAAAATATTGGAACGCTTTTGCTTTTCTGGTTGAATTCTGAATATGAATGATTGACGGTCGATTGCTATTTCGGTAGAAGGCCGGGGTGGGCGGTGCGGCCAGGGGGTGAGTATGGGCGCAGGAATGAACGATTTGCATTTCGATATAATCTGGTATTTCGTTGTTCTGCATGGATAATTTTACTGTAACATATTGAAATATTTCGTATGCTTTCTGAATCAGAATATTCTCGAAAGAGGGAGATAGGTTGAGGTATGATGAAGAAAGAAGCGGGTAGGTGCGGGGTTCATAATTCTATTGCCTTCTCACTCAGTCTTCGATTACTAAAACAGTGTCGCTGCCACGGGGTATTTAAATGGGGTAGAATGCCTCTTAAAAGCATTTTCATTGTTAGTTGTTATCAATGGTAAATGTATTCTGCGCCACGCCCCTCTCAAATTATATCTATGGCTCTGCTGCAGCAACATAAATATATAGACTTATTTTCTTTAGGTGGACTGCATTTTCAACTAATCAACCGACCAACCGAACTGCCAATAAATAAACCTACAAATAAAACAATCAATCAACCAACCAACTTGCGCATCTTTCAACCCGTCCGTCCTCTAGTCAACCGACAACTCAACCAACAAGTTAGCCAACCTACGAACCGATCTCAATATTTGAAATATTTATACATGGAAATTCCTTTTTGGTCAATCTCACTGACCAACAGACCAGAACGGATTCACTGATGGGCTGTTGACTGACTCTTTACTGGTTCTTTACAGAATTTCGGCTTGCTATCATCAGGATCGTCATCATCATTATTCAGTTAAAATTGCTTTTGGCAATTGGCAAATATTTGGCAATACCGACGCTGAAAATTTCGATATAGTCAGGAATTTCGAGGAAAATAGGATTAATTGAAATTGTTAACCGTTGCGATCATCTACCTCTTTCCAACTTCAGTAGTGCAAATGTTTGTTGGTTTTTTTTGAAACAATGTTTTATTGAAAAAACAATGCAAATTTTAATATTGTTTTAAATAAAATGAAAAGTTTATTGTAAAAGAGGAAAATAGTAAAAGTAACAGAATTTATGCGATTTCATAATGGAATATTTTTAGTAATCAACTCTATGATAAAAAGAGACGAAAGCAGTGGAATCTGGGTGTTTTATGAGTCTAAACAGAGGAAATTTTTGGTGATTGCAAAAGGAATCCTTTGTAAAGACCTTTAATCAAAATAATTTAAATAATTTTTATTAAATTTGTGTTCGTTTATTATAATTGTCATCGTAATAATTAAAAAATAAAGAAAAATTGATTGCATCGTTTGAACTATGTACGAATATACGAGTATCAGGTCGATAGGGATTAAATGATACCGATTTTTAACGAGATATAACCCCAATACCTTATATGGACTCCACAATGCTCTTGAAGATTTAATTTGGATTTCTTTATCTAGTTTATAACTTTGAATAATTTCTGCCTATTTGTTCCACTGTCTGTTTATATGTGCGTGTTTGTGATCGTACTAATGCCTCAATAACCATCCTCTTAAATAAAATTCAATTAACTTACTACGGGAATAACGACTGGTTTTTGACGTTCAGTTGTTTAGGTTATACCAGTATATGAGCTACTTTTTGGAGTGCGTCTGTAAACCTTGTAAATATTTACGAACTAGAAGTAAATTAAAATTTTCAAAGCATTTCCGGTACAGCTTATCTCGTTGATGCTGTAAATTCATAATACTCATGCATACACATCTGCAACGTGAAAAAAAGCACACACGCACACACACAATTATAAATACATATTACTGCATTAGTTATATCTGTATGAAATGCATTAAGGGTTAAGGACTTGCAGAGATTGCTGGATTAAAGGAGAAAACCGCATGTTAGGAAAATCCAATTTTAGGAAAATGCATTTAAAATTCAAAATTTCGCATGTGCGTTTTCTTCAATTTTTCTCTTTTTTAAAATTCACAATTATTTAAATATCACGCCAATGCCTTTTTAAGAGTAATATCTTTTCGTTAGATCTAGAAAGTAAAACTTGTCTAGTATTTTTATAAAATTTTTCTTTGCTTTCTTAGCTTTCGACAATCACTTTCCGTAGGATTTATACGCTTTGCAGTAGCTCTGTTCCAATACAGTGGAAATTGGGTAGCATTATTGTCGTAAATAATTGATTGTATATGAGAGACGTTCATTGTATTCTCGATATTGGCAGGATAAAAGAAGTTTTGTTTTAAAACATAATCTCCAATAATTATAAAACATTCGTTATATTTGTATATAAATTTCTCAATACCATGGAGGAAATAAATTTGCCACCTTTCTCTCTTGTTTTCGCAGAAAAATCGTTTCCCCATGGAGACATTTTTTCGTATGTGGAAACACTGTGGTATACTAACAATCACAAAGGGGTCGATTTGCAATATAGGGTGATTAATTGTCTTTTTGTGAAATCGTTGTGTGAACGGGGACATTTTTACGAAGGAGCATATATAATGCGGTTCAATTCACCCCGCTCGATTTTCCTAAATGCTTCTCGAAAATTAATCTCTCGAAAACTAGCCTTTATCAGGCTTTCCCAGTTTACAGTGCTGTTAAATACAAAATTGCATAACCGGTATAACCGTCTCGGATATTAGCAGACCATAAAAATGGCCGTGAAATACTCACATAGATTTCATATAGTGGGGACATAGTGGGGTGTGTAAGCTAGAGACACGACGAAGCTAACATTTTTACTTAATTCTTTTTAGAAATCTCATATTTTTATCTTTTCCTTTAGCACGCGTTTATTTAATGAAATTTTATGTAACGGAATATATTTATTTTTCGATGTGTGTATCCACCAACGCTTTCCTATGTAAACCAATTGCAAAAATAAATTGCCAACAGCAAAAGATTTTTGAGAATTTTTGGACAGCTCATTCGATTATCTAACCGAGGCGGTAACGTCGTAAATTGTTCGTCTGTTTTTGTTTTCAAATCTGCTTTTATTTAATCTCAAACGCTGGCACAGACACGCGGCATTCACACATTCATTCACTCACACACATACGCAAAATACGGTTATCCTCGTACTCGTACGTACACCGATTCATATTCACTCATTTACATACATGCTTCACACACCCACACATATACTGAATGAGTGTTATCTACATACAAACCGCAAACATTTTGATCGTGTCGTTTCATTCTAGGACTTCCGGCTACAACACGTTCAATACGAAGGATGGGTAAAAATATACCTTAAACCATCTATCCGTGAATCACATATTGTTGTATGAAATGAACATTAGGCTGAATCTATTGATTAGCTTCGGTCCGCTACGATGAAAATGGTTATAAGAATATTAATAGCATCGGCAGAATGACCATGTTCTTGGGCTCACAGTGGCCGTAGTAGTAGTGGTAGTAGATGTAATAGTGGTAGTAGTGCTCGTAGTGGTAGAGTAGACGTAGTATTAGTGGTTTATTGTGGTAACTCTTAGTAGCGATTTTAATTGAGGAAAATCGGATTCTCTTGCTGACATTACACTAATTGTCAACGCTTTAGATTATTAATGCATTGTACTGTCTCTTATAGGAGAGAGACTGTCGGCGTATGTTTGTGAATGTATGTATTTGCTGTTGCCAAGTATCAGCAGCGGGCGTTGCTTGCTTATGGGTGTGCATGTGTGTGTTCATGTGCGTACGTGTGCGTTTGTGTAGACCGATACATTTCATTCACTTCATTTATTTCCAATTTTAATTTATAATCTTTTGTTTTGGATTAAACCAATGAAAGGATGAAGGAAAACACTTAACACTTTAATTTATTAATCAGTGTAAGGCAAGTTCAATTGCAAAATTGTCGTTATGACATTAAGTAACATTTATCAAATTCATAATTTTTAATTCATAGAACTACAGGGGCTGTGATTAAGTTCTCGGCGTTATTATATATATTTAATTAATTGATTAAATAATTTTTTAAAGTTTAGTTTTATTGTTTAAGAAAAACATGACTAATACGAATGCATCTATTATAAATATTTTTTGAGCAATTGTTCGATGTCTTTCGTGGTAAAGAAGGTTGGGGGTGAGGTGAAAAACGAGGTTAAAATCAATCTCTACAAAGAGGAATTTCTGACCCTAATAGAGACTTGTGTTATTATAAATGATCACGGAAATTCTACGTGCTACAAATGCAGTTATCTTTTGAAAATTCTAGTCCAAAAAAAATCCCCTCAAAAAAGATTTCATCGGGCCGAAATTCGACGTTCGGTGAAGTTCGATATAAAGATCGTAAATATTGTTTACAATTTAAAGGATCAGATTTATGGTCATGAAACTTTGCTTTGAAAAAAAAACCAGGATTAGTATAAAAGATCGATAATACTAAAATGGCAATGCCCTTAAGCGATAACGCCGAGAATTTATTCACCCACACCCAATAAAGTCTTTATAAAATTCACAATCAACTTTACATCTGAAACATGGTCTTCTCGACATGAAAGCTTCTTCATTTAATCTGAATGAATACTAGATCCTTTCGTTAACTGGGTCTCAACTGTTTTAATAATATTTATATAGTCAGTCTCATTTAGTTTTAGTACTTCCGCTTTAGTGCTTTTCTCTTTTTTATTATTTCACTATCATTTGTTTTGTGCCGTCATAGCCTTGGTCGACGTTATCGTTGCCGCGTAACCGTTATTTCTACGCACTTTATATGCATGTTCTTTTACCTTAATGAATTTCCTGTCCGGGCACCTGTACCCGAGGTTTCCTAATTTCGTTTCGGTGTCACTCACAGGATGTTCTAATTTTATTTCAATGGCTCTTCCTCTTTTGTTTGAGAGCAGTATTTCTTATCATTACGTTTATTATCGCTGATGATGTAGCTGTTGTTGGAGTGGTTGGTGTCATAGTTGGTGTTGTTGTTGTTGTTGTTGCCGTCGTCGTCTTTGTTTTATTCGTCTTTTGTAGCTGAAGAGAAGTGATGTTGCCGGAGGAATTTTATGCAATTTTTTGAATTCAAAACTTTAAATGGATGGGTGAATCAAAAGCTTCATTCGTTTCGTTTCGCTTTGTCAGCTAAATTTATTCAAGTCGAAGCAGAGTTGCCAGCTCAAACATTTTCTGTTTGATTTTTATGTAAGAACAATTCGACGTTTAAATTACTTTTGAGAATCCTTCTGTTTCTGTAATCCTTCTTTCAAATTCTCTATAAATATTAATTTTTTTTAAAAAAGATTGGATTCGATTGTTTGAATTTTTCATATTTTCGTTTAAAATCTTTAATTTGGGAGTCTCGGCGACTGTTAAAAATCCCAAACGACAAAATCCCGAAAGGCCAAAATCTCGAACGTTAAAATCTCGAAACGACAAAATCTCGAATAAATCTCGAAATTTTGTCGTTTTAGGAGTTTTTCGTTTGATATTTGTCGTACGAAATTTTGTTGTAACGTATTTTGTACTTCGGTACTTTGTCGGTCGTGATTTTGTCTTTAGGGATTTTTTCGTTTCGTGCTTTTTCGTTCAGAATTTTGTTCTTTGGGACTTCGTTGTTCGGGATTATGTCATTCGGCGTTTCGCCATTCAGGATTTTGTTATTCTATTTATTTTAGTATGACCTTCTTTTGTCTGATTCATAACTCAATTGTGTAAAAATCTTCTATCATTTTCAAAACATTGTCAGAATATTTCATTCGTACACCATTGGCAACTCGCGGTTCATGAATTGCATAATAAAATAATCTCGTAAAATGTCCACAATTTTAAACATTTTACTGTGAATTTTCATTGCATTAAAAATTTGTCCATTTGTCCGCATGGTTTCCTTTTTGATGCAAATGATGATAAATGTTTACGAAGAATAAAAAATGAATTTTATAGATAGAAATTTAAGACAAGGAAGTCTTAAGAAAAATAAGAAAGGAAAATCTTTCCAAAGAATGGCAAAATTAGTAAAAAAATGAAAACAAATGAAAAATTTTTTCACGATTTAGACAATATTTGCATGAATGAAATTAGTTAGTTCGTTAATTAATTTGCTTAATTTTAAATGGTTTCTCATACAGAAATATTTCGGTTTTTTCAAACCGGTTTTTTAAACCTCTTCTAGTTCTTTGATCCCCCTTCTTACACACCGTTCTCGCTGAGTACCCAATTAACCTTTCTGTATATCATATACTTAATTTAGAAATTTAGCAGAAAACTTTATCAGAAACAATTTGTGTAGCAGCATTTTAGCCATATTTTCGCCATTAAAACGTGTTCTAAGCATCGAGGGTCCTTTTTTTCTCAATTTCTTCTAACTCACCGAACATCGTCTCCATTGGCACCCCACCAACATCACCTTCATTACTCTGTGAAATAGTCGCAATGAATATATATTACAATATGCGTAATAAAGACAAAAAATTTCGCTTTGAGGCAATAGAAAAATTCAAATTATCCATAACATTTTTTCTTTAACGTGTGTTATTACAGTGTAATCTTGAATAAACGAACCATTCCAACAGTTGAACTCTTCAGAAATTACTACTTTATAAACGACTCTACCGAGATGGTAGCGTGATGGTGATCGTTAATCAATGGAATCATGTATTTTTGTGTAGAGGGTTTTCGCCTGATTCGTCTGGGGCAAAAACTTTAATCAACTAATTTGCACTCAGTATTCTCAGAATTTGTCTTTGGAGAGTTTGTTTTCCCTAGACATTTTTTATTTTGGTGTATTTTGGGGTATTGGGGTGAAAATATTCAGTAGTCGTATCAGTAGTATATTAGTGTTGGAATATCGGTGGGAAAAATCCATGAAAAAATCAAAGAAGATTAATCAATTGATGAGATCAGTCAATATTTTAATTCTGCTGACGAATTGATGACCTTACAAATTGGCAATATTCAAACAATCCGTGAAATTAAACCGAGGTTTCACTGTATTTGTGGAAACAGCGATGAAGAGGAAGGGTGAAGAAAAGGGTATGAGGAAAGAAAATTAAAATAAAAATTTGTTACGCTCAACCGTAAAATGTTTTGTAGAAAACATTACGTTTTCCATTGTGATGTCGTTTTTTTTTGTTTTCCGGCTTTCTTTTTTTTCGCGATAATTGTATTTTTCGTTCAAGGCGAATTCTTTGTTGATGTTTTAGTTGTTTTATTTGAAAAATGTGCTTTAGAGCAGCTGAGTGCCATGAAATTTTTCAGCGACACCGTAGAAAAGGGTAATGTAGAAGGAGTGGTGGGAGGTGGCTGGCGAAAAAATGGTTGGTTAGAGAAAGGGATTGTATTTAGAAAAACTTGATGAAAGAGTTGGTTGGGAATGACGTACGGTGAAGGGCATACATGCAATAATGTTATCAACTAAATGAGGACTTTTCATGCTAATGCTGTTTGCATATATTCGACAACTTCCAACGCTTGTGCTACATTAATTATTATACGCTTTGGAAAATAATTATGTATATTTGCGAAACTTTTTGGAATTCAAAAAAAGTAGTGAAAGAGTAGTAAAATTGTTAAGAAGTAGTTGAAAAATTTGCAAATTAAAAGTTTGCATTGTAGAGAGCTATTCATTCAGCCATTGACAATATTGTCGGCTTTAGAAAAGGACTCTGCACCCTTCCTGCAGCCAGCCGTTCATAACCAACTCTTCGCAACCAACCCTTCTCATCTTTCATATACAATATTTTATGTTAGCAATTTTCAATTTGATTGAAGAATTTTTAGTAACAGATGTTTTGAATGATCCAATTTATTTTTCAGAAACAGAATTGGAGAGAATTAATTCTTTCGATTTGTGATATTGAAGGAAAGCTATGCCGGGAATGTATAAATTTCAAGAAGGAAAATTACGAATAGTATGGCGTTCAAAAGGATCGCCTTCATCTTAAGTTCACCTTGAAATGACCTTGAAAAGCACAGACTCTTCAACACCGAGATTATAAGGCGGTAATACTTTTAAAAAATTTAAAAGTAAAAAATTTATTTTAAAAATTTCAAAAAAATTATGGGGAAGTAACGAAAAAAGAATCATTTAACGGTTTTATAAAAATCTAAAATTAATTTTCTCTATAATTTTCATTCTTTCAATTCCGTCTGAAGGCTTTTATCGGCTCTAGAAAAATATCGGCTTGTTAGGAATGTACTTTCATGTTTTTCAGGAAGAGGCTCTTCCTGAATTCATCACATTTATGTGTTTACCATTTATCAATAAATCCCTTTTTTGCCTTGGTGTGTTGTAAATGCACTTTTTCATATTTACTGATATTAAAGAAATTAGAGTTTACTGGACATTTCCAAAATTATATTTTCGAATATTTATAATTGCGAGTTAACGTGCTCTTCACGTGCATAGTGTGAATTATGAAGTTGGCTGCGGAAAAATAAATAAATTTTAGAATTTTTTGTTTTTGCATATATTAAGGATATATTCGTTTGAGATTCGATTAACTTCTTTTGTGTTCTATAAACATCTTTAACTTCTATGTGTGTGTGCGGTTTATTTTTGTTTAGTTTGCAAATTAAATGTTTCCTTTTCCATTTTTTAACCACTTTGCAGCAGTGGTAATTACAAAAACAAGAGAACATGATTCTCTTGTAAATACTAATCATGGATGAAATGCAGGAAATCCTTTCATTTGGTTACTTGCCAGTCTAAGGACTCGATTATCTTTAAAAAATTAGACTGGTCTGAATATGTTTTCAGGGTTTGTTCGTGAGTCTTGCATGTATTTCGTAGGACGAATGCACGATGAATCATCAGTAGCAGCAGCAACAACAACAGTTGTAGCACGAGCATTGGAAAATGCTATAGTATTGTTGATTGAGGAATGTTGAGTGTGTGTGATTCTGATGACTTACGAGTAATAAACACTCGCGATGGTTGTTCTTTTTTGCAAGATAATTGAATAAACAGCAATTATTAGTGCTTGTTTTGAAAATTATAAAGCGGCAAAATTCAGTAAAAATAAGAATAAAAAGGAGGGAGTAAAAGGTTGGAGAAGAGAGACCGGGAGGGAAAGAGAAATGATTAAGGCATTTGACTAAAAGGAATTGTCGACAATGCAGAAGTTGTTCACTTTTTATCATACGTCGGCAATTCCGTATAGTTAAGATTATTCACCCTCTTTCTTTTTTCATCCCTTCATCCTCCCCTTCTCTTTGTGTACTGCTAATGTTCCAAATTTCTACCTTTCTCACTTTCTTGAAAATATTGGAAAAATATGCGAAACAGTAAGAGAGGGAAGGAGATAAAGTGTGGGTTTCAAATTTATGAAGCAAGTCATGGGTGTCATCTTGAGCAAAAATTCCTGTTACGAATTCTCCAACACATTTAGGATCATAGGGTTCAATTCATTTCCAAGCAATTCAATTTGAATAAAATGAGTTTGTGACAGTTTAATCACTCTGGAGAAAAAGGGGTTAAAGAACCGCTGGCATTCCTCGGGGCATATTTGATTAAGGTGTCCACAAATTTTTGAAGTTTTGTGGTTCGCGAAAACCCCTTTGAGAACAGGTTGGTTATCTCTTTTCTCACTACTCGAGAATTCATTGTCATTTCACACGTGACTTGTTTTGTTAAAACATTTTAGATATTTTCGTGGTCTTCTGATGAAAGCTGCAATAAATCCTGAGCGTTTTTTAAAAAGTGATGAAAGAGCAATAGTCTATTTGTCATTTAAAGAAAAATAAAAGGAAAAATAAAACCAAATATAATCACATTTTCCTGCTGAAAACGACCAACCAGTTAACCAATCAATGAAACAGCAAATTGGCCATCAACGAAAACATACAAAAACGAACACGAAGAACCATTGCATCGCACTCACACATATCGTTTTAGCACTCAATGTGATAGAAATAACAATGACGATGATGGTGGCGAAGAAGATGATTATGTTGATCACCATAATGGATTGTCATTGTACTTCTCTCAGCCTGAATATATAAAATAGCCGTTTATACGAATGTGCGTTTGCGTATGTGGGTGTGTGTGTGTGAAGATGAAAAAGAAGAAGTGATGACAAAGGATGTATGTTTAAAGAAAACACACTCTCCATGGCTTTTTGCCCTCCCACTTTATTTGACCACCTCCGTCTGCCATTGCAATTTGCAATTCAATCAGTAGAGCTCACTCTTAGTATTAATGTTCCAGAGATAGATCGGGTCATATAGTGAAAATCTATAGCTATAGAAATCGAACTGAGGCTGGACTAAAGTATAGAAAGAAATGCTTTGCTAAGCTTTCCATTGTAAACAGTTGCGTGACTAACTTAGAAAGGATAATAGGCTAACATCCTGTTTACATAATGAAATTACTTGTCAATAAGATTTACATGTGAATCTACGTGTGTGCGTGTCTTGTATGGGCATGTATGTGTGTGACGTTATATCATCAGAATTAGTGATCATTAACTAGGTGTTAGATAAATGTCTTTCTTTTCCTTGGATTTGGGATAGCCTTCGTTAATTTTCCTTTGTTCCGATTCAGGGTTGTTTGATTGGTTGTTTGTTGCAATTTTTTCCATTTATTTTGTTGGCGAATTCAATTCGAGAATGAAAGTGTATGAAAATTTATAGAATGAAGTATAAAAATGAATATGAAATAATAGGCTCACCCTTAAAAGAGGGTGATAAATATGGTAACGAAAAACAAATTATAATGAAATATTCCATTAGAAATCAAACTCCTTACAAGGAACGTATTATAGAATGTGGTTTTAAACCTAGTGAAAAATTTATTGAATTTTATCTATGTATATATATGACATATATAATCATTATATAAATAAGAGCAACCATAAAACTCTCTGAAACAGCAATAAACTCAATTCTGGATAGAAGATCATTGATGTGTTAAGTGCTTGCGTACGTGTGCGTGTGTTTCGGCCTTAAAGTGTTAATACAGGAAATTGAAATAATCAGCTTATCTTTGGTTCTTCCTTAACATGAATCGACCAAGCCATCCATCCTTATTCTTTCATGCATTTGTTAGCCATCAAGTAACGTAAGTAATATCGCATAAAATATATCACACATACAATATATTTACATTATCAGCTATTATTCAGCCATTGTCCTACACATCAGCCCAATCTCTCTCTCTCTGTGTGTGTTTCCCCTTTTTTACTTTAGCTCTTAATATTTATTTTATTCACCCCCCCACCCCTCCTCATTACGTTCTATAACGCAAGCAAACTGAGTTAGAGCAACCCAATGTGCAGACGCGTTTAATGCAGTAGAAAATCCGTTAATAAATTGAAATACAATTGGGTAGAAAGGACTTAAGTACATCGATCGACCGAACGTCACTGCCATATTTTGCTGCCGAGATATGGCCAAGTCATGTCGTATGTTGCTTCCGTTATACGTAGATAACATTCCAAAGGGTAGATCTGGTGGAAATATTGAAAGTACGTAGCAAGCAATAACTCAAACAATCCCACAAGTTGCCACACAAGCAACCAACCAAGCACGCAAGCACGATACAAAGCAAACCAAGCGAAATATAAATAAACTCAAAGCTTAGCATTCATTCATTGATTCATTCATTCACTTTACTATCTAAAACGTTCTCTTAACTTACAAACCTTTCTCTGTTACCCTCCCCCTCCTTCTCTCTCTCCCATTCTTTCAAAGAATTCCAGTTCATGAGCTTCTCGTTCATTCGAGCTGATGCAGTGGAGCGTATTAAAAAGGATGATGCTGCTGCAGCGAAAAGATCAGCAGTAGCAGCTACCCACTTATTCTTAATAAACAACAACAACAATAATAATAACAACAAACCCCAAAAAAGCAGAACGAACGAACGAACGAACAACAACAAGCATGGTAATAAACCATAATACTAAACATTATCATCGGAAGTGTTTTAGAACGTCATAACGTTCCTCTTTTTGTGATAAAAATTCAATAAAAATAATAAATGAAAAACAACATAAAACCGAAGAGGATTACCCTAAAAAGGATTATTATCGAAAATTCTTGAGCGAATCATCCATATTTAATGTTCACCAGATTGTAAAGACTTCCCATTTAAATACTATACGTTCCTAATATCGTGAACATAATGGAATCAGCAGATGCTTTAAATATGGCGAATTTAGTTTGGGTTGTTTGGATTCAAAGAAATTATGTCACACTCTGTTTTGTTTGTGTAAATTACCGAATCATAAATTTTTGATTTTTAGTAAAGCTTTTTATAAAGATTTTAATGATAATATTCCTTCAAATTCTTTACGACTTTAAATGAATCTAATTTAATTAATACCAGAATTTTGAATTGTTTTTTCTGTCTTCCAAATTAAAACTGTTTTATGGAATATCGCGAGTTTCATTAAATAATGGCCAATCGTTTAATTTTTCCCAACATTGACTTAATTTTCAATTTTGCATTTCTGGTTTTTATTTGACTTCAAGCAATTTTGATATATTTTTGTCCTTCCATTCAGAAAATTATAAAATATTTTATCATTCTATTCATAAATTACGAATACATATGACGCTTAAGTAGTATAAGTATGAGAATGAATAATGATTGTGGTTAGATGGTTTATTTCAGATTGACTTCCGATCAAATCAAGCGTGAAAATGGTTTCACTTGACAATTTGTTAAAAGCGCAAATACACGTAAATATTTACATACACACTACATATATACATACATATAAACACATAAATGTGTGCACTTCTTTTCGTAAGTGATAAAAAAAGAATGTCGTTATCGTTTTTGCGCAAATACCACACGCATTCGTGTGTAAATATAAAAAATATTCTATTATTCTTTTATTGCTGTTATCCATTCTTCACACTTTTGCTGGTTTCTCTTCTTACTTACGCATCGAAATATTTTTCCCAAAAATTTGGGAGTTAGGGATGAAGATAAATTTGGGGTGAAGATGTGAAGTGGTAATGATTTTGCAGGCTCTTTGGGGGTTAATGAAATGGCAACGGATTTATTGTTTGGTTGAGGGAAGCGGTTTTAAACGAGAGGAGTTTATGACATTTGTTTTTGTTTATTTTATGGTATATTTGATCAGCATTATTTGTCTTTCTTACAGAGTCAATATGTTTTGTTTGGGTGTTGTTTTTCCTTATTTTTAATAATCTGTTTTAGGAATTAATAGTCTCGCCTTAAATTCGTTACGATCTAGAATTTCTGATGATTGCTATTGAGACTTTAAAAATCATAAACGAATCATGGATGACAATTTAAAAGGAAAGCATTAACGAGTCATGCATGACATTTAAAAAAATGAGAATTACATAACGTTTTACCGTGTTGACAAAAAAAAAAAAAAACTATAGAACAAGTCTAAACATATTCTATGGAAAATTAAGAATCGATGGAAGATTTTTATCAATATGAAATAAAAATTGATTGATGAGGAGGCGCCCCAGAATGAATTGTGGTAAATTTTCTGAAAACTAATAAAAGCGATGTTTATCATTTCTTGATTGTCAATTGTCAAATGGTTTAATAATTTTAATATTTTTATTATTATCATGTTCATTATCGTCGAAAATTAATAACTAACTAACTGAAAGTTTCAGACTTTTACTCCGGTTTCTAAAAAAAAAACAATTGAAAATGGAATTATAAATTTTTGCTTTCTAGCAAATTTATGGAATGATTTGTCGTGAATGAATTTTTGGTTTTATAAGGCGTTTTTAAATTCAGTGGTTTTGCTGCTTTTGTTGTAATTGCTACTACTGTTGTTGTTATTGTTTTTGTTATCCTTGTTCTCTCTCTCTCTTCATATTACTTCCTTCTTTCTTTCGAGCAACCGCCACTCATTTCTTTCTTTTCTTCTCCCTACCATGCGTCCATGCCATAATTTTTCTTAATCCTTTTTATAAATTATATTCTTACTGGTTTTATTTTTTGTTTGCTGCGTTTTTTCTTCCTTATACTTTCGTGGTTAAATGTTTGCTGATGATAGGAATAGATAAACATATTGTCTGGCAACCGAACTAAGTGCTATTTTATTGCGGTCAAAGAAGTCTCATAAATATTGACAATGTCTTTTCGCACCAATTCGTTGTGAAGGAAGAGAAAGGGGAAAAATCTATATATAAATTAAATTAAATTCGAATAAATTCCAACATTCAAGGAAAGACACTTTATTGAAAGGGGGGAGGGAATAGTCCGAGGGAAGTGTCGGAATAATTCAAGATTAAATTATACAAAAATTGGTGTCGGGAACTATAGAATAAAAACTATCGAATTATTGGATAGTTGTAAATTTTTTATTCATTCGATAGTTTTTCGATAGTTTTTAGTAATTAAAAAATCAATCAACGAGTGAATATCTGCCTTCCACAATTAGTAATTACGAGAAACTATCGAATAAATCAAACATTATGTTTATTCGCTAGTTTTTAGTAATTCAGAAATCATTCAACGAATAAAGGCCGATACCCAATTAAAAAAAATTCAAAATTCGTTAACTTTCTCGTATGCCTCCTTCTTTTTTTGAAATTTCATTTGTGTCACCGAAACTGTTTCAAATCATTCAACTCTTTAATTTTATTGGCATCATTGCCAACAGTCGTTAAATTCCAAGCAGCGAGATTCTCTGAAAGGCAGATGATTTTACCAATGGTTACCAATCGTTCGCTTTACGTGACATTCAAATGAAGTTTCTTTGTTTGATCAAAGAAAGTTCGCAATCAATCAACGATCACTTTTGTGCTAGAAGCTGGTGTTGACGTTAATGTTGACGCTGACGTTTGCGTTGGGCACGTCAACGGTAACAATAGAACGATAGAAATTGCATTTCCTTTGACAGAAATGTATTTAGTCATTCGTCGTCCTTAACACCCTTTTCACCCACCTTTTCACCAATTTCGTTATCGGATACTTCCAATCTAGCTTTTGAAATTGTCTACAACTGTGCCGTATTTGTGTCCGTTTTTGCGTTTGCATTTATGTTCGCCCTTCCGTCCGTTTTTGCTTCCTGTTTCTCTTTGTTTACCACGCGAACGACATGCAGGCCATCCGTTGCGTACATCTGTTGGTCTGTGCGTTCGTTGATGACCTTCAGCGCAGGAGGAAACAAATAACCAATACCAGCGGATATCCGGTTAGCATACAATACGCTGTCCGTTGTCGTAACGAGGAAAAAAGCAAAATCTCTATTCGTTCTTCAGTTTTTTCCCTTCTACTTCTAATGAATTTCTGTTTGCTTTGGAACTTTCAAAGCGCTTCTGGGCATTCAGAGTCATCCGTGGGTATTGCAATGATGTCAATATTTATCAGAGCATTTTAGGCTCTATATCATATCCTACGTTTCGAGATTTTTTCCACAATTTTCTCTCGGTCCTTTTGTTGTTGTTGGGCTATGTGAGTTCTTATTGAAGTACCGATGCCAAATGATTTATATTGGTGAGTTGTACCGAGGCAAAACGTCCTGTCGACGTTGGCCAGCAAGGAGGGGGTGTTGCCGGCAAGTTGGAAACGAGGAACGCATGGTAAAATTTTTTTCCTGAAACTGCCCCTGACTGGCTGTTGTTACTCTGCTGCAGGGGCGTTTTAATTGCTAAAGTCTGTCGAATCTTTTGGATTTTGCTTTTAACGCTTTCAGTATAATCGTTCTCACTGCCTTTGTAATCAATTTTATTGGCGGGAATCGTCGATGTGAATGTTGGTAATAATCCTTTCCTTTGTCTGGTGAATTAAAGAGTGATTTTTTGGGGAATTTGTTGTTGTAGTTAATTGCTCCAATTCAGTTCTGCTGTTTAGTCAATTAATTTGTCAACATTTTCCAAAAAGTCTTGGTCAAAGAAGGTGTTTATTATAGAGAAAAGTTTTACCTTAGGTTATTTGGAAGATCCATTCATTGCCGCTGTTGCTAAAATGTCGTCGCAAAATGTCGCAAAACGGCATTTATCGGGCTTTTCAACAAGAGCATAACAGTTTTATATTGTAATTCGGCTGCACCGCATATATCTATCTATCAAATTCAATATTTCTTCGTGGACCTAACTGGATTTAACTGCGTGACTTAACTGTCGTCTTCTATGATAATAATTACCACTCTAACCACTCTAAGCCCGGTTCCTTAAAAAGGAATTACTTTTATGGAATTAAAAATTATTGAATCGCGCTTACTTTCATTGAAACAATAAACGACTTTAGTTAAAACGCTTCTAACTTCACGCCATTCGAAACTTCGGATTTCTTTAGCATTCAAAGACCTTGAAAACTTTAAGTTCTCCAGCACCGTCAACAGCACCACCGTCACTTGCTCGTTCTAAAAATGTTACAATTTAAAATTTCGCCCCTTCTAATGGGGGCGTCTAGAAGGAGGCTGGAAAGCAGGAAGTGCAGTGGTTGTAATAGTAAGCATAATAATAAAGAGTTCAGTGAGATAATTTAGTAAGTAGTCGTCTTCTTCAATTTCGTTATCCGATATAGAATTTATGAAATTCTAGTTTCTTGTAAAGAAGAAGAAGAGGGAATAATAAAGATAGAACACTTAAAGAGAATTTTCTCACGGACGCATCACCCCATTCCCCGAAGCTACGCAAACATACACACATAGATACACACATATATATATATACAAGTACACAAGCACACGCATATATACAAACGCACAATTATAAACTCAAACACTGTTGGCTTACAACAATTTCCTAGTATTGCTGGTGATGAGTACCGTTATAATTTTCAATTACTCGACTGCGCTGTACTGTTAAAAGCTTTTTAACAGCGAACTAATTGAATCAGTAAGAGTCCTTTTTCCACTACAACCCCCTTTATTTTTTCACCCTATTCGTCCTGGTTTCGAATTTGGTTACAAATTTTGGGTTGGTTTATTTGGTGTAGAAGTGAGGGGGGTGAAATATGGCGAGAGCGTAATTTTGGTGGCAAATGGTTTGTGAAAAAAGTGGGAGAATGGGTTGTGAGCGAGTGAAGACTATTGTTTTCTTTAGATTTTGTTATTGTCACGGTTAGTGCGTAAGTATTAGTAGAAGTAGCAACCGGTATAGGAGATTGTTATTTAGATGATGATGATAATGAAGATGATAATGGTGGTGGTGGTGGTGGTGGAGGTGATGCTGACTGGGTCACTGTTGGTGATGATGTTCGTGCCGATGGTGTTGGTTGGTGATGGTGAGGACAATAATAATAGCTTTTCTTATTACTCTTCCTCTTGTTGTTGAAACTGTAATTATATATAGAGTAACATTTTGATAGACAGACAGTTTAAATGTCTTATAATATAAATACGTTATAGACACGTTTGGGCTTATGGGTCTTTCTGTTGTCGGTAATATGGATTTTTGTACTAAAGAGCTTTTGTTCCCCCAATCAATTTAGGAATCAATCAATCAAAAGGAATCAATTTAGGAGGACCAATAGTTATCTTTAGGTTTTCTACTATGATAAATATGATACTATGATACACTAATCTTAATAATCTAATGTAATGAGAGTAATTTGAAGAAATTTTGGTTGCTTTCGAGCATTATCGAAATTAGAAATATTAGACATATATCTATAAATCCTAAATTTATAACACAAATTCACTTCCGCTTTACGTTAGCATACATTAACCGAAACAGAAGAACGAAATGTTTTCATATGATTCCAATGTATTTCGTTTGGTGTGTGTTGGAATAAAACACATTTTCTAGACTTATGAATCGTTTTACAACAACTTTTTGTTTGATTTAGTTTGATTCAAACCTTGTTTAACCATTCCTGTAAGTACGTATAGTTCATATTTTGATCTACACTAGAACAGTATGCCTGCCTTTTTATTGTCGGGAAAAGAGCATAAAAAATTCAATTGTTTAATGAATGATTCTTTAAGTTGGCTAGCTTGTTTTAAAGGAGGACAAAATCACCCTAGCAGGCCTTGAAACGGAATGACTGCATATAAAAGCTACGGAGTGTATGGTCTTAACACAATTTTATATATTTTCTATGATTAATTTTTTGTAAAATTTTTATCTGAAAATATAATATCTTTTTTGATCGCAACGCGATTACATCACGAGAGAATTTTTGAAATGATTAGCAAAAAAATATTTAACAGATGGTCTAGCAGGCCATACATATTTACCTTTTCCGCAGTTACATCACAAAAAGCTTTGCAGTTTTTAACTTTTTCGAGTCAACATTTTCGAAAAGCCGCTCGATTTTGGGAGTGATTTTTGTTGGGAAAACGAATGGAAAAACTGCAGAATTTTTTCAAAAATGTGTAGAATTCTGAAAGAGTGAAAGGATATAACAGAAATCGCAGAATGAAGACAAAATTATCTTGGAAATAAAAAATGCTATCTGGGAATGAATGAGAGAATGTTGATACAAAGTCAGAGATTTTCTACGACAAATATAACCAGGTGAATGGAAAACTGATGGACAGACTGAATGAAAGCCAAAAAGAGTGATTGAGGAGATATAAAAGCAGAGTAAGAGAGGTCGGGAATTTGTGGCATTGAAAAAACATTTTAATTGGTAAATGAATAAACCAGAATTTTAATTAGTAACGAAGGATAAAGCAAACAGTCATCGTCGGTCATTGTGCGATAAGCAATGAAAAGGGTTTCGATGGAGATGAGGTGGAAAGTTTGGGTTGTGGGCAGGAAGGGGGAGACGTAGGCGGGAAGCTACAAGTTTAAACATAAAATCGGATATACAACAAAATTTAGATAGCATCGCTACGCAACGAAAATGAAATTAATAAGAAAGAAAGATTTTAATAAAAATAGCTTATAATTGCAAAAGAAAATATAAATCTTAATTTTTGTTGTTGTAAAATTATACCATCCCGAAGACCGCAATATGACTAATTACTACAAAAAAAATAACGAGGTGAAGAAGGCTAAAAATAAAATTAGGCTAAATTTCAAAGTCGTTTGAATTTTATCTGGTTTTTGATTTTATTTGGTGGTTTGGCTCTCACAAAACCCAATCTGTCAGCCTTCGTCGCCGATACTGCTTCTGTACGTATTTCAAAGAACACTTCCTTAATCTCGCGTTGTGACTACCCGTGTTTTAAATGCGCGATTAATTGGTACGTCGAAATATTGATAAGCTGGAAGAATTGTTTCCACTGTTGAAAATCCATGCATGAGACAGATACATTTTCAAGGATTTTTACATCTGTAAGTAATTGTTTTATCTAAATTTTTTCCGCGATATCATTATTCTCTCCATTTGCCAAGCCATATCGTATATTTAAACGCCCCCTTTTTTCTATTCGTGTAGGCAGTAATGAAGAAAATTAGACGTAATGCACACGCCGCAGAATGCTGTCACGTGTGTTTGCTTACGCATGAAAGCAAGAGGAAAAAAATTGAGCAAATGAATGGAAGGACTACTAGACCGTCCTCCATCTTTCCGCCCTACGGAGCAGATATTATGGAAACGTAGAAGCCAAAGTCGCAGCTGGTTCTTAAAAGAATAACTTGAATTGCTTCAGTTGCAGACTTCTATTTGATCTAAATAAATAATAGAATTGCAAAGAATATGCGGTTTCCCAAAAAAGAAAAATCAAATTAAAATCAAAAATAAAAAAGAAAATAAAAAAGCAATAAATTTAAATCAGCAGAGGAGACCGAAAATGGTTAGGAGATTTCTCTATTCTATACAAATTATTTCGAGAAGGAAGGAGAAAAAGGAAGCAATGAATCCCCCAGAACGTTTGAATATTCCAAAAGGATATGCGTGAAACAAATTGAAAGTGTGAAATATTAGCCTGGTTTTTTACCATTGTTATTGCTTTCTTTTAAAACGATTGTTGTTTTTTTTGGTGGGATTTTGTTATTTTATAAGAAAATGGAAAAGTACGTTATCGCCGGTCTTTCCGAAGCTGAACTAACTTGAGTGTATTGGGTTGATAATAATCAGGAGTGGAGCGATGATGCACGCCGCTTTTATTTCATTTAACAAAAGCAAATCTCAAATTGTATGCAACGATTATTTTAATAAACTTTTAAACCCAGAGACTTTTTAATACTATCTTATAAATGTTAGAGGTGCTTTATATGCATCTGATATCAATACAATTAAATCAGTAATTAATTCATAGTTTCAGACACGAATTGAAAGCTAAGAAATTTGATACACAAATCACTTTAATACATATATAATTATTAATACACTGGGAGTGAATGTAATGAATTTAGGTGTAATTGGAAAGCTTTTATTTATGTCTTATCAAGATTGGTTTGCAGGTAAGCCGGTTTGTGTGATGCGCCATTTTTAGAGTCTTTTTCGTTCTCGAGGGAACAAGAAAGTCATTGGAGATGGCAGATCAACGTTTATCTGCAACGTTTATCTGCAAATCAAATTTGACAAGGGATGACGGAAAATCCATCCAATTACCTAAATCTTCTAACCCCGTGAGAATTCGAAACAAAAATCAAGGAATGTAATAAGCCGTTTTCAGCATGAAAAGGTTCATAATACTTTGCCATATAGGCCTGTTTTTTTCCATTATCTCATAATAATATGCTCTCATCTTTAGGCTGTAGGGTACAATTAAAGCCAAGAACATATAAATATTCCATATTGGTTTCACTTCGAATGCGTGAATGCGTGAGCGTCTTTTCTTGGTAACGTTCATGCGTTCGTTTTTTTAGTAAAAGTGAAAAAGATAAGAAAAACATGCGAATCTTTGAAGTTCCAAAAAAAAAATGAAAAAAAAATTAAATCACGTTCGCTGAAGCCCGCGGCAAAAACTTGTTTTACACGTTCCATAATTCGCAGCACTTTGGGGTGACGCAAAGTGTGTAGGATCAACAAATGAAGCAATTCCTTTGAAGAAACACACAGAGAGATGAAATACATGGAATGGAAGAGAGATAGAGATAGAAAGAGTGAGAGAGAGGGAGAGAGAGAGGAGGCGGAAAGATGGTACGGGTATTTGCCAAATTTCTTATGAATAAAACCACTTTGACGTGTGAGTGAGTTTGTGCACAGATACGTGCAAGTGTTTTAGAAACAGACATATTTACCATAATTTCCATTCAATTTTTATCATCGTATTAACTTTAGTAGATTTTATAAAATGAATTTTATTAAATATACGTTTATTTTAAATCGTTTCTTTAAAAGCTTTTATTCAATACGCGCATAACAATTGTGTATTTAATGAAAGTAACAAAATGATTAAGCCATTTAGACGGGATTTATTCCAGTTACGATACGTATGTAAGACTTAACTATAAAGTTCGACTTGTTTTTTTGCAAATAATGACTATGGGCACTTTTGCAGCGATATCTTTGGAGGAACTTTTCTTATGAAATGTGGTCTAATCGCAATTCGAATGTGGTTTAATATAAAAAGATAATTTATTTATGGATATAATAGAGCTTCTTTGGCACACATGCATTTGTTTCTGTTCTGCAATAAATATTGTGTTCATGACAGAGTCATTAGGTCATAAGTGGTGTCCCAAAATGACTTTCATGCACTTAAAAATTTTGGTGAATTTTTCATAATTTCCAAACACTCCGTTAGTGTGAGTAGTAAGCCTGTAAAAGTATCGATCATGGTGGTTATTTCGACGTCAGATGATAGTGAACATTTCCTAAGGATATGCTTATATTCAAAAGTAAATTTGTTATGTATCCAATGAAAACAGTCTATATACGGTATATTACTTTTTATATAAAATTATATTCCATCTATATATTTTCCTTCAAAATAAAAATTCAGAAATTGTGAGTATTTTTAGATTTTTATTCAATTCATTTCAATAAAAATATCTTGTGTTTCTTGCTAATAAAATTAATTCATTCATTAATGAAATCTGATCTGATTGCATCTGATTGATGAAATCTTCCTCTTCTTGATCTATTTCTTGACTTATTCTTTCATAGATTTATGTATACTTAACATAAAAAATGTTAATTGGTTTTAGATGTTTAATGTTTTGTCGATATTTTAAAATTTGGTCATTGCAAAAATTAATTATTGAATTCAATTGGAATATTTTAAATGCTTTATCCACCCAATGATTAATTTCTCCATCCTGTTAATTGTTTATTCTCCAAAATTCGAGCATATTATAATTTAGAAGACTCCAACGTCCATTATCCACCGCTTCTTCTGTGCGTTGTTTGTTTGCCAGACTTTCTCTCGTGTTTAGTTTAACCATCCATTAATTTGTCCATTGCGAAGAATTTTGACATGTTTTTTGACATATTTTTAAGTTGTCAGTCTGCAGTGAGTGACAGTTTGTTGTGGTTTCTAAGGCATCCCGAGATACAACCGCAATTATGCGTAAGCACGATGATCAAAATGCTATCAAACCGTAAGAGAAGGATATCTCTTACTAAAAGATAACCTTGACATATTTGTTCTCCAAAAGGATTAGATAAGTTCGCAGAGTTATCCTTTGTTATTGATTTTACGAATTTCGTTGAATTAAAAGAAAAAGGCTTTCGCATAAATTATTACTAATGGGTTTTTGGAAAGAGAAAGCTTAATCATAATTTTATTTATAATTTTCAATGATTACTAATGGGTTTTTAAGAAGAGAATTTTGTCATAATGTTATTCATAATTTCCAAGATTTTGTGGCCTAAGATTTGTAAATGTTTTGGGCCAATTACATTTTAAATTTAGGTTAGGAAAATTATCGTAGGGAGGAGTTCATTGTTCTTTCCATAATACACAGACTAATTTCGTAGATGCTAAAAAAAGAATTTTTAAATGGTGAGTCGGGAACATGAATATGAAAATGGTTTATTGTAAGAGACTATGTAAGAAGGGTCTTCTACTAGCATTTGAAGGTGTATCACCCGTAGCAAGGGTGAATCCAGCGGTGTAAACGTGGCATAAAATTAGTTTCCTTATCTTCCCCGGGGGTCACATAATGCGCTGCATAGCTCCCTTAAAATTTATGAGCCTCTCCCTAATTTTTGTTTTCTTTATGGTTTTCTTTAGAGTAAAACCAAATACAACAAAACGAGACATACAAACATTTTTTTGGTTTGATGCAATAAATAAGATTAATGTCAAATTAAACTTGAGAACGTTGTTTGGGGGGAATTAACAACGCCTGGAATTTATCAAAAAAAAAAAAAAAAAAAAAAAAAAAAAAAAAAAAACAAAAAACAAAAAAAGAATAGAAAATAAAAAAAGGAAAATGTTTGATAAATATTTTTAAAATAGATCAAAAGTCCGTAATAAAAATTAACATTGCAATTGTCAAGAATACGTAATTTTTCCTACAGTAATCCAATTGAGAAAAGTTTCTTACAAGATACAAGAGAAAGTCACAAGATGTTATGAGATTTTTATGTTTTTTTTTGCAGCGTGGGGAAGATGAACGATGGTAGGAGAAAAATCTGTGACCAACCTTGAGAAAAATTCTCGTAGGAGGAAGGTTTTGCTTCGTTTTTAGTAAATAAACGAAATAGATTCCGAGAAATAATGCCCACAAGAAATGAGGCGCACAATTTAGTATGTGGATCTTGTGACGTCATACCATTTTATAGTTAATTCATTGTATGCTTAGCGTCATTTTTGTCTGGCAATTGTGACATCATTAATGTTAATTTAACTTTATTTGCACGCATCATTGCGTTTCATTTTCCCGTGGGATTCATTCCATTTTCAGAACACTAAGAATGATTGTGAGCTTCATGCAAACGTTCAGCGAAAGCATAAGAAACGCTATTCAAAAGTAATCATTTTTCAAATCTTCATATATTTTTTAAAATTTTTCTAACCAACAAATCTATTGTTTATATAATTTCTCTTGAATTGAAAGGATTTTTAAGGGCTCAGTTTAAATTGAATACACTATAGTTATTTAATTCGAAACGAACATTGAAATGTAATCTACTCGATAGAATAATACTCGTATCTAGCGAAACATGATGCTTGTTCTACATGTCAGTCGATAAACGCAAATGTTAATCATGCTTGAAATCACAATTTTGCATTATGTTAATTTTATGCAATTATGCACCCCGCCCCCCTCTCGCACGTCTTATTAAGGCATTAAGCTCTAAAATAATTTACAAGTGTTATTGCCTCGAATAAAATATTATGCAAATAATGTAAGACATTTCCGGCGAAATTGAACTTCTTTACGAGAGGCTGAATAAAATTAAAATTTGTTAAATTTTTTTACAACGAAATAATTTTTGGGTATTAAAGCTTAACCGCTAATTCGTGCTATGGAGGGAAATTATGAAGGGGATTTATTTGCTGGGCTGATCTTTCCATTCATGGTGAACAAAAGTCGCTACACCATATTCTACGCATTTAGATATTTTATAAATTATGTTTTGGAAATGTTATAACCTGGAGGAGCTTATGGTGGCTCCCTTTATACTCTACTCTTGTATTCATTTCCCCCCCCCACCTCACAAAAGAAAATTCCTTTTAATTTTTGTTGTATTTCTTGCGATTAATTTCTTAATAAATTAAATTTATGTTTTTAGCAAGAAGCACACAAGAAATTTTTAGTGTTGTAACACTGAGGTTAGCGTAGCGAGGTTAGCGTAGCGAGGTTAGCGTAGCGTAGCGTATTTTAATCTCGTTGTCAAAATTTTTTTTGGTAACGAAATGTTGCCTTAGGGTAATATCAAATTGCTTGAGAAGACTTGAGAAATCTTTGAATTCATTATTTCTCTTTGGGAAAGTTTTGAAACACTTCATTATAATAATTATACGAAAGTAAAATTTGTATGCATACTTTTTTTCCGTGGGTTAGAAATTTGTGCAAGTGAAACTTTTTTTTACAAAAAATTGTTATCAGTTGGCTCAATGGAAAAAAGAACAAGAAATAGAAAAGAACTCAAACAAATTAAAGAGTTTTTAGGTTGAAATTTTAATAAGCGTAAATACCTCCTACCTCCCTCTCTCCCTCTCTCCCTCTCTCCTTCTGGATCGTTATCCATGTATTTACCCAGCCAACATACAAAAGAGGAAACACACACACACAAATACAACAGTATGTTTTACTTTTATCCTTTTATACAGTTAGTTTTTCATGCCATAATTATCCGTAGTTTTGAGATTTCTGATGATCGTATTGCATTTACACGGTGCACTGAGGCACATGTTTTTTCGTCTTTTGCTCTGGCCGCATAACGAACACATCCTGTTAAACGAGCCCCATCCACAACGTGCTTAATTATTCGACGAAGTTAGCAGGTGTATAGCGTATACAGCGTTTGTTGTTTTAACCACTCCTCCCTTCTCCCTTTATCTTTTGTTTAATTTTTGTATGCTATTCATTTGTTCGTTTGTTCAGTTGGTTTCTGTTTTTCTATTCTTTAATGATAGAAACCATTTTATGATTTCTGCCTCTTTAACTATTAGCCAAACAACATAAACTTTATTAACCAACAGAGTCGCTAACAGAGCACTCCTATAGAAGTCCTAGACGGAGCAGAGGGAGCAAAGGGAGATTTGAAGTTGAAATTTTTTTAAATAGAAAACAACGATAGGAAACAATAGAACACGTATAGAACAAACTTCATCTAATTTTAAAGAGTTTTTCTATTTGAATTAATTTGGTTCGTTGCGTCGAATCCAACGAGAAAAGGCTTTTCAATAAGGACATAACATATTTATTAGTAAAGTTCCATCGGAGATGTATTGCCACATTAAAGATGACCAAGAGGCGTTACTTATTGGGACAGTTTGATATTTTGCAAAAGTCAGCCAAAACCTTTACGCAAATTGCATTAAAATTCCCCGAATTACTCCGAGAGTGGAGAAACCAATTAATGTAGCTTTTGTTAATTTCGCGTTGGTTGCGTTGTCTGGTGTACCTCGAACGGTACTTTGTATAATTGGAAGGATATGTTATAGTGTGAGTTTTGATGTGAAGTTATCTACTTTATCATATAGTTCCCATTGATTAATGGTATGCTTTCTATCCGCGAGAATTCCAGAAAGAAGCGATTGTTGATTTAGAATTTCGGTGATAATTTTTAATAATTTATCAACACTGCTCTATCATGAGTTGCATGAGTAGAAGGGTACTGATCTTGGGTCACGCCCTGGTGTTACTAAGATTTGCAAAAGGTTCGGGAATGCACTCGCATTGCAATACTAAATTGTTATGCGCTCTTTGGAAAATGAAATTTCAGTTTGCGAAAACAGTATAAAATAGTGTATCCATCTTCATTGAATTGACCGCTGGTTGGGCTTTTTGGGCTATATAAAAACATAATTATGGTTAGAAATATCTCTGAAAATTAGACAAATATAAATACTATTTGAAAAAATAAACCATTGCAAATTATTCAATTAATCAAAACAGTAGTAGATTTTTTACCCTTATTTCGCCCCAATTTCGCTCCTGTTTGTATGTCTCTCCAACGCAATTAAATGCATGAGAATTTTAGAATCCATCCATGCATGCGTATCATGAATCACATTGTTTTTGTTAAAATTATATTTGAGTACAAAACGAACACTGTACACATTTTCCCAACAAACTTATATGTAAGCAAACAAACATATACACACACACACAGAGACACATATACACCACTCCCACACAAATGCATTCACGCACAATGAAAACCGAAACTCATACTATTGTTCTTGCGTTTGCACGGAGCCACGGAAATGGTTTTGAAGGCAAGAAATTTCGTTTGTTTTTGTTGCTCGCTTAAATTAAATTTCTTGCATAGATTTATCCTGTAGAGAGGATACCATCAGCAGATTATTTGCAAATTAGTTCCATTTAGATGTTACGGAAAAAGTTCATATAATACGAATGATGATGGAAAAGAACAAATTAATGAAAAAAATGAAGAATGGTCGGAAGCAAGGGAGGAAGAGTACTTACACTGCTGTGTGGGGAGGAAGTAAGGGCCTGGTAAGAGTTTGAGCACTGAACTCTGGGGAAAGAGAATGAGAAGGAAAGTAAGGGAGGTAGCGGAGTGAGAGAAGAGAGCGTAGAGAAGGAGAGAGTGAAAGAAATAGGGTAAAAGAAAGAGTAAAAAGAAAGAGTAAAAGAAAGAGGGTAAAAAACGGATTACATTACAATAGGCATTTTACATTACATTACATTACATTACATTACATTAGGAGATACATTGTCAATCATATGGATGGAACAGATGGTGGTTACATTTAGAGAGACGAATGCAATCCGCAATACTTATCGGGAACAGATCTAGTAAAATAGACATCATAGCATTATTACGAAAATGACATAGTTGCATCGTACCTAATCTGGCCGAAGTATTATCAAAGACCCCAGCCTTTGCTGAAAGAAATAATTGCTTGAATTGTCATTGGATTTTTAATTGGGGTGATCTTCTGAGATAGGTATCTTCTCTTATTTATTCTCTTAAGCCCTGAAGCCCTGAATTTTGTTCTAATTTTAGTAATTCCATTAATTCATCCCATTCAATGCATTTATTTATTCCTTTTATGCATTTATTTATTCCTTTATTCATTATTCCGATTCATTTCTAAATTCATTTTAACTTTATAAGATTTCTTTCACGCGTGGTTAAATTACTCTCATCTACTTTCTCATTTCAATACTCTATTTCTCATTTCATTTCTGTAAACATCATTTCGTTATTACGTTCTACTTTAGTTGCTTCCTTTATCATTCCTCTACACCTGTCTTCATTTCATTCCTCACTAGAGGAATGTCATTTCATTTTTCCATTATTCATTTCATTACTCTATTTCTCATTTCAATTTTTTATTATTGTTCTATTAAAAGATTTAATTCCATAAAGAAATTATTAGGCATTTAAATTTACAATTTTAGAGCTGATTTTACCGATGTTTTCATATTTACCCGTTACCAATATTTTTCATAATAATTTGCCAACCTCTCTTTCTCTCTGTCACTCTCTTTCTCTCTCTCCTTCTCTCCCTCTCTCTTCCCCTCTGTGTGTGTGTCTTACCATAAATTTCATTTTGTCCTTCCATAATTTTTCTACCAACTTCCTTCCACTTTGTTATTCTTCTTTATGAACTCCTGATAACTTTTTCAACTTTATCACCGCAACTCATTTCCTGGATAGAGTAAGCAATTCCATTAAGCGAACTACGAAACAATTTACATGACGGTCTGAAAAAAGTTTAATACAATGTAGCAAAACTTCTTGACTCTCCTGCAGGATGGTATAAATTGTCACCAAAATAATGCTGCCCTTTCTATCCCGTTTGCCTTGGTTTGGTTTGGTTTGAATTGATTTGTTTAGTTGATCCTTTGGTTAGGTCGATCACTTGATCGGTTGGTTGATTAATCGTTTATTTTGTCGATTATTTAGTCGGTGGTTTAGGTGGTTACTTGTGCGTCGGTGTGAAGCTGGTTTCTAGAAGTCTTACTTGATCATTTCTTTGGTTGTTTATTTGGCCAAATTCTTTGCTCGTGACTTTAGTTTGTTGTTGGATTTGTTGGTTGGTTGTGTCGGTTGGCGGTTTGCTTGGATATCTTACGGTCATTTACTCGTAATACCAGCAAAAACCAGTAACCATTATAATTGGAATAAGGCAAAAAAAGAATTGTTTAAATGAACACGAAGGAAACGTCGGAAAATGCAATACAATAGCTATTGTTGCCGAGGAAAAAGGGAAGAAGAAGAAGAAGGAAGAAGGTAGGTGGAAGAAACGATTGCGAAGAATGAGAGGATAAGTAAGAAAGAGTAGGCAAGGAGAAAGAGTTGATGAAGGATATTGTTTTACATTGCTGGAGGGTGGGAGCGTCCTTCTTTCACTTTAGTTGTGAACTTTTTTGCCATGAACTCCTACGCCTGCCAGTTATTTTTGCTGTATTTCATTTCTGTTTAATCGTTTTCTTTTTTTTGAAAATAACAGTTTTTCTTTCTCCTTTTTAACAATTCATTTCTGGTTTTTTTATCGCATACAATAATCCTCTTTCAGCTTGCGACTTTGTCCTGCTGCCACTCCCGTTGTCACGCCCACTCCGCGCCCGTATGAATGCAATTATTTTGCATACGTTATGATTGCCAGAATGTATTATAAGTATTTGTTGGTCCCCCCTCCTCGATTTTGTATTTCCCTTGCGTTCGCCCGTGTTTTTTCTTTTCCACTTCAGTTGCTGTTGTTTTTCTTCCTCTTCTTCTTTTTCTTATATCACTATTTCTCCCATTTCGCGTGTGTTGTTGCTTTTGTTAATAATTTTAATTAAATTTTATTTCCGAAACGTTTTGCGAGAATAAAAGAAATTAAAGTGCTTTTCATTTTAAAATTAATGAAATTGAACAGCGAAAAAAAAGAAACGTTGGCAACACTTTGGGGAAATATTGTTGTGAACACTATTTAGCGGTGGTTGGGTGAACAAAAATATTCCGAAGTAATTTGATTGTTAGTTTTTAATTTTTAGTTTATTACTCTTTCTATTTTCTAGTGTCTTCTCTTTCTGTTTTTTGCTGTTTCGTGTTGACCAATATTTGAACCAGAAAATAATTTGAAAATTTGTTAGTTGGTAAAGAGTTTTTTATGAATAGAAAATGTCAAGACAAAGGCCATTAATTTGGTGCATTATAATGTCGTGATAATGAAATTTCTCGGTCAGTTCGGGTTTAAGAACGATGTCGGTGGGGCCTACAAATTTGTTATGTCCTTATTGGAAAATCATAGACTAAAGTACTGAGAGTGCTGGAGAAAGTAGTAAAAAAATAAAAGTACTGAACAAAAGAAATATATTGATAACCGCTAATTGTTAAGGCATAATGCGGATCATGAGGCGTAACTGTGGGGTTATTCCACATTAAACAAAATTCATTTGAAAGAATATATTTTGCTTTGTATTACATAGGACAACATTTTCAATAGGGCCATAACAATTTCATATTTTAATGTAGATGTACCCTTAAAGGCTTTGTATGATTTGACATCATCCGTATATAAGCAGATGTCTAATAGTTTTACGAGATTGATAACTACTTGTGAGCGAAAATAGTAAGTAATTGAAAATGGTGGCAATTTTAAGAGCGCGAGGACATTTTCAGGGTGGGGATTAATTTTGGTTTTAATAACTTTTTCAATTAGCAATAATATTTGCATTATTGGATAACAATACATCTACATATATTATTGTTTTGTATATTGTATTGTATCGTAACGATCAGGAAAAGTGTTCGTTGAAGGTGGTTTTAATATCTCTGATGGGTTAATTTTTTCGAAGAGGGGCAAATCTCTTTTGAGGCATGGCCACATGAGTGGCATGGTACAGTTAAGTGTGTCGTGTGTTGTATAAATTGCAGATAATTATTTTAATGATTTCGAATTTTGATCGATCATAAAATTGTTATGCGCTTATTGAAAAGCTCTGAGGGAAGATTAAGCTCCTAATTTATTATTTAATGAGCATTATGATGATGATGTATCGAACTGGTGTGTCGAGTAGCTATAGGAAGTCACACTAAACGTAAAGAGGAAGGGGGTAGGGCGGGGTTCAGTTGACTCCAACCCGAAAATACACGTCATTGGAAGCTGATAATTGCGTACTCAATGTTTTCAATATTTTATCATGAAAAAATAATTTTTCCTCTATTTTTAAACGCTTCACTCTTCGGAATTGCCCAACAAAGATTAATTCGTGTATCCATGAATGATGAATGAATGGAATCCGTAATGCTGCGGGCTTACATTACCTTACCTACGATAACATTCAGTTAATAACCCCGAGCTGAAGTAATTATAAAATGATCCAGTGGCACGTTCTGCATGAAATATTAATACGCATTACCCACACATAAAAAAAGTAAATAAAAGAAATATATAAGAATGAAAAATAAACAAGAAATCAGATAAAAATTAAGCAGAAACAAGAAAAGAAGTAAGGACAGAACAGTGATACTTTGTCTTTTACAATGAAGACGAATATGGTAAGAAAAATAATGAGGGAAAACATGAACAAAAAATTGTGATGTAGAATAAATTGAAGATTTTTTCATCATATTGCCAACAACTTTGTCCAAGTGACTCAATTTTTTAGCAACTTTTTTCTTTGATTAAATACTCCCCTTCTCTTTTTCGCTCTCTTAAAAGTCCGTTTTCTTAACTTCAGAAATAGAAAGGACTCGTATTCGTTTTTTTTATTTCTTTCCTAAAAGAAAGGAAAGAAAACAGAATATGAAAAAAAATCTTCACTTAATCAAGACAAACCACCGATACATTTTAGAACGAGAGAAAGGGAAAAGGAAGGAAAGAGAGACAGAGACAAAAAGATAGAGAGCCAGAGAGAGCGAGATATATTAACAGAGTTATTTGTTAAGTCTTTAAGAGGAAAATGAAGGAATACTTGACTACGCGATTTAAATTAAATCAGACATTTTTTTTTGATGAAATTTCTTGCAAACAAAATACTGAATTCTACTCCTTGTTTTTTTGCTAAACATGCAAAGCTTTTATTTCAATGAATCCATCAGTTAATGAATCTAATTTGCACCGGAAATGAAATGAAAAAAGACTATCTAATTAAATTAGAAATCCTTTTAGGAGGCTTTATTGATCAAAATTGAACTCAAAAAAGAAGAAGGGAGATAGATAGTGATCATATTTTCCGCATAGTAAACTATGTGACTGACCGGAGGGCTGCACAAAACATTCTGAAGACACGAAGTAATAGAACGACAATACTATTGCTGTTGTGGCTTTGTGTCATCTCGTGTGTGAGTGATATTGATACAAAAAAACCAATCTGAAAGACACGGTTGAACAGTTTTCTTCAAGGAATTATAAAAAATTTTACAGTTTTCATTTGGAGCAATATTGAACTGTTGAAAGCAATAACAAATTATAAGCAATGAGAATTAAACGATAAGGTGAGTGTGTATTTTCTGTGTCTAGCTCTTTCATTAATGGGGTTCTTCAAAATGTCATTAATGGGGTTCTTCTTCAATTACACACCCTGACAGTGATAGAAATATATTTTAAATTTAGTTAAATTTATTTGATTTAATATAATTCAGCTCTGACTGCTCTGACTGACTGTTTCGTAGTATAAATCGTGATTGAAAGAGACGGCACGAAGTTGTTATGGCATTATTACTTAAAGCCAAGATTTTCTATTTCAATGCGAGGTGTTAGGAAATATATATATATATATATATATATATATATATATATATATATATATATATATATATATATATATATATATATATATATATATATATATATATATATATATATATATATATATATATATATATATATATATATATATATATATATATATATATATATATATATATATATATATATATATATATATATATATATATATATATATATATATATATATATATATATATATATATATATATATATATATATATATATATATATATATATATATATATATATATATATATATATATATATATATATATATATATATATATATATATATATATATATATATATATATATATATATATATATATATATATATATATATATATATATATATATATATATATATATATATATATATATATATATATATATATATATATATATATATATATATATATATATATATATATATATATATATATATATATATATATATATATATATATATATATATATATATATATATATATATATATATATATATATATATATATATATATATATATATATATATATATATATATATATATATATATATATATATATATATATATATATATATTATATATCCCATTTATGGTAACAAAAAATTAATATCGGAGTGGCATGAAATGCATGGGAGTGGAGTGACACACTCTTATTTTATCAACACTTCGGCTAGACTGAAGTTAAAAACAAGACGATAACAAGCCTCAAAATAGAAGTTACTACTGCATAAACCACTTATGCCCTCAAAGAAATGACGTCATTAATATTGGTTGGTTATTGAATTAACGGTGTTATTAAAATTCCGAAATTCCTCTATCGGCTCATTGTACGAGTAATAACACAATGTAATCGTATTGATACGCACAACTGTCTACGCTCGCCGTTCAGTAATTAACCGATCTTCTATCACTCCATCGTCTTCTTTATTTCGCATATACAACCAACCGAGTATGGACTTATAATTAACAGACACTAATGGGCAAACTTGCCACCTCGAATAACAATGAGAGTCAGTGTAATAAAAACTTTCTTTATTTCTTGATGATTAATTTTTCTAACGATAAATGAAATGACTTGTATGAATTTGATGTGATTGCATGCAATGGCTTTATAAAAACCGTTCGACGAGGAAATTTATTTTTATGAAAAATTCAAATTAATTTGAAGAGAAAAAAGCGACATTTACGATATCGAGTTTTCTACAGCCTGTAAAAAGCCTGTAAGATCTTCTTTGGGTTTTCATCCTGCAGTTTTTCGTGGTATCCATCTTTAACTTTTTTCGAGGCACCCACATCCTTCGCGATTAAAACTGGGAGCGAATCCAATAATTAAATGGATTGGGTAGGCTGCCGTGACATAGCTTCCGAGAGAATTCGATGTGATTTAGGTAATATTTTTTTTGGTGGAAATTTAGACATATCTTGGGAGAGGGGGCAGATACGGTTTACACTTTGGAGTTAAAACGAACACCAATACACCAATACACCAATACCAGGATTTCTAGATCTTACTTAGGATTTCCACCAGCGTACAAATAAAATGGCAATTCTCTCAAACAAAATGACGAGAACTTTTTCACAGCACCAACAAATTAAATATTCATTTAATTCTAAATATTAAACGTTTTTAAAATGATCTTCAAAATGAAGGTAAGCAACCATTTTCAGCAGAGTTTCAAGTAGAGAAGCAGTAGATGATCAAATAACAAAGTCAGTAGAGCAAGCATAATATTTTTAAGAATTACTTCAGAATCAATTCCCCCCTCTTTTCAGTCCCCTCTTCCCTTTCGAGAATTGCTGCAAAATAAAGAAAACAAAAACTGTTTTTTTCTATTTAAATTTTATTTTTATTTGTTTCATTCAAACTTTCTTTTTTAATTTTTAATATTTTTTTTAATTAATTTTTTCAATAATGCTTTTTTCTGTTTTAACAATAAATACCACACACACAAAAAAACTGCGTTTATTTAACTACAATGAACTCATGAAAATATCTCATTAATTAATTTTTTTCGGCTGATTGATATTTCTATTTTTGTTTTTTGTTTGGTTAAATTTTTGTTTTGGTAGAATCAATTTAACGGAAATATTTTGAAAACATGTTCTAAAAATTTTTAATTCTTTTCTTAAAAATTTCTATTTCTCTCTGTTTAGGTTCTGCAATTATGTTTATTATTGTTTTTGTTTTTGTTTTTTGCTTTTGTATATGTATTGCATATGTATATTTCATAGTTTCATATATGTAAACATTGTTAATAATATCGTATGTTTTGTATTTACGTGTATGAACGATATGTTTTATCAATACTATAATTACGCAATAAAAAGAAATAATAAATTTTTGCTTAACTTTCAAAATGTTCTAAAGGGTTCTAATGCCACTATAGTGTCTTAATGAATGTATATATATAATTCTTGTTTAATTTTTTGTGTATAATTTTTGTATATATATTATTATATAATATTTGCATTGTTGCGTATTTAATAATTTTAATTAAAACGACATAAATCTTCTTTAATATTTTGTTTTCCTTATGTTTCATGCCTAAAAGTATGCTGCTATTTATAATATTTTTGCATTTCACGTTTTTTTCTTTTCAAACCGATAAACCTGGGAAAAACGTGTAGTAATGATTGCAATGGAAAATATTTAGTAAAAGCGCTTTTAAAGCCAATATAAATTGCAAGCGTTTTAATATATTTATGATTTTTTTTAAAAGAGTTACTTATGAAATTCGTTAATACGTAATTGAATAAAATAAAAAAGAAAGTGCAACAACTACTTCAGTCGGTCAAGGATTTTTTTGTATTTATAAATATATACTATATATATGTCTCAAAGTTTAAAAGCTTTTTCTAAATTTAATTTTCCTTTTATTTTATTATTTATTAAGAAATATGAATTTTTTTATATTCAAATTAAAAATTCGAAGCTTCTTTGAAAACAGAAAATTCTTGAAATATTGTTTAAGATTAAAAATTTTGTAATAATCCATGGAGAATATTCTTTAGAAAAAATGTAAGAAACTTTTGAGGAATAGATGAACAGAATATTCATTAAAAAACAATTTATTACAAACTTTGTTTGGTTAAAAACTTGGGACTTTTTCCCTTTCAGGAAAAAGAATTAGTGCAAATAAAATTAAGCGCCTAAAATTATTAAAGGAATATTTAAATATTTTCTAAAAACCTAAAAATTAAATGCAATGACGAAATATATAACAATTTTTTATTTATAAAAATAATTGAAAAAATATATAATGAAGAGTATAAAAATAATTTATGTGATATATAATAATAATAATAATAATAATAATAAATATTAGATATAGCAATAATTTTTAAAAATTAAATATTTTTAAAAATAAATTAATTTTTAGAAAATAATAAAATAACGTTTAAGAAATAAATGATTATTTTTAAAAATTAGTAAATCAGTAAAGGAAAAATATATATTTATATGTATAATAATATATATATCATAAATACAATAAGTTTTAAAATAGATAATATTAATTAATGCAAGGAAATGCATTTAAATACTTTTAAAAAACATAAAATAAAATATTTAAAAACAAGAGTTTTAATCGGGGTAGATTTTATAAATAAATCACATGATTTTGTCAATAATTAAATGTAAATATTATTTTGTGCAAAAATAATTTTTAAAATTGCGGTATAGGGATATTTATGATTATCAAAATAGAAAAAAGATTTCTTGTAAATACCAAGAACAAATTTAAAGGATTTCAAAGGAAAAAAATTTCAAATACGAAGACGATTTCTAAAGATATACAGTAAGATATATAATTATAGTAGTACCGATTAATATATTAAATATTCATATTCAATCAACGCTATTTTGATCACCGTTTTCTAAAACTCCATTTAATTAATTACTCTTTAGTAAAATTTCTTATTGTTTTTTTTTACTTTTTATTTAATTCTTTCTATCAATTTTAAAACCTCATTTAAGTATATTACATATATATTTTTTTAATTTTTTAATTTAATTTTTTTTTGCTTTTCTTTTCAGGGCGAACCAAATCTGTATAGATTGTTTTTCGGATATATATATAATAAATATCTAAAATTTCGCGTTTCAACTCTATTCAATTTTTTTAAATTCTAAAATCGTTGTTTATTGAAGTTCCTTTTTGAATGTGCGAGCTTGCTGTTGTTGTTGGTATGGTGGGTTATGATAATGGTTATGGTAATGGTTATGACAATTGGTGATTGGTGGGGTTGTTTTTAGTGATGTTGTGGTGACAGGAATGTTATCGGCAAATGAGATAATGTTATTTCTCGATATTATATAAGAAAATGTTGTAATAACATATATTCAATTTTTCTTAATACGTTATTAAAATATAATACAATTTTCTAGCCAAGATATATTTTTTTCTTTTATTTTTTTTTTATTTTTTTTTTAGTGTAAATTATTTTGTAATAAATCGTTCTCATAAATAATCTGTGTATTCAAAAAGTTCAGTGATTAGTTCAGTGAAAGTTCAGTAAATTATTTAAACTATAAAACTAACCACATAATTAAACAAATTAAATAAAATTTTGAATTAAAATTTCTAAATTTACAAATTTTTAGAATTCAGTTTTTGACTTTCTTAATTAAAGTTTTTTTTCGAATTTTCAATTCTCTAATTTTTCTTAACGTGTTAGAATTTTATAGAAATTATTACTAAAAAATTAAATTACTTATTGCTTTAATTTTTTTTTTGAAAACTTTTTTATATTTATTTTTACATAATATTTTATTTATAGTTTTAAAAAAATTGTTCATACTTTTCTTTTCACTTGGAATTCTTTTCAGATTATTTCACCCATTTTTTTATGAAAAAACTAAATTAAAAATTTTTGAAAAAATACTTCTTGTTTTAGTGAAGTTACGAATTTTGTTAAATTTAGAAAACATATCCTGGATAAAGGATAAAATAATTCATAGAATTCAATGGGCAATTTTTGAAAGCATCACTGAGACGTTTTTTAAGTTTTGCAGCAAGTAAATATAATTATAATTTCGAAAAATTAAAAGGAAATTGTTATGAAGTTGATAAACGTCTAAATTAAGTTTTTCCTATGAATTGAAGGGTTGAATTGAATGGAAAATGTTAGAAGACTGTTGAAGAAAACCGTGATGATGATTATGTCTCAATTAAATATTTTTAAGTGATAGCTTTTAAACTTCAACAATTTTATAATTGAATGAAATATAAGTGTGCCATTTGGTTACGTAGTAGGAATGAATAAATTTATTCAATTCTTCAGAAGATTTAATTCATGAAAATAGATTTTCTGATATAATATGAAATTCTCAAGAATTGGTTTTAATTTAATCGAATTTGATCACAATATAATTTTAAGTAAAATGTATTGTGGCCAGAAAACGATTACGAGCGAATGATTAATAATATTTTCATGAATATGCACTGATCTGTACAGGAATATATTAAGAATTGATCTTCAAAGTAATTATGGAATTATCGCACGGACTATTATCATATTATTACAATTTGATGCAAGCATTATCAAAGGTTATCAGGAAGTGATATTATTGGATCTACTAGATAAATAGACGAATAAAACTAATAAACGAATAAACGAAAAAACTAAATAAACGAATGTATTGATGTGAAGTGAGCTGATTTAACCAAATTATTAGTGACATGAGTTGTGATAAAGGAACAAAAAACTATCTTAAATATTGTTTGATTAATTCATGAAATTATTAAGAAATTAATCTTTAGTACGATCATAATATTATAGTAAAGAATATTGTTTAATTGAGACATTACTTAAAATTAAAACTAATTGATGGTTTTTATCTGTTTCGAATATTTTTGAAAAATTCGAAACATAAGAATGCATTGAAGGGACACGATGCTAGATGCTAGTATCTAATTCTTCGAAATGTTTAGGAAGTGATCACTGATTTTATTTGATCCGATGTGACCTGACCTCGTCATGTCCTTGGAATTATTAGGAATGATCGTAGCTATTCTTACAATTAATAATGCATTTATTTCAATAATTACGTGATAATTAAGAATATGTTAATTAAGGATATGATCATTAAACGGAATTTTTGACTTAGGCATTAATACAGTTGACTACGCTTGATCAAGAGTTGATAACTTTCGATCTGGTTTTAAAATTAGAGAAAATATTAAATTTGTTTTCCTGAAATTTCTCTGGCTAAAGAATTTGAGGTTCAAGAATATGAATTATATGAACTGAATTATATGAAAATAATAGTCTGGAAGTTGTTTTCACGGCTCATTATTTTATGGTTGATATTCTAAAAAATTCTTAAATATTTTTGGAATATTTTTGAAATTCTAAAAAAGCGAAAAAGTTTTTTGAATTGCTTTTATAATGAATTGCTTTTATAATGAATTGCACAATTTCATTAGGATTACTTGACAATTTTATAGAAATAAAAAGCATTCTAAAATGTATCAAATGTTTGCGAAAAATTTGATGAATTCTTAAACTTTTATTCAAAAATTTTAGTATTTAAATATCCTTCCTTTGGAGAGTTTTTGATGATAATTTAATAATAATATAATATTTAATAATAAAAATTATAAAAATTTAATAATAATAATTTTGATAATAATTTTAACGAAATAATTTGAGATAAACGTGTTTATGAAATGAAATGTTTTAAACGATCTGTGTTTTAATATTATCGAACATATTTATACCCATATTTTTTTTATTATTTTTTGAAGTTTTTTTTATTTTTTGAAGTGTGATGGTTATGAAAAGGTTTTATAAGAATTATAATCAATTAAATTAAAAACTTTAAATTAAAACTTTAAAGAAAAATTAAAAAAAAAATCAATTTATATATAATTTATATACAAGAAATAGAGCAATTAATAACGCGATGTGCTTTTCAGTTTTAAGTTGTTTTAGAATTATACGCAATATGTGTAGGGTTTAAATTAAGATTGTATGTTGTTGTTGTTGTTTTCGTGTGTAGATATGATTTTATGAGATTTTGAATTTTTTTCGTGTTTATAAAATTTTTATGGATAGGATTTTATACTAAATATTTATGAAAGAGATTTCACGAAAATGTGATTTTTTTAAAATGAGATTAAACGGACACGTGTATGGTTCGTGTGCACAGAATGGTGATTATAATATATGAATATATATACATGGTATATACGCTATACAGTTATATAATAAAATACACACGAATTCAATCACACAAAAATTAATTCCTTCCATATGTTTTTATGGAATCCATATGTATTGCGAACATTAATAGCGTGTTCGGCCCATTAAGAATAAGAATAAGAGTAAGAACAAGAAGAAGGTGAGGAAGAGTTTCGTATACTCTTCCGACTTACAATTTTTTCGAAGGTGTCCTCCGCCAAGAAAGGCAACCACAACCTGTAATTAAAATGCATATACACGTACATACACATATGCAAACATACAAACTTACCTTCACTAGTAAATAGATTTATTATTGTGTGTAGTAATGCTAGATCGGTGTGAGTGAGTTGAATTCGTGGAAGAAATGGTGGTAGAAATCGATAAACTGCAAACGATTTTATGTTATCGGTTTAATGCAGAAAAAAGAATCAAAGAAAGAACGAACACAATCCTAAAACATTCCGAGGATAGACACTGAAAGTAAAAGCTTTGGAAGAAGGTAATGCTTTGGTAATGCGTTGGTAATGCCTTGGTTCACTGTTAGGCATTTTAGCATTATTTCGTATTAGAAAATTAATGTAAGGCGTTCATGCGAGCAACTTGTGGTTAGAAAGGGGGAGCAAGAAAGAGAAAAGAGAAGGAAAAACAAAAATAAATAAATAACGGGAGAGAGAGAGAGAGAGAGGACGACACGGAAAGAAAGGAAAACGCAAGTATGAGAGGAAGAAATAAAGAAAGGAAAAAAATGTAAAGGCAAAATGAAAAAAAAACAGTGAGAATAAAAGGAAAAAATAAGTTGAGAAGGGGTAGAGGAAAAATGAGGAATAAGAGAGAGCAAGGGCAAAAATCGAAAGAAGGAAAGAAAATAGTTTAAAAATAAATTCAAATATTAAAATTAGAAGAAAGTAAAAATTAATATTTGCTCAAAAACAAAATGACAGGAAGGAAAATATGAAGAAATAAATAAAGAAAGAAGGAATAAATGAAAACAAAAAAGGAATAAGAGAATACAGCAATACAGAAAAAAAGGAAGGTCTGGAAGACTGAGAGAGATAGATAGCGGAAAAAATCACCGGGCTTTATCTGAAATCCTTTAGCCTACGAGTTGGTGAATGGATAGATAGAGAGATAGAGAGGAGGGAGAGGAGAGGCAATAACATTAACAACAGAACATTAATAACATTATTAACAGAAAAATATAAGTTAACAGAAGATTTTGAAAGGCCAAAGGATGCATCCGATGAGCAGTCAAAGAGCACTGGAGGAGTAGGAGAAAGAGAGATCTACGGTAATGCAATTATCCTTTCTCAGAAGACAGCGACGGATAGGGAAACATTAGGAACAAGGAGTAGAAGGAGTAATAGAGAGGAACAGAATACCGGATCAGAAGAGGAAGAGGAGGAATAATCAGTTGAAGGAGAAAAAGAAACAAAAGAAGGAAATAATAAATTTGATTGGTGACGAGTCAGAAGAATGAGAAATTAATGTTGCGACAGAAGTAACAGGACTAGCAGAGACGGGAAAAAGAGTAAGATAGTGATGGAGAGAAAGAGAGAGAGAGGGAGAGAGCGAGCAGAAGACAAAGATAGAATGCAGTAGAGTGAAATAAAAGAACATTTAGCCGTTTCGATTAATTTTGTTTTAATATGTATTTTTTTTGGTATTTATTTTTTTGCAATAAATTTTTCAAAGTAACAATAATTTAATCAATCAACATTTCCTTTCGTTTCTAGCAATTTTCTTTTAGTATTCGTAATAGATAATTCCGTTTTAAATTTTATGTGTATATATTTTTTTCGCTTTCTTCTTCATCATTTTCGCTTAATTAGCAATATAATTGTCATCAACTTTTTTTTCTAATGTACTACGTGTTCTTTTTTCTTTTGTATTATTTTTACATTTAATAATTTATCTATACTAGATATATATTTTTGTTTATTTATTCTGTTTAATTGCATTTAATTTAACAAACGCGAAATAATATAATCTACATAATTATTGTAATTAATTTCTTTGCTGAAAAAATGTTAACAATTTGTTGAACAATTTGTTGAAACAATTGTTAACAATTTTATTTAACGCGCTTTTAATTTTTACATTTTTTCTCTTAATTTTTTCAGTTTTTCTCTAAATTTTTTATTCATGTTTTTTAACGTCTAAAATTTACAATATTACTTTTATTAATTTAGAATATTTGAGGGATATTTTCTGAATGTATTTCCACATTTTTTGGATAAATACAGTATTTTTCAAGACTTAACAATTGGTTTTCCTTTTTAATTTTTTTTAGAAAATTTGTTACTAAATTTTTGAAGAAAATCGAAGTCAAAATTTAAAAGAAAATTTTTCTAAAAAGCAAGCAAAGAATTATATGTTTGAAAAACGGTCAAGAGGAGGAAACTAGAGGTGTTATATTTTCATAAAATTATAAGAGTTATGGAATAAATACTATATTAGTACTATAAAATATTACAGTATTTTAGTGCTCTAAAATCTCTATAAGCAAAAAACGGACTAAATTTTTGGATATTCAGAGCCTTTTTGTTACCTTGAATAGAATTTTTTGGTTTAAGATGGAAATATCTTAGCGTTTTGAAATTATGTCTATTTTTTGGTTAAATATCAAGACCGCTTTTTATAGTTTTATTAAAATGATTAATAAATTCTGAAAGACATTTCACGATGTCTAATAATGTTAAGAGAGAGACACACAAAAATGTGCATGCATCCAAGAAATACAATTAATAACAAGAACAAGAGTTACATTTAATAATCATTACGTTTCACAGATTAATTATAAAGATTAATTATAAAGAGATTAATAATAATAATAATTCTCCAGGAAAGTATTGATTATAGTTATAACGGTTAATTCGTGGTTATATCGTTAAAGAAACAGATGTCATATTTTAGTGTGTTGGTGTCAGGCGATTTATTTGTATGTATATTTGAACTAATTTATTATTTTGTTGTTTTTCGATGGATATGATTGGTGATTATGATCGTGATTATGATTATGGTTAATGATTATGATTATGATATGAAGAAGACAGTGGTTATGATTATGAATATGTGTATAATTATGGTTCTGATTATGATTATGATTGTAGTTATTATTATGATCACGATTATGATTATAAGTATGATTATGAAGATGATAATGATTATAATTACGTAACTGATTAATGAACAATTTTGTCTATTTAATTAAGTAATTTAATTAAGTACATAAATAATTCAAAAATCAATAACTCTGACAATTATTTTTCAAAAATGATAATAATTTGTTCTAGCGAGCTTTTAACTTAAAAATATATAACAAAATTTTAATACAAACGTTGCTCTCTTTGTAAGAGAGAGCTTTCCTTCCGTTGCTTTCTTTCCCCTCCCAAAAACCTTTACACGCTAACACAAGCTCGTTAAAATCCAGCTGACTATGACTAACTCGTTAAATCCCAACACGATAAGGTAAACTCTTTAGAACGTTAGATAAAAACCATTAGAAGCTTACGCATTAGAACAAATTTTATAACACAGCACGCTAGGACAGACTCGTTATTGATTGAATCATACTTATTTAGACCGAGGTCAAGTTAGGAAAACTTATTAGTACGTATACGTCTAATAATTATTGTTCTCGAAAGGTAAACAAACGAGTACTCTGGGTATGTTGCTATATTTAATTAATAGAGTTAGTTAATTCCCAGACTTCTGAAGCAGCTTGCTTTCACAATTATTTAACCCTGTAGATTTCTTTAAATTTGTCGAGCAGTTATCGTATAAGCGTCGGGGGTGGGACTCATTTAAGATAAATAAAATCAGGTAGAGTTTGAACTGTATGACACCGTTGAATTTTCACAAAATTTTCTTGTCAAACAATTAACTTTTCTTAAAGAATATAAATTTATCTAGATTTTGTACTCGCTGTTTATTGTTGGCTGATGATGGAGTGGTTGTGTGTGATGATAATAATGATGGAGGTGAAGTGATGATAACACTCATTATTGTTGTGATTACTTAGTTATTCATTGTTTGGGTGTTTATTTGTTTGTTTATTTGTATGTTTGGTTGGTTGGTTTTTGGTTTGTGTTGTTTTTGTCTTTTATATTTGTTTATTTGTTTGTGTTTCTATCTTTTGTGTGTTTGTGTGTGTGGCTTTTGTTTGGTTATGTTGTTTATTGCTGTTTGTTTTTAGTTGTTTGCTTGTTTGTTGTTTGCTAATGGCATACATATTGTTTTTTTCTTGTATGCCTCTTTGTTTGTTTGTGTTTTGTTTGCGAGTGTGCGTCTCTTATTTGGTTATGTTGTTTGTCCCGTGTTTGTTTGTTTGTTTGTTATTTATGTGCTGTTTGCATGAACGTATTTTGTAAATTAAATTATCGTTATGTTTATAATAGTAATTAATGAATGGTTTATTGATTTATTTTCTGAAAAAAACATAAAAAGTAGATAAAATATGTTTATCAAATTATTTAGAAACCTCCAGCAACTGCATTTTTTCCTAGAATATTTCCTAGAATTCGTTAAAAATTTTTTGTTTGTGATAACCGTCTCGGTTGTTGTTGTTGTGGTTGTTGTTGTTTTGTTGTTGTTGTTTTTATATTATAATTATAATTTTTAAAAAAACATTTAAACATTTGTTTTTGTATTGTGGTTTTTGCATGATTTCATTTTATTAAATTAAATTAAGTACCAAAAAATAATACAACTTTACAACAACATTGAACAATAACTTTCAAGTAACTGTATAATAATAATAATAATAATAGTGACAGTAATGCCAATAATAGCGATTATAGTAGGAGTAATAAAAGTAGTGAATAAATAGGAGTAACATTAATAGTAGAACAAAAATAATAGTAGCAATAGCATTAACTAACTTTAGATATTATTCATAGGAGAACGAATAATAGAGCTTTTTTAAAACGGATGCATATACATTTCATAATATATAAATTTATTTTCAAATAAAAATTGATGAAGTTCACAAGGAAAGCTTTTCTAGTTTTTTGTTTTTTAATAACATTTTTTCGAGAAAGCATTACACCTACGTAAATAAATTCGTTATGATTTGATCACACTATATAACATTTTGGAATATACATTTATTTTAAACTTTTGCCCTTTTAATTCGTTATAAGAAACGGATATTTTTTACGTATTTATGAATATAGTATTTTAGTGCCATGTTTCTGGTTATTGCTGTTTTATGTTGTTGTTGTTGTTGTTTAAGAGAAGAAGTGATAAAAGTGCTGATTTCATAGTTGTTTGAATGAACTGAAGAAACTCCGGCTACACAGCGATTAGTTGATGGAATTTGTGTTCGTGGAAGGTAGTAGTAGTAGTAGTTGTAGTAGTAGTAGTAGTAGTGGTAGAAAAGTAGTAATAGTAGTAGAGTAAAGCACAGGTGTTTATGTGATTGTTGGCAACAGTAGTGGTAGTAGATATAATGTTAATAATTCGCGATTGAGATAGTAAACGTCAAAATAGTAATAGTTGTAAAAGAAACAGTGGTAGTAGTAGCAGAAGTTAGTAGTAGTATAGATAATTTTGACAGAATGAAGAGTAGACAGTGGTTAAAGAGTAGTAGTAGAACCGATAGTCGCGACACATACACAGAGGCGGTTTTGGTGGCAGTATTAAAATTTGTTAAGCACAAGTCAAGACATAAAAGATAGAAGAGAAAGAAATATTAGATTTTGAAATGGTATAGTATATTATTATGTTATAGTGTATAATCACGTCTACACAAATATCAGAAATATTTTTCTCAAAAATGACATAAAACTATGATTTTAAAAAGTATATAAACTTGATAATAAAATTATATTTAAAATTACATTTAAAATGTATTAAAATTTCAAAATTAATTATATGAAAATGCTATATTGAATGAAAATCATATTGAATTATATTATATTGAATGAAAAACTGAAAAAATAATTGAACAAAATATCACAAAACAGGTTTAGTATATTATTTATTAAAAAGTCTGTGACACACTTTATGTAGAAATTTTTAGTTTTGTTTATATTTTCCTTAATATTCAATTTAAATTTAATTTTAATTTAATTATGTGTTTAAATTTAATGACTAATCAATGTCTTTACTCTGTATTAAAGAAAATGTGTGTTTTATCGATACTAATAAAGATTGTTTTTTTATTGGGTGAGAATAACATTGAACCTTGAAGTTATGGTAATTATTACATTATAAAAGCAATACTAGATTTTAGTTATGGATTTGAGGATTTTAGGACGACTCTGTTATGATGTTAACAAGAGGTAATATTTTAGATATGATATTTCACAGATAATGCCGGAAAGCTGTTATGTATATAATAACATCGTTATAACATTATTTGTGAGGTTCATATTTGAAGATAATGTTCTGAAGGTAATGTTCTGAAGAGCGTAACGTTATGAACATAGTGTTAGCGGCATAATTTTATGAAGATATATCTTATAAGTGTTAAAATGTTATCTCGATGACGTTGTGATGATAATATGATGTTATTATCAATCATGTTATTATGAATGTTATGAGGACAATATGAGAAAAATCACATTATAAGGATAAATTTATGAGACACTGTTATATGATAATGTTGGAAGAACAATATCCTAAAAACAATGCCAGAAAAATATTATTCCTCTAACAACATCTTATTTGTTAGAGGAACATCTTATTTAGTTATAGAGATTACGGTATCAGGACAGCGTTATCAGTATAATGTTATGTAGATAGTGTTATGGCAATAACATAAAAAGGATAATATTATAATGTCATGAGAGAAAGCTGTAACATGTATAATATTTTAAAAATAATATTAAGAGGACAATTTTATGAGGATGATGTTATGAAGATTGTGTTACGAAAGGGGTATAGTAAGTATTATGATATAAAAGTGAACTTTGTGAGGAAATAGAGTTGTCAAGATAATGCTATGGAAGGAATGTGAACACGTATGTGTATGAGGATAAGGTAACAGATAAAGTAGTAGTTGTAAAATGTTGAGGATAATGTTGTAAAGATATTTTCTCAGTAATAATATTTTCTTGGTATTATCTAGAATGCTAATGTTTGAGGATAATTCTATAAAAGTAATATTATGCCCAATGATATGATTGTATCACTATATGTTACGATAATATTCTTATACGTATGCAAGTGAATGACACAATTATGTTGTGACATTAATTTTGTGATGTTAAGGCTTTGTGTTAAGCATATGTTTGTCATTTATTCCTGTTGTAATGTTTTCTGTTCCGACAAAACAATTGTTTGCGGTGGACAATCTATCGAGGAATACGTGGATGTTAAGATTTACCTAGATTTTATTCGAAATCTGATAAAAAGGAGTGACAATAAAGATTTGCAGTAAAACGTTAAACATCTGAAGAAGTCAAAAGCAATTATCTACGAGATCTAGAATGAGATTTAGTTAGTTTAAGAGATATGCATAATTTACACAAATCTTATGAATATTGCTTCAATTTATACCTATTTTTCAAGGGGTTAGACGACATTTCCTACTCCTATACACTACTATTTTTATATTCTTCTTGGTGGCGCTTTGAAACATTCCATTGACAAAGTTTTAAAATTATAAGTCTTAAATATGTTTTTTCTACTTCGTGCTATATCACAATCTTGCTTTAGCTTTTATTTGCTTTTCATGTTTTTTCTATTAAAATTCAGTTCCTTTGGAGGTCTTGTTTACGTTTTCATTGAGATTTTTCTATGATTTTGGTTGGCTCAACCGAATGATATTCGTGAGAAAAATGGAATGGAAAGCGAATGCAAATATTTTTCAAGATATTCAAAATTCGAAAGAGTGAAATGAGAGAAATAATGAGAGAGAGGGAAAGTAATTAATTTTGAAGTAAGACTAATTTAAAAAATAATAAATTGAACAAAAATGAATTTATTGTGGAAATAAATTTGAGATTAGGAATATCTGAGAAACTTAAAATTTTGTAAACCTCAAACCAATTTATGTGAGAATGAATGTTGTTTGAATTTGGAAATAAATAAATATTAATTAAATTTATTTTAATGTATAATTAAAAACTTTCGTGGGAAATAAGAACGTAAGCAGATAACAAATTATTTACAAAAAAAGAAAAAAATTATTGCATTTTCATGAACATTTATATACGATAATAATCGACAATATGACATAGTTATCTGAGATATAAACGTATGTAATAATCGATATAGAAATATATAAAAATACACAAAATTTTACTTACATGTTGGAAATCTTGTGCTCAGTGTAATTTTCAAAATAATCAGAAAGTCTATTAAAATCTTGATCGATTTCGCCCAAAATAGTAAAATAATTAATTAAACGGCAATTAAAAAAATTAATGATGCCTTTAAAAATTACGGTAATTTCATTGATGACGTCATACTACGTTATCCAAGAATATTTATCATTTTTAGATTGAACAGAAATTTTATAAAAGATCGATAATGTTGTAGCAAATCAAGCGAATTCAATCTTTTGCTTTAACCTTCTTTTCCAGTATTTTTAATTTAGTTTTAGCATCCTTGATTGATTTTCTTTTGGGAGTGGCTTTCTTGTTCTGCTTGTGTCCTTTTCTTTCATTATGGACAAATTTATTTTACAAAAAAATATGTCAGTAATTTTTGGTAATCTCCCGGGCTTGGTTTGATCTTTTTTTAATTTAATAATTAAAAAAATATTTCTTATTTTTCTTGTTTTGTTTTTAGCTTAAGTTTCTTCCTTTTATTGTAGGTTCTTTATTGCCTGTTGTTTTTGTTGTTGTTGTTGTTCAAAACATTACTTCAGTTCAGTTGTGTTTGCACAGTTTTATTGTAAAGTTTATTTAGTTTTATCGAATTCTGACCACGTCGTAATCGGCACGGTCGGTTGACTGATTCTGTGCTATTTTCGACTGTGGTTGTTCTTGCTGTTGTTCTTGTTGTATATTTTCAATACCGCCAGCTTTATTAGCTCTCATATTTTATTTTGTTTTAACTGCTGGGAATGGTTTTAATATTTTCAGCGGCTTTTGCTTTTTATTAGTCTTTAATTAGTTGCAGTTAATTAATTTAATGATTTATAATTTGTTTCCATTTACAAATTTTGTTTTATAGTTTATATTTTTCATTTTTGAACGTTATTTGCATTTTCAAATTATGAATTATACGAACAATTAAAATTTTGTTAAGTTGCAATTTTTGAAAATAATAATCTTTTGATGCAGTTTTTTATGAAATAATAATTTTGTTTTCCTTAATATTTTTTAATAAATATTTCGGCAATTATATTTACTAAAGAAATTTACAATATTATTATGGTTTTTATTAATTTTTTTGCTTAAGTAACGGAAGTAGTAAAAATTTAAATTTTCTAAAAGTTATTTAAAAAAAATTGTTTTATCGTTTTTTCTTTTATTATTTCTTCCGCCGTTGTTTGTTATTTTTTCTTGCAATTATATTTATTTATTAGATTTACTAAATTCATAATAACAATCACAATAACTGCAAGCCTAAACATTAAAATGAATTGTATACGATTTTTAATTAATTTATAATTATTTTTGATAATTTAAAATTTTCTATTAAAACGAAAGATTTACAAATTAATTTTTAATAAAATCATATTTTTTATATTTTTTTATATAAAAAAATTTAATTTTGGTATATTTTATATTATTTTCCTTTTAAAAGGGATTTAATTTTTTGCTATTTTTTATATTATTTACTTCTTCGCTATTCTTTTCTCTTGTTTATTTTCTTTTTTAAATTATTTTTTTAATTTATTTTTTATTTATTTTATTTATTTTATTTATATATTTATTTTTTTAATTTATTTATTTAATATTTATTAAATATTATATGCTTTTATTTATTTAATCATATTATTATATTTTTGCATTTTTATTATTTTTATTATTTTTTATTTATTTTTTAATTACAGATATTTTTGTATTTCATTGCCATTTCAATGTTTTAAATATCTTTTGATAGTTTTTAGAAATTTTCATTTCTAGAAAATTATTTATCGAGAATTTTTATTACAAATATTTATCTTTTATTTTAGTTAAATTATTTTAAATCGAAAGGTGGCTGGCTGTGAAGTTTTGAAAAGTCGAAAAAATAGCAGAAGGAGCAGGGAATGATTTATTTTCTCTATTTTTGTTATTGTTTTTATTTGGATAGCATTGAGTGTTGTTTGTTTAGTTTAGTTTTGGTTTGTATTGAAGTGTTAATGGATTTTGACATTCCTGTGACTTTTATGACATTTATGGATTTAGTGACATCTGTGATTTTTGTGAATTTTGTGAATTTTGTGAATTTTGTGAATTTTGTGATCTTGATTATCGACGATTATGTTCTGTGTTTAATATTTAGATTATTAATTCAAATATCGATTCTCTCCTCCTTCTTGATTTGACTTAATCTGTCACTTTATCGAGCTATTATTTATGTCAATACATATATATTTAAGTCATTATTGCTATATTAATTTTTTGTTATGGTTATATACACATACACGTTTAATATTTCAAAATAATTTCTGAAATGAATACGCAAAATGTTGTTGTATATTTATGTATATATAAATGGTATTTATATGCATGTGTATATATATATATATAGATTTGATATTATTTACGTGTATATAATGCATGTATATATGTTAGTATATATCAGCTGAATTATATATAAATTATATTTGCTTTATATACTTTCATGTACTGTCAATTCTATAAATAATATAAAGATTATATATAAATTTTTCTGTTCTCTGTGTTCTACTTTTTCCTTTTCCTTTTTTCTTTTAATTTCCTTTCCACTTTCGTATAATCTTTATTGTTTCTATTTATGTATGCATAATATTGTTAATGGCCTTTTTGTTGTTGTGATTGTTATGATATCATAATGAATTTTTCCGTTTTATATTTTATGTATATTTATGTATATTTATGAAAATATTATTATTTATTATCGTTTATATATATATATATTTGTTTAGATATAACAAAACTATTCTTTGCTTGCTTTCAAATAAATTATTGAGGTTTATATTAAATGCTTTTTTATATAAGCTTCAGCTAATTTAAATGAGCTTTCGTTAAGAAGATATTTTTCTTATTTTTATTATAAGTTTTAATAACTTTGTTATTAATTTTTATTAATTTTTTGTTATTAAATTTATGACTATTTATGACTATTATTAATTATAATTTTTTTACTAATCTTATTCTGGTTTTGTATTTATATTCTTTTAAATTATTAACTCTTATTTAGTTAATTATTACTATAAGCATTTGATGACATTTGATCACTGCATGACACATTTTCCCTCAATCTGAGTTTTTAGCTCATTTACTTGTGTTTCTATTTGATTTTTCAGTTCTGTAAAAGAAATTGAGTAATGGAAACAACAATAAATAAGCATATATTGTAGGATAGACTACAATAATTTACAATTACATTAATTCTGTTATTGTTCTTGGTGATTTTTCAATTACGTATGAACGAATAAATGCGTTATAATATATGCGTCAACATACTGTCTTTAAAACATCATATACATACGTACAGTATGTAGGACGCATATAAGTGTGCTTTTATAACTGCTGATAGGAAGTACTATAAGAAGGAGTTAAAAGGAATGAGCAGAAGATAGGAGAAGGAGAAGTTAGTGTGATGAGAAATAGGAGTGATAAAAGCAGTAGTAGCAGTAGTTTTAGTTAATACTAGTAGTATTAATAGAAGCCATTGATTAAAAAAAATTTTCGTTTCGAGGGAAAAAGCTTCGGTGTTCTTTGTGTTTCTTCTATTTATTACGAATATTTAATTGCATTATTAATGAGATAATTATTGTTATTTCTATTATTATAATTTTAATTCAGTTTGAATGGATTTCATTTAATACGAATAGTTTATTTTTGCGTTATAGCGATGACAGTGGAAAAAAGCACGAAATCAAATAATGCTACGATAGTAAAAAATATAAAAAGTTAAAATAAAGAATATGGAGAAAGGTTATACTTTATATTATTTCATAGCATTTAGAGTATAAAAGAAAAGTGATAGCGTAGATGGTGTGAATTGGGGAAGAAGTTTTAAGTTTTTAGTCATTAGTCTAGAAGTTTGAAGTCTTTGGGTTTTAGGAAAATGTTTTTAGTTTTAAGCAAAGGCATAAAAAAGCACATAGGACTGGATCTAAAAAGGACAAAGAGGGCGTACTACAGACAGTTAAGTATAAGACAATTTTAAGAAGAAGGGAAAACCTTGGATCGCTCCCTTCGGTAGAACGTATAAAAAATGTTCTCTAAAGAAGTTAAACAGAGCGGTCTCAAAAAGAGTTTCGGGAATACAAAATGGAAAAAATTAGGGAGAATTTTAGGACACTTTTTTGTAACGGTACTAGAAGAGCTTAACTATTTGGTAACACTTTGAAAAATTGTTAAGGCTGTCAAATTTTTAGAGAGCAAATATTTTTACGAGATAAGAATGAAAAGAAGTGAATGTTTAGATCATAAAATACACATACTGGAGTACAATTACTAAATTATTGTAGTACGAATTGATAGAAAATGGATGATTAGGTTACGAATTATAAGACAATAAATTCATAAAAAATAATTTACTGAAAATTTGGTAATAAAACATATAAAAATTAGTCTTAATGATTAATTAATAATCTCATTACCGTTTGGAACAAAACCTGTTCAAAGATTGAGATAGATGAGATTGGGACAGATAGATAATTTGCTGTTTAAAGACTGAGATAGATAATGATTATATATATATATGTCATCCATTTTTAATAAAAAACTACTTACAAACAAAGGGCTACTCAAAAACTATGTGTGTTTAGAAAATAATCAGTACGACATATTTAAATAAAATCATTGCAATAGTATAAAATTGATTTTTCTTTAAGGAACTAAAGTCGGATTTTTTCGAAATTTTGGAAAACGTATGGATAATCCACAAGACAGCAAATGAAGTGATTTACTAACAATGTAATTAATTTGAATAATTGTTTCGTCATCTATTGATTCGGCGCTATCTGTTGATATAGATGTGATCCCTCGCGATCCTTGCGACCATTAGCTTGCTACTTAAAAACAATCAGATTGATTGAATTAAAAGAGAAACGTGTGGTTTTTGGAGTACTAAAGGTATTTACTGAAGGGCTCTGCGTTAAGGATACATTAACTGTTTAACTAAGGATCCATTCCATTTAACTATTGAATTGCTACTCGTACCGAAACGCATGTAAATTATTATTATTATTATGAACTAGGCAAGAGTCTGTACAGTGGCACATTAAGTGCATTGACTTCCTAAGCAGTTCAAAGTCACTCGTCCAGTCATCGTCACGATGTTTTAATATCTAAAGGGAATTTTCCTGACAGAATTAAAAAAAAAGAAAGCAATAACCCGAAACCATCGTTTCCTCGCAAATACACAGCAAATAAAATCGCAAGACGATGTGGTGGTTTCACCACCGGTCACTGCTACCACGAGTTGTGCCACGGGAATGTGGATTCGGGGAATTTATTAAACTTGGTAGGGCCAGTTTTAGGACTAAATACTTCGTATGTGGGACTTATATTTTTCTCTATTTTCCCTTAGAGATTTGATCGGGAGTCCTCACAATACAGGTCTAGTTGCCTCGCCTTAGCAGCCTTAAGCATAACCCGAACCACAGGCATTGTTTAGTATTAAAAAAAGAAAATTACATGAGTAAGAAGAGAGCAAGAACTTCACTCTAAATGTTGAACATTTTTGTGTTAAATTTTTTGTGATAAAAATATGTGATAAATGTGATTTTGTGATAAAAATCTATCAATAATATTTATGAGAAAAATTAGTGGAATATTGAAAATTAAGTTACAAAATAATTCGTATAAAAACAGAATATTTCTTCTTAAAAAACTTAATAAAATCTTATCTTTAAAAAATCTCTAATGATTATTTATTCAATTAATAGAAAACTAAAATCAATTTGTTATTGTTTAAATACAAGTTAATTGAAATGAATTCATTTAGAAAAGAATTCATTTAAATTTATATTTAGATAAAGTACAATTTATTCAAATATATTTATACAAATATTGCAGAAATTTCCAAGAGATTTTCATTCGATTTAATTTTGTTAAATTTCATTATTTACTTCAATACAATTTCGTTAAGCCATCACCAACATGTTTTCATCAAATATGAATAATTGCCAAAGAAAATTTCAAACATTGGCAGTCTGGAATTTGCCATTCTTATCGGAAAATGGCAGCTGTCTCTCAAACATATTCAATTAAACAAATGAAGGAATAAATGAAGGAATAATTGAAGGAATAAATGACTGAAAGAATGACTGAATGAATGAATGCGAGAATGAATAGAAATCATGTAGCTTTGAAATTGAAATTGATCAAAATGGAAGCGACTAGTTGAGTTACAGGGTGTTAATTATTATGGAAATTCAATTGTAAAGGGTTAGCATGTGGTTGTCAGTGTGTGTAAAGGAGGAGGGAAATGTCTATGAGAAGGAGAATGGATATAACTTAGCTTAGGTTCGTCTCATTTGCTCGAGTTTTGGGTTGAGGAAATTATTTACTCGTCTCAATAAAAGTTATGATAAAGTAAATCTGTTGGTTTGATGTCGGGAAAGTTGTTTGGACAAAGTATTTAATTTGATATATATTCCGGTTCTTCGTGAGTTTGGCATGTGTGAAACACTCAGCCATACCGTCGATAATTTTTTTTCGATTTTTTTATAGTACTCTCCTTAAAGTTTTCGAAGTTAAACAAAAATGTCTGAGAGAGAAAGTTTCATTGAACATTTAATTTACTACGACTTCTTCTCTTTCTCTAACTCTCTCATTATTTCGTTTTGCTGCCTGTTTCCTTATTTTCTTACTGTTACGAAATTGAATTAGAAATTGAAAATGAAGTTTGAATCAAAAGAAATTGAGCAGAAAAAAGAGAAAATGTGAATGAATTGATTGCATTCAAGCTAAAAATGATTATCAATTGGTTAGCTTTGATTGCATTTAGCAATGATAAAACAGTTGGTGATGGAGAAAGAAACATTCTCTAATTTAATTCAGAGCCAATGTATATTCTTATATATATACACATACACACACTTCCTTGTGAGATTAAGGATAAACGAAGTAGCGCATTGACGATGAATATATAACTTACAGACGAGGCTTGTTAGACTGGTGTAGAAAAATTGCATAAAAAAATAAAGACTGAATAAAAGATTATAATACTAAGAATGCCTTAATAGAAGAGAGACGTCTAGAGTTTGTTACATAATTCTGAATTAAATAGATTTTTTTGTGCTAACAAGATTCATATAATTTTGACTGGTTTTGGATGTAGTTGGGACCCATAAAATGTAAAAAGTATGATAGAAAGGATTTCAGTTTAATAAGCAAAGATTATAGAATTTACTTTTCTATCGAAAACATTAAACAACATTAAAATCGTATTCTTTTTCTTAAGAATGATAAACTGTGGTAAGTTGATCAGGTAGAAGACTAACTTTTGTAGAAAACTTGTGGCAAATGCAGTTGAAATAATTGATAAAAATGCTAAAACAAACAAATCAAACAGAAGTCATAAAAAAGTCAAAGTTTAATAAAATTATATTTATATTTTATACATTAGAGGAAGTTATTTAATACAAATAGAGTTAGAAGTATTTAAATATTTGATCTTTAATGCTTGTAATATATCATTAATTTTTTATAGCGCATCGAGTGTTATGACTTTATTAATTTTTAATTTAGTTAATTTTTAGAAATGTTCAATTTTATATTTTAATTAAAATATATTCTAGCACTACAAAGCCATTAAAATAGAAAATTTAGTTTGTAGAATAGCATTAGGATAAGAAAGGATAATATTGTTATCGGTATTGTTATATCTGGTTCTAAAGATTGCTTCAACTATTTAGTGTTTTCATAAACGGTAGATGTAAATACTTTATTAATTAGCAGTTTTATATATGTATTTATTGTTATTTTAGTACTAGTGACTGCTTTTATGCACGCCAATAATCGTCCTATCAATATAAAACGTACAAGTGACGATTTTAGCACTGATTTATATTATTATATTAGTAGTCTTTAGACGATAATAAATAAACGATAAACGAAGAAAAAAATTTAGTACCAATTATTGTTTAGTTCTTCCTATGAACTTCCTATGAATGAAATAAAAATAACGCTTTAGAACTATTTTAGTACTACTGCTATCATCTAACTACATTTGTTTGGTTGAAAATTATAAAAAGAGAGAAACAATAAAAAATAATTATTTTAGTACTATTTCTGATATCTCTTTAACCACAGAAAAGTTAGATGTGATAATAACTAATCAGTTTAGTGATCGTGACTATCTCGGCAACCAAACTATTTGATGCATTTCCAACAATTTTCAGCACTTGGGTTTGAACGACGACAGGTTTTGAAATATAATTTCGCTTTAATTTGAGTAGAACGGATTAAAGTCTTCTGCTGTTTTTTAAATTCGACTTAATTCAGGGAACCATTTCCTGCTGTCACTAGTACTCCTTATTTTACGATTTCAACGAATTCGATAACTCGTAAACTTAGAAATTATCGGCCTTTTTGTTATTATTGTTATAATTTTTCTTGTACAAGTTTTAATTTAGTATTTCCTGCAGGTGCAATATTAGTAATAGAAGTGAAAGAATTAGTAGTAATAGTGATAGTTCCCTTATTAGTGATAGAAATAGTTCTGGGAGAAATTGTAGCAGTAGTAGTAGTAGCGACAGTACTAAGAAGAATGGTAAATGTATTAGTAATATCGTATTAGTAATATTAGAAAAAAAATAATAGCTCACACATTTACTGCATCAGAGGCACAAGTAGTTTAGTACTAAATCTACAACATATTAGTACTATATAATATTATAACATATTATCACTGCAGTCTACAGTGGTTTTAATAATAGAGTCATTATGAAATATAGAACAAATTTAACAAAATTTAGTACAAGAGTAAAGTCTCAGTGTTCATTTTAGTAAACGCGATAGTATTTCAAGCAATGTAAGTAATTATTTTTAAAAGAATCGTGTTTTTTAAGTGAGAGTGATTTAGTAGAGCATTAAAATCATTATTACTTTATACTGTTAGCTTTTGTAATTTATAGCGAACTTTCGACAAACAATAAATATACTCGCACACATCCGCTCACATTCGCTCACATACACATACGAGTGTACAAAAATACTCACTAGCAAAGTGGATTTTTATGTAGTTTTATCGACAATAACGATCGAACTTACTTGTAAAATCATCCAATTCTTCTTGTTCGGCTTCAGCAGCCAACTCTTCGGGAGTTTTCTTCCTTCGCATCAGAGGATTTGGCTCTTCCTGAGGCATGGCTTCGACAACTTCTTCTTTTTTCTTAATATTATACTGATATTATATAACAAAATAGAAGAAGAAAAGAAGGAAGAAAAAGAACCAGGGAAAAGAGAAAATAAAAGAGACGTACAAATAGTGGGAATCAATCGACAAATGCAGTTACAAATGATAGAAATATCTCTTATCGTGTGCTTAATACAAAGTGTTTAGAAGGTATCTCATGAAATTCACGAGTTATAGGCAACGACGTGGTGTGACGCGGTACTTTTGGCGATGTATAATTAAAATGTCAGGATTGCTTTGAATAGTTGAGGTTTTTTTAGTTGAGGATTTGTTTTTAAATTATAATTATGGATTTTCTGGGATGCTCAATATATCCCCAACATATTTTTTAAACAAACGACAAAATATTGCTGAGAATTCTTAAGATTAATACTTCTTATTGAAATATTTTTTGGATACAATATTGTCATATCCTTGCATGTTATTTAGGCAAGTTATAATATTTTTTGTTGTCTCCAGCCCCAAATAAATAACATTTAATTCTCTTTAAAATTGAACAATTATTGAAGTTCTGTCCTTTTTGCTTGCTTTTTCATCTTCATTATCATCAAACTCATCATTATCATCACATTGGTTTGAGGTTATCATGACCTCAAGTACGAATGTTAAGCATTACCGTAATTGGCTAGATTACCATTCGAAATCACTTCACTATTACTGAGTGATTATAGACTGGCTCTTCTTTTGTCATGACGATGATGACAACGATGATGATGACGATGAACAAGTTCAAAATGAGTGGATTGCAATTAATGCAAATGGAGTGTAATTATGTATAATTCCAGGTTATTGATTTGACTTGACGACCACCACAAGCTGGCCGGTATTAGTTTGTTGGCTGTCATTTAGTAAGCGAGAGGACGGACAAACTAGTTTAGGAAATTAAAATATGCGCATATCAAATTAAGTGTGGATTTCTTTAGAGGGATATAAATGAGTTTTTTTCAAGGATGTGATTTATTTATTTTAGTTTTACTGCTATTTGGATGGATTTCCCTGAAAGTAATTCAATCTGACTCCGTTAGGGAGTCACTCAATTAAAAGGACTCCCTACTAGAGTCAATTTGAACTTCTTTAGGATAATTAAATGATTTGATTTGATTGATACTATTTAAAAATTTTGAATTTATTTTGATTATCAATTTTATTGCACAATATTATTTATACAATACCACTGCACAATATCACTGCACAATATTATTGCAAAATATCAGAGTCAGTTGTATTTAATTTTAGACGTTTCGACAAAATTCACTAAAATTTGTATTAGTTAAGATTTCGGTAAAAATTATAAGTTTTTCTTTACCAGCATTTTTTCAATTCATCAGTTTTTTATTAAAATTTGTTTTGGGTTAAATTAACGTTTTTTTATCAATTTGCTTCTATCAATTCATGCATGTCTACTATATGTTTCTTTCCGTTTGCATAAAAAATTATTCAGGTTTTAATTATGTTCATAATTTTACGGATTTAATTATTGTTCAATCAACGATTTAAGATCAATTTAAATTTAGCTGAATTTAGCAGAATTTTATAAAAATTTTTGGTTCTTTACTCATTTTTATTTCAATTAACTGTTAATTAACTGTTAACTAACAGGAACCTTTTCTCAGTTATTTAACAGATTAATTTTATATATTACATTTATGATTATTACTATTTATGATAATTTCCAAGAAAAACCGGCATTAATTTCAGTTTATATTATTTTTTCTCAAACAAATTCCCGATCATAATGTCCTTTTAACTAAGATAAGATGAACACAATTTTCTGATTCAGTTAAGATCAGATCCATTATATTGATTTGATTGATTAGATTGAATTAAAAATTTCAATCTTGGTTTAATTAAAGATTAAGTCTTTTGAATGCCTTTAATAAATTTATGATTGATTGCCTTTTATTTAATTTAATTTCTAAAAAGGAATCTATATTGTTATCAATCTTTCTTTCATACATACCTTGTCACGTATATCCTGTCTCATCTTTTCCCTTTCCTCTTCCATTTTGCGATGCTTCTCCTTTCGTCGTTCTTCGGCTTCCCGAATAGCCTCCTGACGTTCCCTCTCCTCTTCCTCGGCCTTTTCCTTGTCATCGGCATCATCACCGCCATCACCACCTACGGCACCTGATAATCATAACGAAAGCAACCATAATAATGAATAACATAAAAACAAAGCAAGCATAAACCAAAACAAAAGAAAAGGAAAGACATAGGAGAAGAATATCATTAGTGAGGAATTCATACAATAAGTAAAATGAAATTTTATTATTTGTAGAATACATTTTAATTTTAATATGTCTGCTTATGTATTGATTATGTAAGATATCTCAATTTTACTTTTTGTGAAACGACTTCGAACGACTTGGAATAAAAAGGAGTTGAACGAGTTTGGTTTATTTCAGAAATTGGTTTGCGCCCGAACTAAACTCGTCTAACATTTTATTCCTAATGAGGTTTTATTATTTATGTTGAATTGAATTTCATTAACTTAATTGCGTTGTAAATGCATTTGGCATAATATAAATGATGTTTTTCCTGATTGGCTATTGATCATTATTTACAAACGCTATCTATTCACTGTCTGTGGCTTAAAATTGTGTGAAATGAAATATTATGTCAATTTTTTCATAGGATGAAAAATAATCATCTCATTTTTTGCTATCAATGGTAACAAATGATAATAAAAATTAAAATAAATAAAAAATATTAATTGTAAATAGTTGTAATTATGCAGATATTTGTAACTCCAAAAGAATTTCCAGCGAGAGTAATTTAAACTAATTTGTTCAGTCTTATTGGATGATGATGATGATGGTGATAGTGAAAAGAAATTAAATATTGTACAATAGTTTTTTTTTAAATTCATTCAATTCTATAGTATTATTGATATTAATATATTTTTGAAATTTATAATCATAAAGAAATAGATGGTCCTTATCGTTGCCACTTCAAAAATTTAAGCGAATAGGTCGTGTCTCTCACTAAATGCTGTCACAAAAATTAATCGTAATTTATCTTAAATATTGGTCAGTTATAACGAAACAATAATGATTTTATTAAAGCCTTTTCTCTGTACCCAAAAAAGTTTTAAAAAGCAAATAATTAATCTAACCTTTTATGAATTATACAAAGTGATTTATCACAAGTAAAAAGTCCCGCTTATTTCTCGGAAAAATTTCTCAGAAAAACTTTACGATGAATAAATGAACCTTGTGAATTCAATGAATGAATTGTGCTTAAAACTGGTGGCGACATTAACTAAATAGTTTCATAATTTAATTAACACCGTAGACGCGAACCATTTTGCCAAATAACTGAAAAATGAATTTGTGACGTTTCGTAATTAGAGTTGAAAATTCGAAGCAGACTATTAAATACAGTAGTCTATAGTACTCTTCTGCACTATGGTACCTTATAGTCATTGGTGGATTGCTAAAAGACATTGATTCTAGTAGACTGGGTTAAGAGCTGAAACAATACCCCCGATTATTAAATTATCAGTTTTGAAGTTATATACTATTCAACATCAGGTATTATTTTCAGTTCTAACTGATTTCCAACAGTTAACATCAACGATTTTAATACTCTTCGAGAACCGTGGATGGTCGCAGGGATTTGGTGATATATCTATAAGCCAGTTTACACTCAATTTGTAAATTTTTAGTCAATACTTCACGAAGTTAGAGGCAATAATACACAATAAAGTCTGTTATTTATGACAGTTATTAAAAGTTAAACTTTATTTTAGAAAAGTTTTGAGAATTGCCTCGCTAAATTACTGGAAATAAAACAAGGAGGAAGTAATAATATGTATTTCTTCAGAAGAAAGCATCTGCTTAAAATGTTTATGCCAAGGGAAATATTATTCAATTAATTTGATTAGGCGGCATAACAGAATTACGCAAATAGAAACAAAGAAACCCAAGAAGAAAAAGTTCACAGCATAAATTGGGAATTATCACAAACCGTATTGGTTTGGCAAATAATGGCAAGTGTTAAAAGCAGGAGCAAACAAAGGGTACGCATCAGAAAGACGCAACAACAACAGAAAATAAAAACAACAGCACTAGCTACAAAACCAGCAAAAGAATTGGTAGTAACAGCAACAGCAATAGTTTTGACAAACTAAAAATGAAACGACCAACACGAATGAGAAAACTGCTAGAAAGGGAAACGGAAGTAGAAAGCAAGGAGGGAAAAACTCCTGCCAAAGTAAGGAAAGTAATGAAGTAGAAAGTTAGAATATTAAAAAAATTATTCATTATTGCGTATTTTGGGATTGAAGTTGGTTTCGTTAGGTTTTGTGGCTTAGCAATTTAATATTATTTCAAAGTAGTTTGAGAACACTTGGTTGTTTTTTTCAACTTAGTTGTTTTTGGGAACAACTATTTTGAAATTCAATTCAGAAATTACGAGTATTCGAAATTGATTTCGCTTGGTTGGTTCGTATGAATCAATATTCAAGGAATATATGAGAAAAAGAAAGAGGTATGTGTGTAATTACTTCGCTGGTGGAAAGGGTACGAAAACCCTTCGATCGCATCAGATTAAGTGTGCCATGTTAAACGGTAAAAAGTCTGTAAGAAAGGAACTTAACGAGTTATGGAAAGGTAAGCCAATGAACAAATTAACGAGTAAATGCCAAACGAAGCACATAAAGAATTATGTGTCCATCGTCTGCGATAAAACTATGTCTACGTGACGAAATAGGTTAGAATATTTGGTAAGGTAATCAGCTTAATAATAGAAGGAATGATCAAATATAATACTGGATAACCTTATGAGTAAAAGTATAAGTAAATGGGATTAAAAAGCTCTATCCATGTCGAAAAGGTTTGAGTAAATTCACTAGCGATTAGGCGAGTACGTGTACGTGCCAGTAACGAACATGTAAGCAAATACGCTTGCATATCAGTGAGAAAGTTTTCCAAATACGAAACAGCATAATTTAGTAATCGTGAAACAGATTTGGAAATAAAATCAAGCAAGGACAACATCCGTAGCACAAAACCTATGAAAAAAGTCAATATATTCAATATTTCGAAAATAGAGTTCTCCCCAAATTTTTTTGCATGGTGGGTTTGTAGGTTTGTATGTTTTAGAGCAAGGCGACCGTTGGCCGCGACATTTAGTTGACCACGAAATTGTTGGAACGAGTATTTTCAATTTGGATATTTGGATATTAATATGAAGATAAAATAATAACAATAATTTGAAGACGAGATAAACAGTGAACAAAACATAAATGGGCGAGACAAACAACAAATAAGGATTGATGAGCAAGATTTTCGCCCATCTTGCCAAAATGATTGTAAACGAAGCATACCGTTAAATAAACAAATATGTTAACGAGTTAGTGTTGAGGTTCGTTTCCATCGAGTATATATAAAATGTTTATGAGTGGCTAATGAGGATTGGTGGTTAAACTAGATAAATAAGTGGGCAGCTGAGTAAGTGAATGAAGAACTAAATATATAAGTATTTGAAGGGTATTTGCAAATATTTGCGAGAATAAATAATAACGATTAATTCTATGAATAAATTTTGCAATATAACGTTTTCCCCCGATGGTGAAAATCAAGGAAATTGATTGTATACTAAGCCCAATATACTACGTAATATTATCATGAAATGAAATAATTTGATACTTTAAAAGCAGAGGTCGAAACTTTTATGACTTTTATAATAAAAGTCATGAAATAAGAGTTATTCAATAACTTTTATTTTAAAAGTTTTTCGATAAGAGTTATTTGATGACTTTTATTTTAAAAGTTTTTCGATGAGAGTTATTCGATGACTTTTATTTTAAAAGTTTTTCGATAAGAGTTATTCGATGACTTTTATTTTAAAAGTTTTTCGATAAAAGTTATTCGATGACTTTTATTTTAAAAGTTTTTCGATGAGAGTTATTCGATGACTTTTATTTTAAAAGTTTTTTAATAAGAGTTATTCGATGACTTTTATTTTAAAAGTTTTTTAATAAGAGTTATTTAAGACTTTTTCGTAATATAAGTTTTTTGTTGATGAGGTAGATGATGGTCAATACCACGAACTAACATTGAGCTACGATATGATGAAAAGAATTGAATTTAGCTGGTGGGTTGGAAGATGCACATATATAGAAAGTATTGTGAAATAGATTTTTTACATAGTGGGAAGTGGGCGGGGGCCACTCAATACCACCTAAGGGGCGTTTCTTACCAAAAAATGACTTTGCGTCAATCGGTAGCAAATGTCGCGAAACGGATATAAAATCAGGTGGTAGGGGGAGTGGCCGCCCCAAAAGGGCGTAGTGGGCGGTTTTTGACAAAAAAACTACTTTGCGCTAATCGATAGGAAATATCATGAAACGGATTTGGGAGATGGTGGTACGGGGCGTGGGCTCCCCAAAATGGGCGTAGTGGGCGGTTTTTGACAAAAAAACTACTTTGCGCTAATCAATGTCAAAGGCCATGAAATGGGTTTGGGACACTATATAAGATGGACGTGGACGCACACAAAGAACAGAAGGGGCATTTTTCAAGACCAAGTATTAAGTATTTTTGTTATGAATTTTCAAAAGATCGTCCCTCATTCTTTCTGACCTTCTTTTTTTCTTTCTTTCAATCTGTCTCTCTTTTTCTGTTATCTCTTTGGATGCGTATCTTCATTTATATAGCATGTAGTCTATTATGTATATGTGCCGATTTGTTCGCTGAAGATTGGAAGTATGGTTTTCGGAAGAATGCTTACGACATTGCCTGAGATCTTTAATTACATTTGTTGTATGATATTATTACATTCAGCATGATATTTTCTCTGCATGCATTAATTAAAATATTAATCTTAATATATTGGATTTTTGGAATGAAAGCACGTTCCATTTTTTGGGTGAAATTGGCCAAATAATTCACGGTGTTCCGGCAACACAAGTCTCTGTGGAACGGGCATTTTCTGTTTTAAAATTAATTCTAAACAATAGACGGACAGCCCTTACTGAACAACATTTGAAAGAATTAATATTAATTAAACTAAATTCGTAATTTAATTTCTATCTCGGTTTTCAACATATATTGGATAGCAATTAAAACTATATTTAAGATAGCTAAATAAAACGATGAATAAAAATATTTTTATTAACACAAAGATAAAGAAAACTTTATTCATTTTCAAAAACTATGATCGCATTTGAAGCAGTTTTGCAACAGGTCAAGCCGTTGTCTGTAGCAGCGAGCAATCTTATCAATTTCAATAATTTTATTGCACTTCCAAACGGTGGCAATACATACAGAGCGTAATAAATGCCCGCACTTAGCTCCTATGAATATGAAATGTTGATCGTGTAAATTAAACCCTTTCGTCTGATAAAAGGACGGGCAAACGCATACGCAGGTAAATATGAGGTCCTTGTTGAAAGGTATCGGATCTCATTGTTGAAAAAAATGCATGCAGAGAAAATATCATGCTGAATGTAATAATATCATACAACAAATGTAATTAAAGATCTCAGGCAATGTCGTAAGCATTCTTCCGAAAACCATACTTCCAATCTTCAGCGAACAAATCGGCACATATACATAATAGACTACATGCTATATAAATGAAGATACGCATCCAAAGAGATAACAGAAAAAGAGAGACAGATTGAAAGAAAGAAAAAAAGAAGGTCAGAAAGAATGAGGGACGATCTTTTGAAAATTCATAACAAAAATACTTAATACTTGGGTCTTGAATAATGCCCCTTCTGTTCTTTGTGTGCGTCCACGTCCATCTTATATAGTGTCCCAAACCCATTTCATGGCCTTTGACATTGATTAGCGCAAAGTAGTTTTTTTGTCAAAAACCGCCCACTACGCCCATTTTGGGGAGTCCACGCCCCGTACCACTGTCTCCCAAATCCTTGGGTGCCAGGCCCGTCGTGGATGTAAGGCGACAAAATGGCAGTGACTAGTCGTGCTTGCACGTAGTTCACTTGCCACGAACTATGCAGTCTAGTTCCGACATCTTACCAAAGATGTAAAAATGGTGCCACGGGTGGTGTGCGGCTCATTTGGGTCTTATGACCCCGCTAATATAAATTCCCACGTACACAGCACACCAGTGGGTAGGCTTCTCATTGCGAGAGCTTCGTGGTGGCTGTGGTACTACCCAAAAATACGCGGGGAGAGACCATAGAGTCTCCACGTGGAGTTGCGTGAGGAGGCAGCCTCCGTCAACTCAGAATGCCGGTGAGTAGCACACCGGCATTAAAGAGGTTTTAGATAGGCCTCGATCGTCAACCTGCGAGGAATGTCCTGCACGTCCCAGGCTTCCATAGGTACACAAATGGCGCAATAGGGCTAAGTTGATGCCGTGGCTGATGATTGCCAGTATATAAGGTATTCACAAAGTCTACCTAGTAATCCCGAGTGTGGGTAGGCCCACCGTGAGATTAAGCCATACTTGGCAGGTACTCACGTTAAGCACCAAGCGGCATCTGTCTCCCAAATCCGTTTCATGATATTTCCTATCGATTAGCGCAAAGTAGTTTTTTTGTCAAAAACCGCCCACTACGCCCTTTTGGGGCGGCCACTCCCCCTACCACCTGATTTTATATCCGTTTCGCGACATTTGCTACCGATTGACGCAAAGTCATTTTTTGGTAAGAAACGCCCCTTAGGTGGTATTGAGTGGCCCCCGCCCACTTCCCACTATGTAAAAAATCTATTTCACAATACATTCTATATATGTGCATCTTCCAACCCACCAGCTAAGATCAATTCTTTTCATCATATCGTAGCTCAATGTTAGTTCGTATTGACCATCATCTACCTCATCAACAAAAGACTTATATTACGAAAAAGTCTTAAATAACTCTTATTAAAAAACTTTTAAATTAAAGTAAAAGTCAACTTTTAACTTTTATTTATAAAAGTAAAAGTTAAAAGTAAACTTTTACTTTTATAAATACAAGTAAAAGTTAAAAGTATACTTTTACTTTTAAAAATAAAAGTAAAAGTTAAAAGTAAACTTTTACTTTTAAAAATAAAAGTAAAAGTTAAAAGTATACTTTTACTTTTAAAAATAAAAGTAAAAGTTAAAAGTAAACTTTTACTTTTATTTTTAAAAGTAAAAGTATACTTTTAACTTTTACTTTTAAAAATAAAAGTTAAACTTTTACTTTTAAATAAAAGTTTTGAAAATAAGAGTTATTTTCGAGCACTGTTTAAAAGTGATTTGAAATGCAAGCTGTTTTCCTAGTTTGTCTACTGGAGCTTATGCGATGCAATTTAAGTACTTAAGTGATGAAAAGCGGTAAGAAATTAGGTAAAAAACAGGCAATATTCATACAAATATTGCTAAACACCCCTATATACGAGTATGAGCTTATGACACACTCATACGTTAATATTTCACTCATATTGACACCGTATTAATGATCATATGGTTTATGTGTAGTCACTTCTTTGGTTCGTCAACCACAAAATTGCTATTAGAACCACAAAAGCAATGCGCAATCATAAGTATAATATTTAGCCGTAGATACATATAAACACATAAACACAACACCATTTACACACACATATATATATATATATATATATATATATATATATATATATATATATATATATATATATATATATATATATATATATATATATATATATATATATATATATATATATATATATATATATATATATATATATATATATATATATATATATATATATATATATATATATATATATATATATATATATATATATATATATATATATATATATATATATATATATATATATATATATATATATATATATATATATATATATATATATATATATATATATATATATATATATATATATATATATATATATATATATATATATATATATATATATATATATATATATATATATATATATATATATATATATATATATATATATATATATATATATATATACACATATCTATTCACAATGTTGTACCATATATTTACGGACGTTCGGGTAATTTCGAATTTATGCTATAGCACATGTCTCATGACCACAATTTAATGTATGCCATTCTGCAATGAACGAGGTAGTTTGAATATATAAAGTGTATTTATGCATCCAATAAGCCCAAAGGCTGAAAAGTAGGAAGAGAGTAAGTACTCGTTTGAAAATATGCAGGTTTAAGGAAACATAACAGAATCATACACGAAACTTCCCCGATGGTTTATCCTCAATGAATCTGGCTAGAATTATTACAATCATCTAATAAAATAAGTCACTTCGGAGATCTAAAAAAGACACCGAATGACAGCGTGTGTTAAAGTAATTCGAACATTTAAAGTATGTTCGAATATTATTATTTCAGTGAAAGCAATTCTTAATAACGAACGTTTATACATATTTTGCAAGAGGATTACTTTCGTGTTTTGCACACACTAGAATCCTTCGAAATATTAGAAAAAAATCGATTCGTGTGCTATAAATAAAAATAAATATGTATACGAAAATGCATTGAAGGAATTGCTCGCAATTTAAAGCTAGCAAAATATACTTTGTCGATTTCTTCCTTTTCGTTCGAAGCTTGTTCTTTTTTTCTTGGATACCTCTTTCAATACTCCAATTAAAATGAAATAATTGCCAAGAGCAAGTGAGTAAATAACAAAAAAGTAAGTTGAATTCCAGGAAGCCTTTAGTCTACATTATTTTAATTACAAAAAAGAATGGCAAAAGAAAAGGGCCAGGAATAAAGAAGAGAGAACACAGGATTTTTTATCGGCAACAATAGAGAAACCGTAATGAATTTCTCTCCTTTAATTAGCATTTTTTTCTGCACTTCTAAAAAGAAATCGAAAAAATGCAATCTAAAATTCCGGCAAATTCAATTAAAAACGAACAAGAAAATATGGAGGAGTTTTTCCTATTGCTTTCGAGCAAAAAAACAGAAAATTGAAAGATGAATTGAAGATGAAGACGACGTGAAGAAAGGAAGAGTGGGATAAGTAAAAAACACACAACCGGAAGCAATAGATCAGTTAATAATTGTAAGGACATTGGAAATGTTGATTTCTTTTGGTAGAAAGTTTTTTCGAAATTTCAATAGCATACAATCAAAAGGAAGTAAAATGCATTTTAATTATTGTCAATATTATTATTATTAATTACAATCTATAAACTTTATGCTTCCGCTTCCGATTCTTCCTAATGACTTCCGGCAAACAATTTTATTGTTCTTTGAAATTACAAAAGCAATCAAAAAGAATCAAAGGAAGATATAGAAAGGTTTATTGGTAGAAATGTCAGATTTTCAGAAGGGTATCGAAGAAAGCGTGTAGGACAATAACGGAAAATAATAGGAGAATCGAACGTAAGAAGGGAAGAAATTGAATGAGAAATAGGAAAAAATCCACGACAAATATTTTCCAAAAATTCTGTCTTTTAAATATATAATTAATCAAGACAAATCCACCACCATCCACTTATTTTAATCCACCAAGGGAACGTATCGATAATTTGATTGGTTATGTCAGTACGCTTCACAGAAGATACCATTGATGAAATGTCATACATGATTCATCAATGTCTTTTTAAAGTCGTAAGTAGTATCAAAGTCATAAACAGAGTCAACAACGAAGTTTACGACAGACGAAGGATGCATTGCGATGAAGTACTAAAGCGAAAAAAGAAGGAAATGAAAAACTCCGGAGAGTACTTCCGCTATTTTAGAAAAGAAAAAAAGTGTTTTGTCTGGTCTGGTCCGTCAGAATTGCCAGAAGGGAATTTCTTTCTCTGAAAGAGAAAAAGAAAAAATTATCGTTTTCTTCTTTTCATATTCCAGAGACTTTATTTTCCACTCTGAATTTTATTGTCTGTATATGTTCTATTCTTTTATTAGCATTTTTTTTATTTCATAATTTACTTGTTTTTAAGTTTTCTCACAAGAAAACTTTCAGAGAAATCCGAAAAGCTTTTCTTTTTGCACCTGAGGAAATCTGAACTCAAGCAATTCGCGTCTGAAAAAATCTAACTCACTACCGGGAAATTGTTTAGGTATAGTTGAAGTAGGAGGAAGTATGAAATGAAGAGCAGAAAGAAGAAGAAGAAGAAGAAGGAAAAGAGAAGAAATTCTAAGACGAAAACGAGCACATTCAGGACGAGTAGCATAAAGTGCTGCTGACAATAGAATATGTTGCTGATTTTCTTTCTTCCATCAAGTACCATTTTTTTTTACAAGACCTGGGAGAATTGCTAGATTTTGGAGTTCTTGTGTATATAAAACAACAATTTTCTAACGGCTATATCCAAAAAATTCTATAAAATATGCGTAACGGCTATCTTCAATTATTTGAACAATTTTAAAAGTGAGATTAAATTCTAAAAACCACTAAATCGATTTAGAATTTAAAAACCAGGTAACCGTATTCAATATTAGAAATATTGTAAATTTTTATCGCCACATTTAAATCGATCTCATTTCTAACCACGTTATATAGATTTAGGTCAACATGACGCAAGAAGGAAGCCAATCAAATGTTTACATTCGACTATTGTTATTGCAATATAATTTTTTTAATTCGTTCGTTATCAGTTTTAGTAAAAAACTATTACTATGTAAAAAATCATTTAGTAAATATTTCCCAAAAAAATTTTGTTTATATTTTTTATAAAAATAATCTATGATGTGTTTTCTATAAAATACATGAAATATTTAGGGCTTTATATTTGATACATAATTAATTTTTTCCACTTACTTTTATTTGGTTCTTATCAATCGAATATGATTGCTTTTTATATTGAATATGGGTCAATATCAAATATGTGATCTTGAGATAATGCTATTTTCTGAAAATTAAATGTACTGTTAAATTAAATGTTAGAGATCTAGACTAACATATGAAATGAATTTCCGGAACTAGAAATTGATTTTACATTTCGAGAAACGTCTAATATTTTCTAGTTCGTTTAAGGTTTTTTTAAGGTTTTCAATGGAACTGAATCAGTGAAAAAGTGAATTTTATCACCAATATATTGTTATCCAATGAGTGTATTTGTATAAACTGAATGTCAGGATTACAGAAAAATTCTCAAGGCTGTGCGATTTTTTATATTTTTCATATAGAAACCGGAGATTGTTGTTCCACAAGAACTAAAGTAATAAAGGCCAAGAAAAAAAATACTGTTTACTGAATTCTGAATATTAGGTAAATTTTTTCTATCCAGTTTTAGAGATGTCAATGAAAGAGTATTCACTTAAGATATTCTTCGAATTTATTTACAGTATTTTGATAAATCAAAGTATTAAAAAAATAAATTTTGGTTAATATTCGGAATATATTTTGTTATAATTAATCTTAATAAAAGGCAAAAAATATCTTAATTTAGGGATCTGATTCAACTCGTTTAAAATTGAAATGGCTGGGTCAGAACTTAGAGTTAAAATGTAGTATAAAAGAGTTAATATATAGTATATAATTATCGCAAACAGACAAGCGTTCTTTTATTCTTCTAAAATTATTTTGATGTTGGAAAATTAATGTGTTGAGAGGCTTTGAAAATCTGAATTTCTTAAGAGAGCTGTATTATCTACAATTGATGAGATCATCAAGAATACAGAATTTTGTTTCAAAATTATCTTCGTTAGTCGTTAATCGTTAAATTAATTATCTACGTTGGTCCTAAAGTTTTGGACATTATCTTCTTGAAGAAAGAGAAACATTGCTTTATTTGACTTTATATTCTCAGACGCTAGGCACAAAACACAATACCAAAGGCTGCAAATAAAATCGAATCTAATAAACTTCTGACCTCACTCGAATGTTATCTGCTAGAGCTGATTGACCAACCGACCGATCGACCGACTTTCTACAACGAGATAGGCAGACAGATAGACAGATGGATAGATTGATGAGTGGGAGAAGCATGACAATTGTTAGAAGAAGAACCAACAACAACTAGTACGTTACCGATAATAACAGTTTTTACAGTCAGTACAAAAAAAAGGCCTGCGGAATATAGAAAAAATTGTTCCATTAGAAGACAGAGACAAAAGAAGTAAGTAATGAAAAAACGAAGATTTGAAATGAGACTAAAAAGCGACGATTAAAAACAAAAAATTGGCAGTTTCACAAACGAATTGAGTAGTAGAGCACGCGAGGAAACCTTGTACGGCAATTAATGAGCGAGTGGGTTTCAGGGCAGTGAAAAAAGAGGAGTGATTTCAGTACGCTTTGAAATATAATCAATAAAACGAATGTAAGTCGTGACACGTAAGCAATACATAGGCCAAGTTTGCAGCAACACCAACGACACCAACGATAACATGGATTTGTAAGCAACACTAACAAGAAAACGCAACAACAATAAAATATAAAGGAAACTAAGAAAAGCCAAGGAAATAAAAAATATAGAAGAAATCAAAAGAAAACCAAAGAAACCAAAGGAAGAATCAATAAACCTTGAAGTTTATAGGAAGGCTAAACCAAAAACAGAAAAAAAGAAAAAAATAAGAAAAAATAATAAAAACTAAAATTTTAACTGCAACGAATTTTCTTGCTTTTGCACACGAACTGCAAAAAGTTTCATTCGCCGGTGAAAAGTTGGTGAGAGTAAAAGGTTTTTTATCGCTTAAAACCTACGGAGATCTCGAGCAATAGTTTTGGAAAACTTTTTTTGAAAAAAGAAATCAAATCGACCAAAACAAACACATCGTCAAACAATCGATTACTAAAAGTTTTCAAAGATCAATACTGGCAACATTCCCTTCATTTTCGCTTCTTTTACTTCCGGTGGTTTTTGATCCGATCCAAATGTCTTCTCGTTCGTGCCGCCTGTTTCTTATGCTGAGCGTTTTTATATACGCGCGTCATTCTGTCGCCACTGCCGATATTGAAAACGATGTCCTGCATTTCTCGTACGAATTGGAACGCTGGCTGGATACCGATAAACGTCCTTGCGACGACTTCTACGGCTACGTTTGCGGCCGCTCTCAGAATACCACGCAGCAGCAAATTCTGGAGCGGCAGCATCAGCAACAATTGAAATTCGATAAGTTTATGGCCGCCGATGAGACGCTTGATGAGAACCTTACAGATGCTGAATTGAAATTGAAACAATTCTATTCTGCTTGTCGCAACGCTCGTTCGTTGGAGGATCTCAAAACATCGCATTTGTATCGCATGAGCGGGGGTTGGCCGGCCATTGATGAAAGTGCGGCTATGGCTCGTAAACGACGCAATTCCACTTGGTTGGGTGTGTTGGGTACATTTCATGATGTTGGACTCGATTATTTCTTTCGACATCGCATTGAAATTAAATCGAATCGACGCATCGTATTGCTGGAACCGAATGAAAGCACACGGTATACGCTTCGTAAATTCGAACAGTTGGCGACGGATGTGATGCAAGAATATGCGGTAGAGGCAGGACGTGGGCGTTTGGCAGCTTTGGAAACATTGAGTTTTGAGCGATCTCGACGTGAGATCATCAAGCAGGAAGTAGAAGACGGCGATATCGAAGTGACTTATGCCGATCTCAAAAGCCGGATTTTCGGCGGTGAGCATCTCTTAGATTGGGACTCGTATTTTCGTAAATTATTAGGCAAGTCGCCTAAAGAAAGCGACATGGTATTGGTGCGCCAGCTGCCGAAGCTTAAGCCATTGTTTGAGTTGCTTCAGAAAACGACAATAACGCGTTTGTTGAACTGGTTATGGATTGATTATTTGATGGGTGAGTTTGAGACCTTACTGCCCGCAAAAGAAGAACATTTAATCTATAGCGTTATCTTTTTCCTTTCCCCTGCGTAGATAAAGGCACCGAGGAGTGCCAATCGCTCTCTGCCTTGTATTTCGAGCCCGTCTATCAACACATAGTCGCCCGTTCAGCTGTCGACAAGATACAGATGGCACAAATGTATACCAGTCTGGGACGCGCTTACGAGCAACTCTTGCTTCCCACCCCTTGGATTGACGAGATGACCCACCAGAATTCGAAGCAGTTTTTGGGACGTATGATTCATTTAACGTTGAACGGTGACTCAAAGCTAGACGCTGATTATGCTGAGCTCAGCGTGACCAAACGCAATTTTTATCGTAATCTTGAGAAATGTCAACGTTTTCTTATGCAGCAGCGTAAACGGCAACGTACTCCCGTCATTGCAAAATCACCGAGTCAATCATTGGCATTATCACCGCGAGAATCGAACGAGTTTCTTAAAATCTTTCTCAATAGCAATGCATTGCCACGTGGGCGAAATCTGACGGCACCGCTTAATTATATGCTGGTCGGTGAAAGCTTTGCTGAACATATGATAGCAGGTGGCAATATTGCCAGCACTCCGGGAGCTTGGCGCAGTACGGATTCAGAGCGTGATTTCTTAAACTTTGAACAGTGCATTCGGCAACAAAAGCAGCTGTCGCTTTCATTGCCGTCGCCATCGTCATCATCGCGTAATAATGATGCGTCTATTGATATTGATGTAACATCGCCACTCAATTATAATCTTAACGATTTAGTGCTGAAGATGTTGGCTCAAGCTCAAGCTACTCGTTCCTATATAGAGTGGACTCAACACCAGGACGCAGGATTATTGCGTCGTCTTGACACATTGTTGACAGCAAGCAGGCTTCAGTTATCTCTGCGGAAATTGTATTTCATTGGTAGCGTATTGACAGATTGTCAGCAACGTATTGGCATTAGTGCTGAACGGCAGAGGGAATTTGTACACGCTTATTTGAAGAACACACCGGAATTTACACGAGCATTTGATTGTCGTATTGGTGAAGCGTTACAAGCGCGAAATGTTTGCAAGGTGTTGTAGATTGATGAATGATGGAAGAGTGAGCAGGAAGGAAAGGAGGTGAAAAGGAGAAATGAAGCCAAGTCGAAAGTAGGGTGCAAGAAAGTTCGGAAGTTTGGATTAAACTCCGATTCTTGTGTGGATTACTCGATTCCGAGTGTTCGTATTCTATCTTAAAATATGTAGACTATATATATATATTTATAATACCAAATTATAAATTTAAAAATGAGTTTGATGAAATTTAATAATTATAAAATGGGATCAATTTTTTGATTTATGGACAAAGTATTCGATGAAAAGGATTATTCGTAAACTATTAAAACATTCGGAGTTTTTTTATAAATACTTTCCTAATTTTCTTTTTTTTGTTCTTTCATAATAATGAAGGATTATCCCATAATAATAAAAATTCTTATTGTGCAAAATTAAGTCGAGAAATTAAGAGAAAAAACTAATTTCAAAAATGAGGATTGTAAATTTCGGAATTTAAAAATACTGAATACAATTTTATATAACTTTCAACAATATTACATTAGTTCTTCATAAATACTTTTTGGCATCCGAAAAGCTCTGAATTTTTTAGGACGCCGAGAATTTCATTGGCAGTTTTTGAATTTCAATAAAATTTGAAATTTTGAGAGGTATTGAAGTGTTCATTTCTTCACTTTTCAATTATTTATTAGTCGCTCAAATATTTTTAAATAATTTTGTTTTTGAAAAATATTTGAACGAAAATGTTTGATGATCCAAAACATTCTTTTGTAAGGCGATCATTTTTGGAACGACTTGGGATTTTATTAGATGTTTTTGAACGTACGAATATTGGAGTATTACGAATATATTTTCCGATTTTTTTAACCATTTTCAACACCTTTTAAGCAAACTAATTTTAAATAGTTTTGTTAAGTAAAATTATTGATGAAGCAGAACGTTCTCTTCTAGAACGAACGCTTTTTTAAGAATTTTTGTAATAATTTTTGTTAATTTTTTTTTGAATTTTTTCTCACTGACCTTCCAACATTTTCCTAAGCTTTTGCAACACTTTTAAGGATTGTCTCGCATGGACTAAATTCTAATATTTCTACATAAACTCGAAAACCTCGCACAAACTAATTATTGATTCGTGGGTTTAATCAGAATTGAAACAATTTAAATATTTATAAACTGACAGGTTAATAACAGTTGTTACAACAGTGATACAACAATAACATGAAAAACATGTAATAAGTACTGCACTTAACAATAGAAATGTTTTGAAAAATTAATGAATCAAATTAAATCGAGTGTGGAAAGAAATGTGAAGGTTTGTCAAATGTGGTCTGAAATCTATAAGAACTAAAGCAACAATGCCAACAACAGGAAAATAACAGCAACAATAATAACCACAACTATCAATCGCGACTACCATGTGACTCTTTTCAAGGAGTGGGCAGCAAAAGCCAAAGCAATTTTGTAAAGAGAAAAAAAAACAGAGGCAATACATATTGCCCCAAAAACGACGAGGGTGAATATCAGCTGTGTCTGTTTTTGTGCGTGGCTTGGAATGTCCATTAACCTAATTCTCTGATTGATTAATTTGAAAAAATGGGCTAATTCTGTTATGAAACCATTTAGGGAAAAATATTCTTTATGAACACTTATTTTCAAAAATCAGTTCAGGATTTGACTTTTTTAAGAGCTTTACACAAAATACTTTTTAAATTTATCAAAACTTTTTTAAAGAATAATATCTAAATGAGTTTTTCCTAAAATTTATTGGAAATATCATTGAATCTGGTTTTGTGGGCGGACGCGTAAAATTTGAAAAGGATAGAGAGCGAAGGAAAAAATATATTGAAGAATAAATATCTTTTATTTATTTTTGGTTTGTGTTTTAAAATATTAAAAAAACCCGATCGTTTAAAAGACTCAACATTTTTTATTCTCTTTGAAGACCGTTTAAGTTAATAACTATCTTATTAGCGACAAACAAACAGTTTTCTTATTCTAATCAATATTGTTTAAAGCAACTTCATTTGAAAGATTTTCAATGCCTTTTAGTCTGGAATATTCTCCTCAGTCCTTTTCAAATACATTTTTGGCATATAATTCAATCCACTACAATTAAAGGCAATTACAGGCAAATATTTTCCTAAAGAAATTCAATATAATTTGAAATAATTAGTATTGATTTGTATCGAAAGGTATTCCGTGTCCTCTACCAGAAGAACTTTTAAGGATAGTTATTAACCCACTAATGACGTTTATGTCTTTCTAACACAACATTACTAAAGCAACAGCAATTGTTGGGATAGGATATTTGATAATTGAAATAAATCTATATTTAAGTATATCAGACTGACACGAATATTATTATCTTTATCATAATCATTAGTTCGTGGCATCAGTAAAACGATACGATGTTGTGATTATACGATGCTGTGCCATCACTGTCATGATTATATTTTATTTATTCTTGTCTAGAACAATCTTACATTTATTACCAAAGAAAAACCAATAGCAGAACAGAAATTTATCGAGTTTGCGGTTTATAGTTGCAAGATAGAACCGTCGCATAATATAGTGTTGGTTTACAAGCAACATTTCACTCACTCAATAACCTCGCCCTCGTAAGTCGCCAACCTCTGCTAAGCGTGTCCTCTCAGTGATCGGCTTAAGTTATTCAACATTATCTTTGATAAAGAAAAATGTGAAATAAGTTGTTGAGTCATTGTTCTTGTTGTCATTGTTGTCGTTGTTGTTGTTACTTTCGCTGTTATTGTGCTTTTTTATTAAGTTAAGGGCAATGGATTATGAAGATGGCAAATAAATGTTTTGTGGTGAAGGGAAAAGAATGGATCAGTACAGAAAGAGTATTTCCCAAGAATCTGTAAGCTAGTCATCCGATAATACGTAATAGAAGCCTTTAGTTTTTGGTCTTTTTCCAGCCTTTGGTGAGGAAATATTTTTAACAACGTCATTGGCGAAGACAAGTCAGTTTTAATTTAAATTAAGCAGAAAAAGAAAAAAGAAAAAGAATTCTGATTTATTATATAGCTGTTATGACAGCAGTAAAACAGTGTAATGATACAACAGTATGACGGTATAGTAGTACAATCCACCAATTATAACAGTTATAATGTATTCAACTTAGAAACGATGTTCTGATAATATTAAAAATCTACGGTAGTTTTCAATATTTTGGTCACAACCTCGACTTTTGAGAAGTTTTGTGACCGAAAAGGAGCGAGATTTTGCTACCGATGGAGCCAATGAATTATAGAATTAAAATATGAAGGAAAATAAATTAAAATTAAAAGTTAATTAAATTAAAATTATAATTCTTAATCGGAAGGCAAGCTCAACTCGTTTCGAAACTTGAACTTTGTTCGTTACCACTATAAATAATATGATGGGACGTAAGAAGGATTTAATTGGTAAGAAAACTGCATAAAACTTGATACGATCAAAGGCAAGTTTGAACGAGGAAAATGCCGTTATTTCCATTGGTAAAGCATTTCGTCTAAGACGATATATTTCGTCATAATTGGTTAATAGGCTAAAACAACTTTAACGACAATAAAATAGAATTTATTTGAAATTGTTTTGAAAACTAAAGAAAGTAAAAAATACCATTTAATCTGAAACGCCTGCCATACGCTAGAAATTCATTATTTCTTGAAGTTTCTAGTGAATCCTATGTAAACTGTTCTGATGTGCGGACTATAAAAACTGTGGAGCTGATCAGGTCACATAGGATAGAGGCAACATGTATTTATTGCAACAAACTAGAGTAGTTCCGTCTTCCTGGAAGTGGCGGCGATTGTGGCATAAGTCCGATTTCGTTTGCATAGACATACGAAATAACGAGCAATTAATTAATAACAAAAGTATAGTTGCGTCTGTTAAAAAATAACAGTAGCAGAAGTAGAGGTACGAGTTCCAACAATGACTTAAATATTTCTGTTGAATTTACGAATTAGAATAAATGTTGATATTGGTGTTACGAATGTTTCAATTGTTGCTCTTATTGTTGGTTTAATTGCTTCACCGATTGCTCTTCTTGGTGATATTGCCACTGCTTTCATTATTGGCATTAGCTTTAGCAAGTTTTTTTCATAGAAAATAAAGATTTTCAGTCAGAACTTCGCAGAGATTTCAAGAAAAAATTCGTAATATTGTTTACTGATTTTAATTAAAACCTCTTTGAATGAAATGAGAATTTGTTGGTAATATATTTAGTAAAAACATTACAAACAACACTGTAATAAATTATTAAGGTTCATAAAATCGTCATTTATTTATAATATTTATTTAGGTATAATATTTTATTTATATATTTCACGTAGCCATTTATTTATGTATAATAAATACACTAGTGGTTCTCAAAAACAAAACAAATTCCATAATTAAAAAAAATATTGTTGAAAAATTAGTAATTCTCATGTAATAAAAGATTTTAATTACATTTAAAAAAACACCACCATTGAAAGAGGATTTCTTTCGAAACTTAATTGCAAAACAATTCTTTATTGAGCTCTCTTGTTAATTTTGCCTTTATCGCGAAATGCATGTTCTTGTGTGTTTTTGTGTTTATACCTGTGTAATTTTATGCTCAAATAAATTTAATTTTTAATTAAAAAATGTAAAAGTATTTATATGTATGAAGTTTGCTCTACGTACTGTTAACGCGTATTCTTTAAAATTCATTCGAATTTACGCTCTCATAAATTTTTTAAAAGGATGATAGTATTTTTTCGATAAACAGCCAACTCATTTGCAGTCCATTCCTCAGGAATATTAATTTGTTTCATGATAATTAATATAATCTTTTAAAGATGTGAATGCGTTAAAAAATATTCAATCCATAATAGTATTAATCCTTCGATGCATTTGTTTGTGTAAGGAAGGTGGTGGGTGGTTAAAGAAGGAAAATAAATACTTATTTCTCGTGATGACACCATTGCGTATGAGTAATAATAAGTATGAGTAATAATTAATTGCGAAATTTATATACGATATATAAAATAATAATCGTGAGTGACTGACGGACGTTTATTACTCATCGTCCTTTGAATAACAATTTTTTGAAATGGAAACATTGCGAATGAAGAATTGGTTTTAACACGAAATTTCTCTTCAATCTGGTTTTGAATTTTTTCAAAAATTTCACAGAAGGAATTTTTGAGACAGCGGTTATTCCGTTGGTGAAAAATATCTCTTCAAAGAAATTACATTGTTCTTATCCCAGAATATTCCCCCCATTCTGATTTTCTGCAAATGAGACACGAGTTAACCCTATAAGAGCTAGCGGATTAATCCTATAAGGATAAAAATATCTTAGTTTCTTAATAAAAAACTAAGTCCAACTATAATAAATTATTTATTAAAAAAATAAGTTTTTCTCTTTCCACCAAAGGAATTTATTTCCACAAGGAAAAACCCATTGATGGCCACATAAATTTTTTCATCGATAACATACAAATATTTTTTCTAACAAAATTCAATATAATTTAAAGTTATTTCTCTGGAAAAGAAAGTCTTAGTCAAAGTTTAGTCTTTGTAGGCTCGAAATATTGCCATCATCCAAGTTCTCCAAAAGTGAATTGTGACATTAATAAACCCACTGACGACATATTTAATTCTTCTAATAAAAGTAATTGTCATTCGAAGCTATTTCTCTTGAAAAGTATTAAGTCGCTCTAAGACCGAAGTCGCTCTAAGACCGAAGAATTACCATCTCTTTCTCTATGAGAGGAACTTTCGAGACAATACTTTTGAGACAATTTGATGACTTACAACAAAGTGTAAAAATAAAATTTAATAATAATGAAAGCAATTTACGAGTAAATTTTATGTGTGTGTGCGATTGTGTGTATATATTTTTCTGTTTTTTATATGTGTACGTTGACGGATTTGTATTGTAGGTTGATGTTGAAGCGTATGCTTTTATGGATCTATAAATTATTAAACTAGAGCAAGGTTGAGTTTTTACGAGCCGATACGAGGCGCCAGAAGAAAGAAAATTAAGAACGGACAATGATAACCAAAGTTTTACGCAATAGTTGTTGTTGTTGTTGTCGTAACATAATTTCTTTCTGGCTACTTTGCACAACTGCATTTTAGCAAAATAAAGTCCGTAGACAAACAGGCGCCATCCTTGCATATACTTTTCGTCTTGTACTTCTTTTGGGGCGGAGATGATTCCAATTGAGAGATAAACGTAATTTATAAGATTTAGCTTAAATTTGTAAGAAAATTGATGCCAACAATAAGCTGAATGGGCGGAAAAAAGAAGAAAGAGAAGAGTCGGAGGCAGGAATTGTTTGATGGCAATAAAAATAAAGTCAAATTACAAACAGCACTAAAAATCAAATTAATTAAACTATCTTTTAAATATCAATGTTATCTCATTTTTCTTTTAAATTTAAGTTCGCATCACGTGCTTCGAGTCTGGACTGAAAACTCGGAAGGGAAATACTTTCTCATAAAAGAAATTGATTTTGCACTAATTTTTGCTCTTTCTTTTTAGCAATGTTGTGAATTTCCTTGAATCTTTATTAGTGATGAGAAGAAAAATCAATATTGAACTGAAATTGGCAACGGTTTGTGATCGGCGAGGAAGAACAAACTGATGTAAATTTAAAAAGAAAATGTCATCACCATTGGAAGTTTAAACTAAAGGGTTTTAAAAAGATGATTATGTATTAGTATCGACGTCAAAATTTAATTTAAGAATGATTTCTTTTTACAAATTGTGAATAATGCTTTAGAATAGGTTTTTTCCTTATTGTGGTTCCTTTAAAAGAATTTTAAAGGATTTAATTTTAATGGCTTTTAATGGGTTAATGCCCACTTCATCAAGAATCTTTTTGTTTTCACCAAACGATTTGAATTACAGGAAGATTTGAATGCATTTAATAATCTGAGGGAAAAATAGGTTTAAGGTTTTTATCTGTATGGACTAATCAATTAAAAAACATAATGCTAAAGTACTTTTATAAACTATTTAAAGGTATATTTTAGCATTATAATTTTTAAAAATATACGAAATTCCCCAATTTACTCCTTTTTGCCAAATGATTTGAAAATATGAATTCTTTTGGGGATTTGAAAAATGCTTTTGTCTGCAAGAAGAATAAACTCTTAGTTTGAACGTTTGCAAATACTTTCAAGAATACTTAAGACATTCACAACAGTATCGTAACAGAATAACGAATTCTAAAGGTTTGATTGTTTTGTAAAATAATGAAAATTATTAATAACATTCTAATTATTATACTACAAAAATTTCACCTATAATTTCAAAAAATTTTTAAGCACTTTTTAAGGCTCTCCAGCGTTCTTCACTCATGTAAACTCATACAGACTTGAATAATATTTTTGTTCTTTAATATTATTTTAAAATATTTCAAAGCTTTTTATAGTTTTGGAAGTAGAAAAACGTTCTAACAGGTTTTGCAAATATTCAAAGGTTTTAAAAATGTCGAAAAGACTTTTAAGAAAAATTAGAAAATTATAAATTTATTTTTTTTATGTTAAGAAATCTTGAGAGAATATCTTAAATCCTCAATCTAGAGAAATTCCAGAATTTCTATTTTTTAATAAATTTTTTTGATTTTTGTAAATGTTATTTCTCGCAACGTAGCGTTTTTCTTTTGTTTGGTTTTGTAACGATTTATTGGTTTATATTCTTGCATAATTTTTGTAAAGAGATTTAAGGTTTTTCGTACATTGCTGTGATTTTGTTTACCTTATGTAAAATAGCGAAATAACACGCAATAGAAATTTAGAAAATATGTACTAATAAACACAGAAACAAACACATACATTCACACAAGCAAATTAAGCACACAATCTCTTTCTCTCTCTCCATCACTCTGTTCAAGCAAATATTTTCTCAATTCATTCTTTGAAACGCAAAAAATCAATAGACTGAGTACATGCCTCTCTCTGAAATGCACTATTTCTCTCCGTGTACTAATTTTAATTTTTGGTGAGAAGACTTTTCTAACGATTTATTTTAAGCATTTATTTAAAACAAATCAAAATGAAAATCACATTTCATTAAAGAAGACATTCTATTAGTTGAAGTTATGAAATATTTGATAAAATCTTAAATAACGTTAAACACTTACGGTATTTTTCGATATTGTAAACGCAGAGCCGTGAGAAGTTTCGTTGCCGGTGAAGAAGCACACAGTTTTATTGTCAATAAAAAAATCAATTATACAAATAAAATACAAATGAAATTAAAAAAAAAATAACTTAAAAAACTCCAAAAGAAATCCATACCAATGAAATTCATAATCGCTTGAAGCTTTTACTAGAAGTGAGCACTAGCTGTTTAGGAAGTCCGTTTTAATTGTTTGATGTATTATTCTACGAGGCACAGCGGTTTGTAAAAATTGTTATTTAAATATTAAGAAGCAGATCAGCTGAGACGACCACGTTCGGCAGTAGCCACGTTGTTTCTTGTACTAAACGTTGCTGGGCTCTTCGGAAGTAGAGGCAGTAGCAGAAGTTGCAGATTTCCGACATTTTTTCAGTAGACGCCAGACGCAACGCGCAATATAATAAAGTAGTGCTATAAATGCTATTGCCCCAAGTATTTGAAATACTAGCAGTAATATATTTATTGTAATTATATATGGCGTTAGTATTCCTTGCATTTCTGTTGAATTTAAAAACTGGTATAGATGATGATGGTGATGTTGCTGCAGCCGTTGAAGTTATTCTGATAAGATTGCACTGACGCATTTTATGCATTGATTTATATCAACGACAATTTTATGTAATTTCAACTGCAAAGCACGAGGAATCCGTAACGACTACTTTCTGATTATTTGACTGAAGTGTGTAGGAAGCTTTTATTCTGCAGGCAGGATAATTTCGAATGTCGAACGAATTCTTACGAAGTGTTGACGACGAGTTAAGAAACGATTGAGTTTTAAGCGGTGGAGTTGGCGAAGCGAAGGATTTTTTGCTAAAGAAGGAGGAGTAGCAATAGAGTGACAGCAGCCAGAGCAGTCGCAATGGCAGCAGCGGCTGCTGCAGCAGCAGAACCAATGACTGCAATTAGAACTGCAGCTGCGGCTGTGACTGAGACCGTGAGTGTGACGACACCAGCAACAACAACAAAACGGCAGAAGCAGCAATTTCTGCGATAATTTACGACTTTCCATGTTTCTCACGAACAAGCCGATACGGTCCATATAATATTTATACACTCTTGCGCGTTCCCACGACACCGTGTCGGCAATACGAAAACCGATGACTTACGAAATCACGCTGGTATCCAGTTAGTCGGTCAGGAGTTGGTCGTACGTACGTCTTCTACTGGCTGCGAAAACAAAATCTGGTTAGCTCTGGTTACGCACTCAAATGATGCTTCCTGTCGTTATCCTGCATGTGGAAGTTTGCGGTCAAGAGTAGGAGCTACGCAACGACTATAACTGATTTTCAATAAAACGACACGAAACGAAGCCGAGTGGCCGAATGCAAAACGTTGAAGTAGCGAATGTGTGTCAGTTAGGAAAAAAGAGGTATTAGTGAGTGCGAGAGGTAGTAAGGAAGGATAGAGTTCGTTATGGTTTGTGCAAGAGCAAGAAAAATGCCGAAGACGGGGGAGCGCTGTGTTACGACAGATGGTTTGGCAGGGGGTTGGATGTTTGTGCGAGTGCATGCGCAATATTTTTCATGTTTTTCAGTTGTAATTTGGTCACATGGTCCTCAATCGGTTGATGCACGTCACTTTGTTCTTATTATTGTTGTTGTTGTTGTATGGCACAGATATAGCAGTGCGCTGTGGGTTGGAGTTATTGGAACATTAGTAAAAGGTTCATGGCAAATGTGGAAAAGAGAACACTTTCAATGATAGATAGCACTGCCAGCAGTGTAAGAAAGAGAAAGAGAGATTTGGGGGAGAGACAGATGATTACGGGAAGAAAAGATACAGAGAGAGAGAGAGAGGAATATGGCAATAAAAAATAAACATGTGTTAGGACAGATGTGTGAAAGATAGAGAGAGATTTTCCAAGAAGAGAATGAGAACTGTTATAATCCAAATGCACCAAGAGTATTTGAGTGAGATGAGGAGGTAGAATCCCATGAGTAGAATACTTTAATACGCCGACGCTAACTAGTTAGGGAAGAAATGAGACAGGGAATGTTCAAAACGAGCTAAAGTGTGAAGATAAACTGGGAAGGACAAATGAGTGTACATTTATGGTAATGTTCAACTTCCTCTTAACTTCTTTCTCTCTTTGAGTTGCTCTCGCTCTCTCACGCTTACCCTATCTCTTTCAATTCCGTTATTGCCATAATTAAAACTGTCACAAAATTTTCAAAAACACGCAGAATCCAGAAAACGTATCCGCCACCCGCCAACAAAAGCCATGCAAAATCATGGTTGAGACTTTTTATAGTTGAGTTCTTTTTACAGAATGTTCTCATTGGAGTTATTGAGCAAGCGAGAAAAGAATGAGTATTTCTATCCTACTCAAGGAATGCTTTGAACGGAGTGCGAATTTTATAAATAAAATTAAAAGTATACTTCCTATAATAAAAATGTTTATAATTTAATTAAAATTATGGCAATATTTTTTCTGTAAAATTTTTTCTGTAAAAATAATTTTAATAAATTTTATTTAAGATAAAAAGAACAAAAAAGTATGACCGCTGGGTGATTCTTAATTTTTAGCTGAATAAAATTATAAAAGAAAAGTTTTGGTTATAAAATATAATTTTAATTAATATAGTTCAGCAAAAAACATATAAATCAATAAATTTTAATAATGGTAAAGCTTTCACTTACAAAAACTTATTAATTAAATAAAAAAGATTTAATTCAAATTATGCTTAAACTAATTAATAATTCATCCAAAATTCATCTTTGTAAACGTTTATAAAAACGAGGTGGCAAGAGAAAGGATGGTGAAATTTAAATAAAATAACGGGCACAAAAAATAGGAGTTTTTGGAAAGTAACAGAGAGTGTTAGGGGAACAGCAATAGGGATAGAGGAACAACGATCATTAAGCAATTAGTAGAAATTATTGCAAGTAATTAGTCAATTATCAAAGAAGAAAATCTTATAAGCCACTTATAAAACCCTCTATAGCGATTCCAATCCTTGACCTTGCCTCTGACAACAGAAACAACTGTCATATAAACGTTACCACAATAACGATTGCTATTAATAATAAATTAATGATACGCCAGAGGTAACTCTTAATCCTCTTAAAATAATAAGAGTAAGACCATAAGTACTGTAACGGTCATCATTAACGTTAGTTTCTTCAGTATACTAAAATGTGGAGACAGGCAAAATGTAGTAAAACATAAGCAAAAACGTAAATGAAATTATATTGAAGAACATTGTAAAATAGCAATTTATATAGTTTAAAGTAAAGCTGTTAAACTTTTAGTAAATTAACAATTAAAATTTGCATTGCTTGGGTTTTAATCGTTAATTGAAATATTTAAGCTCTTCATAGAATTTTCGATTTGCTGTAATTACGATTAATTCTCTATCTGCTCCCTGAGCCGTTTCGTATTAATAGTGTAAAATGTATGTACATGACGCGCCCATTTTTTGAAGCCTAATTTCTCAACATATAGAAAAATATTTAAAAATGCAATCCTATTTTGTAATTTGTTATCTAGGAAAAATGTAACCCACACCCCTCTCCACCCACACAAAGAATGAGCGTAGCCCGCTCAATAATTAAGAAAATCTGTTAATAAGGACTATAATCATAAGGCGCAGGTTACACCAGCTCAAACCCGGCCAAAGTTGTCTCACTTAGTTAGTTTTTATCAGCTTTGGTTTAAGAGGTATCCGCAAATTGCTATTTTTGGAGAGTTTTAAAAATCTGCATATAAAACAAACTGGCTGTAATTGAATTAATATTAATTTTAATAGTTCCTCCATGAATCCGCTTACGAATTACTATAGATAATTATACGAAAAATACTACGATAAATTTTGTGAAAATCTGTTAAATCAACTAAAATTAAAAATATTTTATTTTTTCTAAAGATATTTTATTGAAGACAGTTCGGAAACGGCGTTTAAAAGCGACTGATTTTTTTTCAATTTGTTTAATGCAAAAATAATTTATTACCAGTAATTTAAGACCGCATATATAGCCTTTTAAGGCTTCCGATTACAATTGAAATCTTTTATTGTCCTTGCATTAGAATTTAATTTAATTGAATGGAATACGCACTTGGTACCCAACGTAATACAAAATAATTTTTATTGGATTCATTAGAGAGGATAGAAGCAGAAATGGTAGCAGCAGCACTAACAGCGACAGCGACATAAACTTCATCCATGACTTTCTCTGCCCAATCAGCCAACCGATCAACCGAACGACCAACCGACCGACTAGCAAACCAACCAACTAACCAACCAGACAACCCGACCAACATTTTCTTTCCTGGTTAAGGATTTCCCGTTTTTTCACGTACAAACGAAATACGCATTTTATGCTGATTATCCTCTCCGCTACAACGCAACGCATCGTATAATCTTCGTCTTCGAGGTTAAGTTATTCCGATGCGTGCCGCAGTGATGATGAGGTTATTTAATGCCCCGACTTTCATCACTGGAGTTCAGTGGAATTTCTTTGATAACTCCAACTCCGATGGTTGTTAATTTTGAATGCATTGCTTTTCACCGTTCGTTTAACTGTTCTCTTCCTTGCGTAGCTCCATGTGCCTATACGTTCACCCGTCGATCCATTCATAACCATCCATTCATTACATCCCTTCATTCATCCATCTATCCATACATCCATCAAACAGACATCTATCTTTAAGATTTTTCCGCCTGGTTTTAAACGTTTGCCTTTTTTCTAACGTTTCTTTCACTTCTTAAGACGGTTGACGGTTATGAATTTTCGACGATGGTATGAAATTATTAATACTGGTGATTGAGGCAGGGGTAAGGTAGCGGTGATGCCAGTGGTGGTGGTTCATCGTGCTCGTGTCTTTATTCATTTTGCAAATGAAAAATATTCCTAAGCCTGAAAAATGCGTTTTAGTCCCCTTCCGTTTTAATTCTGTTCTATTCTATTTTCGACTTTTTGTCTCCATACTTAAAGTAATAGCGAAGGATAGAGAAGCGATCAAACCAGTATTTGTTGGGGTGTGTGTGCGTTTGCGTGTGTAAGTGCTTTTACAATTTTAAGATTAGACATCTTGTACGTGCGCTCATTTTTTTTCACTTGTAAAGCAAAAAAAAAAAAAAAAAGCAAAATTAAGAAAAAAAAGCACGAACTGCAAATTATTTTTTCATGCCATTAGTGAATATTTTTATCCGCTTCATTGATTTTTCCTTTTAATTTTTTGCTTCTTCTGTACGACGCGCTTTTTCCAAATCCATAAATTCTGATTCCTTTAATACGATACAAGACGTAACAGAGCGAAGCAGATGACACTAACGCACGCACGCATACATTCGTGTACATGAATGAGGTTTTCCATCTTTTAGTTTCTTGTTATTTATTTTTTCTTATTATAAAGATATGGAAAAAAATTAAATTGATGTTAAGGAAAAATTTACTATGCTTTGATAATTGTAAATTCATTAAAAAACACGCACGCACACACATATACAGATACACACACAAACACGCACACACACATATACATACACATACAAACATACATACGGATATGCAAATACGCATTAATTCTAAATGAGCAAATAAAATAAGCTCAATTTCTTCTGATTAAGAAATAAGAGGAAACTTTAGAACATAATATGCCGCTTGATAAATTAATCCATGGTGAAATATTTTCCACTAGACAGGAGATAATTTCCAAAAATGAAGTTCCGAAATATTCAAAATGGCTGTCGATAAAAATTTAAGCAAATCTCAAGTCCTTCGGGCTATGAAAGAATCTCTAAAGATCCCAAATGATACGAATTGGAAGTAAGTGAAAAAAACCAATTCAAATTTGTTCAGGTTATGAATTATTATTATAATTGTTTCTTCCAAATATAGAAATGGATGGCAATTCAAGTCACGAATTAGCTTCTTATAAATAATTATCCACTATAAGGAATGAACTCCCAGAGTGTGAAATAAGCTTTATTTGTAAGACTCAATGAAAAATGAAATAGGTCGCATCTGTTTCCGAATTAAAAAAGTCCCTACAAGTACGAATTAATCCTAGTTCAAAAATCAAATTAGAGCCCAATCTTTTCAAAGCATAAATTACCACCTCGTAGAAGTGAATGAAGAGAAACCCCCTAAGAAATATCAAATAAATCTAGCCCTAAAATAAATTAATCACCAATGACATGGCGTTAAATTTTTTTCAAGCAAAATGTAAGAGCTAATAAAAATGAGTTAGTCCTAATCGGACCACCATCTAAAACATATATTAGGCCCTGGATTAAAACTAAGCTTAATTTGAATTTGTATTTAGGACTTAACCCATTTCGAGTTAATTAATTGTCAAAGCCTATTTCATGATTTTATAAGAGAAATTTTGGGGAAGTCTTTTTCGAGATTTTTTGGTTGTTTATAAATAAGTATTTATTACAACGCAGTATTACATAAATGTTCTTCAAACGGATGCTGTCAAATAAAAATCATCACACTATCCTGCAAAAGAAAAGTCATTTTTATCCAATTTCGACTTAGGTCGATACGAATGAGTATGTCTCTACTTTTAAGAATATTATTATTAGAGATATTTTTTATCCTCTTTATTCTTCTGCACTTTCAGTTCATTCATTGATTGAAATTTGGTATTTTCCTTTTGATGACAATCATCATCACCAGCAAAGTGAAGAATGTGTTGTCATCATGAAAATCAGCGTGGAAAGTCGAAAAAAGAAATTTTCCTGAGGTCTCGGTTTCGTGACTACTGCAAAATATCCGAGGCAAAAAATATAAACACAAAAACGAACACAAAATTTCAACACAAACAAAAACACACACACACATGCACACAAATACACACGTATACACGTCATTACAGCAAAATAAAGCCAAACCAAAAGTCAACTTCGAAAGAAGCAATGGCTTAGGCAAAACCCAACAAAACGAACGAATGAGGAAGCAAGAGGGCGAAGTTATTTAACGACTGAAGGTGTAACGCGCGCGTCTGATGGTTAGCACGGTTATTCGGTCGATCAGCAGTAGTCACGTTGTTTCGCATAATGCGTTTAATATTATATAATGAATGAAACGTGATAATGTTTATAGATGACTAAATACAAAAACAATGATAATAATGATAATAATAATAATGATATTAATGATAATAATAATAATAATTGTGATAATAATAATAATAATGATAACAATAACGTAAAAAGAAAGCAATATGAAATAAAAACTTTTTTCTGAAAATAAAAACTTTATGAAAACTAATTGGTTCAAGAAAAAAGTTTTGAAGAAAATTTTTTTTTTGCTGAAATCTATAAAATATAATAAAAAATAAAATTCCAATTAGTTTGTAATTTTTATTAAATTTTCCGGAGATTCTCCAGAGATTTTTGTATTCAAAATACCAATCACTGGCTTAATGCGATTTTGATTATTAAAAGATCATTAAAGGGTCGATTGGTTATAGAGTCATTCAAAACGAGGTAACACGTCCTTGCTTTAATTTGACATTAAAGAAATTTGTAATACAGGAACAATTCCACTGTGAAATATTGTCAATAAAAACGGTCGATAAATTTGTAATATATGGACCCCATTCAGACGACAATAATAATTACACATCCCACGGAATACTAATGGCTCTTCCTTTATACGTTTCTGCGAATCGAATCTGAATCGAACTAATCGAATTCGAAAAAAATTGAGTAAAATTGAGGGGCAAAGTCTAATAGAGTGCAGTAAATCACAATAAAAGTGATGCGAAGTTCTGAGGAAAAGTCCCAACAGAATGACGCAACGTGATGTGAATATTACGTTTATGACCGCAATGATTCCAATTTTTCTTGGTAGCGAACAGAAAACATTTCGCCACAGAGGCAGTTCGAATCGTGCGGATTTTAGTAATCCCGTCAGTGGTAGACGTTATATTGTATTATCTACTACGCTTCTTATGCGGTCACATTTATAATCATTATATGAAACGATATATAGAATACGTTATTAAAATGCTTTTATGGAACGGGAATAAAAGCATTTCAGAGTAAGAGCTTTTTGAAGAGTTTTTGATATTTCTTCTTTCGTTTTATTGAAGGACATAAAGGATGCTAACTTCTACAAATTCTAAAAGAAGGAACAATAATATTTTTATACACACATATCAGTATCGCTTGGTGCACAAACGCATTCTTGCCGAGTAGAACAGTTTTGTATTTTTGTATGCAAAACAAAATGTTTGAAATTTTGAGACAAAAAAAAATGAGATATCGCAATTATTTGCAGCTCAATAATTTTTAGACAATACTCATTAATTTTATTAATATTGGTTAGCGGTTATTGAACACGTGCGTGCGTTTAAACTTGTTATGCATTTTAATTGGCTATTATCAATTTGGTTATCAAACAATTTGGTATTTTTTATAATCAAAAATTATAAAATTATTTGTAATCCATAGACAATTTTTAGCTTCATAACAAATTTTTCTCTTTTTTAAAACTGAATTAATAATTCCTTTATAATTTCATTACATTGAATCACTAAAGTAATTTATATTGCCTAAATTCAATTTTGGGTTTTGCTTTTTGACACGGTTGTGAATGTGTTAAGAAGAGCGTTCTTAGAAAAGACGATGGAAATTTTCAAAATTATGTTTGAAAGTTACGCGTCTTATTGCTTTTGTTGATGTTTTTCCTTTTCTTGAGTTTCATAAAAAGTATGTAGCAATGTTCGCCTACACGCGAAAGCTTACACACGCACACCTATTTATATGATGTTAACAATGGCGTAGCGGGTTTTGTGTGCCTCAAAATGACAAGCGTTCTTATATGCTGATTTCAGCTATCTTTCGGGAGAAAACGAGGGAATAACATATGCCGAAAATCATGTATGTACACTATATATTATCCCTATATACATATACAAATCATTGCAACCGAATTTCTTCACCTTGAAAGCATTTTATAGAGCTTTCCATTAGGCACATAACAAATTTATATTTTAACGGAAAGTTTTCTTTTCAAGATTTTAATTATTCGGCAGACTGGAAACATTGGCTAAAATTAACACTTTTGTTGTGATTAATTTTGTAACTAACCAATATTTTGAAATTGTTAGATATCTTGGAACTTGGGCTTATGTTATGTCCTTGTTGAAACATTTTTTTCAAGAAGACAAAGGAACGATCAAAGAGTTGCAGCGTCAAGTAACTTTTTTAATAAGTACAGACTATACTATACTTAGTACAATTAAAATATTACCAAAAATTATTTATTAGATTGCCCTTTTATGAGCATTTAAAATAACATCCTTTGTTGAAGGAAAGCTTATAATGATATACACTTTCTCTAGGATCATTATTATGACAGCGTTAATGAAGATGCCATAAATTATTTTGTGGAGAAGGAAGATTTTCTTACAAAATGACAGCCATTACGTGGTCAATACAAAATTACTACATAAGCATTATAATAAAATGTTGAGTGCTTGGTATTTAATGAAGCGTGTGAAATTAATGGCCCTAACGCATTGTTGTTACGGATTTATCGGTTGAATTTTCATTTGATGAGAACTGACAGGGAAGTATTTTATAGCAATTATCTGATGAATTATTCGGATTTGATCCAATTGACCCCCTTACTGCCGTTACATGTTTTAGAAACTGTTATTTTTGCTTCAGTTATTTTTCGAGACTGTAGAGTTCTCAAAGTTTTGCGGTATTTTGCACGCTTTTTATGAGGGCAGATGTGGATTCTAAAGCGGAATGGTCGACGAAACGTCGAAAACAGTTTATGTCTATGCCGGAAGGTTACGAAAAATATTTCTTCTTTTTTTTGTTTTCAAAGCAAGACATTCCAAAAATTTTTTACCCAAACTTTGAAATGAATTGGTCTCACAAATTTCTTCATTACATGCTCGGAATAATAAAATAAGCTATATTCACTGTATTGATTTAATTTAGCCAGGTTTGCATAAAAAAGGATTCTAAATTATTTTATTTTTCTCAACATTTTAGCAGAAAGTATTTTGGAAAAGGATCAGAAGTTTAAAAAGAGGTCGAAAGGTCAAATTGAAAGGTCAAAATAAAATTTATTTAGAAATTCCTCAACAAGATCTGAAGAAATCTCAGCCATAAGAATTCTTTCATTTATGGTTCTTTTTACAAAAACACAAATTTTCGATTGCAATCAAAATTATGGGAGATAATACAGATGATAGATAGATAGATAGAAAACTAGAGGAACTGAATAGCGCTTAATAGCTCTGACTTTTTCCTAGATTTCTTAGAATTTTTCTCTCCAGGATTGATTTCTATAGAATTTAAAGTAATTACCGGAAATATCTTTTACAAAAAATTTCAATCAAAATATATAAAGATCTTTCAACATTTACTTTATCCAAGTGCAATGTACAAAAATCAGTTGTTTGCCGAGCACCTGTTTTCAAACAGAAAGTCGAACTGGTTTTGAACTTTGCCTAAGCAAGAAAATAAAAAAGTATTGTTTTATCTGGTTAATTCAATCTGGTTAATAAACTGCGATAAACTGCGTTAGTTTATTAGGCTGAGCTACTTTTGTGTTTTGCAGAAAAACAGAGACTAATCAAGGTCGCCATAAAATGTGTAGATTTAAGAAATATGAGTACTGTTCAAGGTATTATCGGTATTGATATAAAATGTGATTAATGTTAGAAATTTAATTAATAGTTTTAATAGTTTTTTAATGTTAGAAATTTTCCCCCATGAAGGGGTTTTCGATCGTAGAAGGCGATCGTGAGGCAAAAGTAATTACGAGCCATTAGGGGCACAATAAATAAATATAGAGCCCCAAAATAGCATGACCATTAGGATGGTCAATTTGTATTTTGTCCCACTGTACAGAACCCTGTTGAGTAGCACTCGATTGGAAATACTGGACGAGTCCTCACTCCTCAGTTCTAAAAGCATTTTGTATTGCTTTTATTACCAAACCCATCGGTCATTGTTGTTTGACATTTAACTGACACTATCGCAATATCTTTTAACTGTCAATCATATCATATCATGTATGCGTGTGTGAATGACTGTGTACACCACCGTGTTCACATGACGCTATATTTTTGTAGCTTTGAGAAATTTTTATCAATTTCCATTGCAAATGATGAAGTTTCCATTTGCTTTTGTCATGAATTGAAGCAAATTGTTTTTCTTGGTATATAAGCTTTTCTCTTACACCCTCATTTTTTCCCAACTGCAACAATGTTTTTAATATTATTTATGTTGTTGTTGTTATATCTGTTGTTTTTATTTAGGTGCTGGCAGCTGGTATTATACTGCTGTCATGTTGGTTTTCTTTTGTCTTTTTTTAGCAGGAAAAACTCTGAAAAATTTAATTTCTGGTTTTCGGAATTTGTAATTCGAAAAACGGATTGGGGGAAGGGTGAGGCAGAGAGCATACAGTAAAGCATTAGGAGCTGTTTGTGCTCTTCTCATTGCCACTTCTTATTTTCGTTGTTTGTCAACTCGCATATAATCGCAATTTTATTTCATTTCGCTTGATTTCATCATATTTTATTTTACCGTCATCACATTTTAAATTTACTCTCGGTTTTATTTGTAGTTTCCTTTTGAGGGAAAAAATTCTTTTTTGTATTTTATACATTTTATGTTTTTCTATCCCTTTACTTATCTCTGTTATACGTCAACATTTCTGTCCACCAACAAGCTGTCAAAGTAAAAGAGTATCTGTGGTTGACATTTTGACGTTTCTAACATTTACCGGTTTCTATAATTTTGAATGTACCGGCATACCACTCGATTCTCATTGCTTGTTCTTCTATCAACTTCAGACTTCTACTCGTTCATCCTGCTTTTACTTCTGCTCATTCAATTTGATACTCATACTCATTCACGCATTCATTCATTCATTCAAATATCCATTTCTTTACTTTCTTTCCTCTTCGCTGGACAGTTTATCAGTTACGTGCGTACCCGTAGAAAAGTGAATAAAAGTTATCTCTTTTTGACAAAAAAACGAAAAACTTTTGACATATTTCACAGATATTCAGCACAGTTTCTGCAAAAGCACGCCGGATGTAGTTCAAGTTGGCAAAGGATTGTCTCTTTTTATTATTGTATAAATATACAAATATGCTAGAGATATTTATAAGTATTATTATGTATATATTCGTACATTCGGCCTATTTGTTGTTGGTTAATTCGTTGTTGCAGTTGATGTGACCGCTATATTTAAGTCAACTATTACTAAAACTGACTACTTTATTGTTAATTAAAGTCTGTCCTTTCAATCCATCCTTGTCAACTGTTGTCGGTCTGATAGGATTTCTCAAAGAGCGAGCTCTCCTTTAGTCTGGTATTGGTCCGTTTAGTAGTATTGGCGATTACACGTCCTTTGTGAATCTCGTTAAAAGTCTCTGGTCGGGTAATAATCCAAAAATGAATTTAACAAATTAAACGTAATATTGCTCGTCTTGCTTTTGAAATTTGGGGCCGAAACCGTCAGAGATATTATACTAAATGGGTTCCTTTTACAGTCACCACTTTAATTAAGATATTATCATTCGCAATTAATTTTTATTGGAGCAAAGAAACATTAAAACTAATACATATAATTCTCTATATATGTATACTAATATATGTATACTAATACATATAATTCAACAAATTCAATGCTGCAAATTTTAAAGTGTTTATAGGAAAACAGCAGATGTAAGCGGGGGGGGGGGGGGTGAGAGGGCGTATGAATGCCTGAGTCTAATTTAACTAATTCATCTTGATTATTTTAAGTAACAAGGTAAGAATTGGTTTGCGAAGTCTTCTTGGTTGTTTTCTACCAAATTGCTTAGTATAGCGTAGTATTGCGTAGTATAGCGTAGCATAGTACAGCGTAGCGTACAATAGCGTAGCGTAGAATAGCGAAGCATATCATAGTGAGTGTTAATGTAGAGATTGTATAGAATTTTGGTTTATTGTGCTTTTTGTGATGAATTTTCAATTTGAAACTGTTTACGCTCAACTACGCTTGGCCCTTTAATGGATAATTTACGCTGCGTTATTCTGCGCGAAAACAACGAGAAAAGTTTCGTAGACTTTAATGTTTTCTTTTAACTTAATGAACAATTAAGTATTAATAATGAAATTGACGATGTTCGTAGAATATTTGAAAGTAAAATATTAAATGATTTCTTGTATTTTTGTGTGTAATTCATGTACTTACGAAATAAGCGCTTTAAAGTAATGCAAATATATTCTTGAACTCACCTGAAATGGAAAAGGAATAAGAGAAAATGTAAAGTTAATAATTTAATGGAGATAAAGTAGAGAAATATTGTTTGCATTAATCTTAACCGACCTTCAGGGTATCGAAATGGGGTTGAGGAAAAAATTTATATATTTCAAATAACAGAAACTTTTAATTGACTGATTTTAGAAATTTTCAATTTTTTTCACTATTTTCGAATTAATTCAAAGAATATTAAAATGGGAAAGACTTCTTGATTTGGAAGAGTAGCACCTGAAGTAAATATTAAGAAAATGAGAAATCATTTTCTATAACTGTTTTAAAGACAAACAAATAAAACTTTGTGACCTCAGGAAACAATGAAAATGTAAATTGAAACTCATTCTTGAGGATGACCACAAAAAGTGATAGACAAACTTAGCGCAAGAAAATAATAGTAATAATAATACTTTCTGTATCATCCTATTTTCTTCTTTTCTTTTCAGTGTTCGTTTCTTGCTTTTGTTCTTTCTTAGAAAATTTACTTAAAAGTTGTGACTTTCGAAAGATTATCCAGCATGAAAGAAAATATAAAGAACTAAAAAAAAACAAGCCCTTGAAAATGAAAAAAAAATGAATATTTGTTTTTTGGTTACGAACGTAAGAGACTGAGAGCTACATTACAGCAATATCATTGCTCTAAATGTTCGCATCAGTAGCTTTGAAACATTAGAATCACGCCGTCAGTGTTTTAGCAATTAAACATCATTGATGAGAGGCAAAGCTTCCTTTGAGGACCTTTTCGTTTTAAAAGACAGAACAATTCCTGTCGAGATTAATTCTTTCAAAAACATTATTTCCTTCGACAACATTTCCTTGGAGAAGATTTTCTTTGTATAAGATTTCCTTGGAAGTGAGACGACCAGACCGAATACTTTGACGAAAGTAAGAGGAAAAAAAGTAAACGGAATTTTGAATAGGAAAGGTATTGTAGAAATGGCTTCGACATTAAATTCTTTCTTTACTTTTTTACATGACTTTTTTCCTTCAGAGAATTTAATATCTATTAAAACCCAACTGCAATGACTCCAGCGGGAGGCGGGTAAGAACTAACTAACTAACTTGAAATAAAAAGATTAAATGCAACAAAAACGTTTTAACAGAAAAGAAGAAGACCACAGGAAGAGTTAAAATGCCTTAACAACTACAGGAAAAAATACGTGAGGATCTAATTTTTCCTTTCAGCTCTTTGGTGGCCGTAGAGATAGAGACCATTAACAGAAATGAATGCGGTGGCTAAGGATTAATTAACCTTGAGGGAAAACTTATTTCGTCTGACTTTCAAATGCTTTTGAAAACCATTTGTAAACGCGTTTGTTTCATAACGTGGTAAGAAAATGGATGGAACGACGGTAATCGGTAAATAAAAGAAAAAAAAATTCACTGGCGTTTTGTTTAATTAAAATGCTTTTAATAGCGATAAAAAGAAAAAAGAGAATTGCCATGGAGAGGAAGAGACAATTTAAGTTAGTTTCTCTTTAGGTATTTTAATGCAAAAAGAAATTTTAATGCATACCCAAAGGCCCGATTCGAGCTTCTTATTCTCGAGATATTTATTCGAACATTAAAAATTTTATTGTGAGAATAAGAATATTTAATAGAAAATAAAAATCGAGAATTGTGAAAATATAGCAATTCATCATTAGAATATCTGAAAAGACTGTAATTGTTCATGGTCGTATAAAAAATTCTCATTAAATTCATTTTCTTTTACCGAACAAAAATGAATGGAAAGTAATAAGTTAATAAATTTAATTAAACAAATGACAATTGAAAAATGAATAAATTTCGATGAAAGCTATTAAATGTATTATGAAAATGTGCTTAAGCAAAGAAATTAACGGGAATGAGAAATTGTGTGACACCATCATAACCGAATTAGTAAAGCGACTGAATAAATAAATCTAAAATTAAATCAATCTGAGAATACTCGCACAAAACAGTGAAATAAATTTCAAAAGTATAAAACATGATTAAAATCACTAAACACAGGATGTGAACGCTGGTGACCGAATCACTCAAATTAAGGAATAAATGTGTAAGGAATTGATATGAAGGAGAAGAAGTATGAAATTGTTAATGAAATGTATAAATTTGAATGAAATAATCGATTGAATCGAATGAGTAAAATTTAATGAAAGAAAAAAATCCAACGTATAAAATTGATGATGAGGATGATCATCAAAATGATGAAAATGATAAAAAAAATTTAAAATTTTAAATAATATAATATTAAAATAAATCTTTTTAAAAAATTAATTTATAAAACTGTTGATGTTAAGAGAATTTGGGTAAAAAATTACATAAAACATAAATGGAAAAATATAAAAAAAAACATTTTACTTAACGTAAAATAACGTTGGGAAACAAAATATTTCGAGCAAATAATGAAGATAACGGTGGAACGATAGAAGGTAAAGTATATAAAAAATACTCAAAAATTGAATTTTTAAAACTGATAATGACGAGGAAATAATTATGAAATAACTAAGCATAGGAGTAAATTATACAAAACTGATAATGAAGGCGAGATAATCGCGAAACGACAAATAAAAGAAAAATTCGTGGGACTGAAAAAATTTTAATTGAATTCCTTTTGAGTGGTTGAAGACAAAATTATTAATTTATTTAATGACTTATAATCAACTCAAATTAATTTTGTATAATTGTCTCTACTAAAGAATTTTAATGACTCGAAATTTATCAAGGTATTCCTTCAACAAATATTATCAGTTTCTGATGCGAAAAGTAATTACTCACGATAATTCAGAATGTTCTGATAAATAAAACAAAACAGTTTTTATTTTGCGATAAAGTCAATTTCCTTGTTTTTGTTTTTGGACAATGTTTTTTAGACAACGAATGAACTCACTCAGAAATTTATCAATGACACGTGAAGGATTCGTTGCATAAAGTAATTTGTTCATTTTCTAAATTAATTAAAGACTAATAAATGTATAGAGAATTGAGTACACTTCAATACGTTTATTTGTCGAATATATACTGAAAATAATATTTTTCTTAAGTCGGTTTAAATAACGTCTGGTAAAGTATTTTGCTATACGATAAGTGTTAATCTTATAAAATGATAAGATAAATAATGAGAATGTTGAAAAGAAATATGCGACAAATTGAAATTGATTAAAGTTTGAGGAAATATTCTTTGGAAATTTTTAGATTTTCTATAATTTAAGACTTCTATATTAAGACTTCTATATTAAGACACACACACATACAAACATCCGTCTATCATTCCATTCTAGCCGTGCCTGGACAAACACTAAATCGCCAAAAAATCTGAGAAATTTATTATTATTTCTTCTTATTTATTTATTTTCTCGTCTCTTTGTGTCACAACCTCCATTTTATTTCCGTTTAATGGCATCAACTTCGTTAAAAGGAAGAAAGAAGATTAGAATGCGAATGTGTGTGTGTGTGATTCATTGCATCCAATAATACACGAGTGCCGTTAAGGACTTTTGAACTCTGTTTATTAACAACCTGAAAACGTGTACATGTTTGTGAAGAGTAAATAAGAAATGTACAGCCTTACAACAGGAATACAATACAATACACACATATCCACACACGCTCACGCGCACACACACACAGCCACACACAGACACACGCACACAAAAGAACACGCATCACCCATAGACCCGATACAAAGAGAAAACGTTTTCAGGCACAAGAAAATGGTGTACGTTTTCGCTTGAATAATTCCAAGCATGTAAGAGACGGATATACATTTGCATAATATTTGTTTAATACAGACAATATACACAGACATCCACAGAGCCGGAGGAATAAACACACTGCAGTTACAACTGCTATGACACTCTTTAATAACACATTTCACAAATTGAACAAACTACTTCAAAAACAGTAATTCATTCACGACAAATCGTCGATGAATGAACTTATGAGAATTGATGCTTTTCGAAGTTATTATAGGATTCAACACGATGCGTGCGCGGTAGAGAAATTTCATGAGTGGTTCGTGACTCCACATGAAACTTATTTCCGGGGAGTCTTGATTTAATGCACTTCGAAGAACTAAAATCAAATTAAAGTGATACGAAATCTATTGCATTTTTAAGGCTTAAAATACATTTAATTTAGGGTTCAAAGAAATTTCATTGAAGGTTTAAATGGCTTTAACTACAAGACTAAACAATATTAATAGAAGGTAGAAATTAATTTGAAAATTGAGTAGAAATTAACTCATGCCTGAAATAATTTAAATCTCTAAAAACACTTGTATGCTATTTTAACGGAATTTAATCAAAGGGTAGTCAAAAATTTCCAAAGTTATCTGATGTCGTTTAAAGTTTCTAAAATGTTTGCAAAATTTTTTATCTAAAAAAATCTTTTCATATCAGAGGGACTCCCCGAAGAGAAAGAATTTCCAATCTGGCAAGAACAAAGGAAGAAATAACTTCTGTGAGAGGAAATATTGCAAAAATTTGAAGAAATGAATGTGCAAATTCATTTTCCAAAATTTGTGCATATCGTTGAAAAACTTTGGCAATCCTTTTTGACTTTCAGGAACAGAATAAAATGACAGGACCAGCAGGAGCCGTATTCGCAACCACCGCCGGTAACGAAACAGCATTTAAGCAAAGATCAAATAAAAAACTCTCCACGGAAACAGGCTAAAGACAAAAGAGACGTGTATTTTGTAATGGCGGCCTCTGGCTCTGTATCATTTTTTTTGTCAAGTAAGGATGTGATCATGCTTTTGTTAGAACAGTACCTCAACATCATCCGGAGACTAGACCATAAGGACAATGACGCAAGCGTTATTTCACAGATGTTCATGAAAACACACACACACGCTCTTAAAAAGACACAAATTTACAAACTTTACGTAAAATATTTTGAATACTCGTCACAGTCAACGATGGCTGTAAGCTACGTATGAGAGTCCTTGGTTAATAAGTCTGGGGAACTATTATGAAAGGAGAAGAAGAATAAAATCCAACCGGAAGAATTTTAAACGATAATTCTGAGCTTAGATGACGAGAAATGTTTGAGGTAACTGATGCTGAACATTTCATAATCGCCTTGATAAGCAGAAATGGGCAAGAATATGGAAGTAACAAGAGGAAGCGACTGGTGAAGTTGACTGGAGATGCGAGTGACAGATAAAAGCGGAATATGGAAGCGACAGATGGAAGCGATCTATTGCAGCAACATTACGCAACTGACTGATGAAAACAACAGTTTACGGAAACAGGTTGGCGTGATACGTGTAAATGATTGGTAGAAGTGACAGAATAAATCGGCAGAAGCCACGAAAGGATGTATCTGTACAGTAGGTTACAGATAAGCGATAATTGGAAGCGGCAAATGGAAGCGACAATAAAATAATGTGTATAATGATGACACTGTAAATGATAGACAGAAGCGACAGATAAGACTGGATAGTCGGACCAAAAGTTAGAAAGAAGGGATGACAGCGACAAAAGGCGACAACTGAGGGGAGCGTTAAGCGAAAGCGACAGCGGATCAGAGGGAAGCACTGGATGGGAGTGACAGGTGGGAACGGTGAGGGGTGACAAGTGGAAATGACAGAAACGAACGATAGATAGAAGCGAAAGATGGAAGTGACAGATTGGAATGACAAACTCAACCAGAAGGCGGGGTTAAAAAGGCGCAATAGGCAGTTGGAACCTTAAACTAGATTGACAAATTAAGTTTTGAGATAAACTCTATCAGTTTCAGGATCGTTAGTTGAAAACGATAGGCATAACTTTCGTCCCCTGGTCTAAGGGATAAGTTTGTGATAGAGATGAGGGTAGGATTAGGTTATTAGGATAGATTGAAAGTAGCAAAATATGAGAAGAACACACAATAACGACGAAATCTCATTAAGGGATTTTGAAAAAACCACTTTGGTTTATGAGTTGTTGTTTGTTTCAACATGTTCAGTCTGAACAGATTTGTATTGGTTTCTCTGTACATACACACGCACGAGTTTGCATACTCGTACAAGTTTTAGAGTGATTGCTTGTTGTTGAACTATATTGCATAATGTAATCGAGTCCGAATAATGCACGGCCTAAAACATCGTTTACAAGAGCAGAGTCAAGCGTAAAGCGGCAACGATACGAAGATGTGTCAGACACATCATCTGCGGGCATTAACATGACTTGATCACATTTGAATATACGATTCGCAAGTACATTTATATACAATCATTTATGTACTCATATACTCTATCATATACTCACATGCAATTACGTCACGCGTTTGCACACATGCTCGCAAAAAAATATGCAAACGTGGATATAGAATACGCACTATATTCTCTACACACTCATTCATCTACTGCGTCTTTCACGAAGAAGTGGGAAGCAAAAACTTTAACGGGTGGGGGGAAGAATGTAATTTTTTAAAAATTATATATACTATATATTTATGTGGAAATTTTTCATAATGCAAATTCTAAGCATTGCTCTCTTAAAGTTTTTAAACGAGCGAAACATCGGTATGGCCATTATTTATATCATCATCATTACCAGCACCATCAACGTAATTATCACTAGCAAAGTCTACAAACCACATCATCACATTTGGAACAACACTTTGGCGTCTGCAATTCATTGTTGGTTGGTTTGTTGGTCGCTCGCTCGGGGGTCTTTCAAGTCATTATAATACAGATGACGGTTGGATTTTATAATAAAGTGCAAGAACGGGAGTCATTTCTGTTTTTTTCTACATTCATTCCTTTTTCTTCATTTTTCATACTTCTTTCCTTTTGGAGGTACAGCCCCCTTTTATCGCCCTCTTTCACACCTTCATATTTCCATTAACTTTACGCAATATACGCTCAGTCAAACGATTGAGGCATGACCGCCATTGCCGCTGATATTAAGCCATCGTGTCCTTGTTCACATTGTCTTTGTTTTAATTCTCTATATCTCTTTCCTTTTCTCGGCGCAAACCTTCGTCATTCAAGGTTTTTCTTCGGCATTCTTCATTAGACTCACGAGTAGAAGAAATGCAAAGCAATTTTTGCTCATACGTTTCAAAAATTTCTTAATTAATTTCCTGGAAGCAAAATAGTTTTCGACGGAATTTAAATTTAACATCGAAACTCATAGGAATTTTCCTTAACCCTTGACATCACGTCATCATTAACATTTGACGCTGTAGATGAATAACAAGACAATGATGGCTAGCACGAGGAGGGAGGTAAGAAGGTACAGATGGAAAAATATATAGATACCGAGCTAGAAATTCTTTGATGGTGACGAAAGAATGAAATGCATCGTTAACAAAGAAATGTCGAGACTGCAGAATTTCCATTATCGTATTATATTGGGAAGGGGACGAGTTGTTTGTGAATTTCCGTGTCTTTCATGCCTTAAAAATTTAGTTTTCAGATCAGAATTCGAGTCGGAAAACTGGCTCGAAATGTTGTTTTTGCAACTGGCAAAATGCTGTTTTGATATTATAAAAATTTATATTTTCTAAAATTTTAGTAAGTGTTGTCTAAAAATTTCAATCGGAACTGTTAACTCTGTGTTGATCAGTTAAATAATAGCGGTTAAATATTATCTAAACTTTTATTAATAGTCTGTTTAATTCGTATTACACAATTTTGGCACATTCTAGGATTTTTCAATTGGTTATAATTATTAACGCGTTTTAAGTAATTCTGTTAAACCACTGTTTAACACGCTACTGTTAAACCACTGTTAAATTTAGTTAGCCCATTAAGGGTATAAATTATTTAACCAGCGCTTCTTTTAATCTTCAAAGTTCGCTTTGCTAAAAACGCCCAAGCAAAATAATTACTTTCTGTTTAATTAGTGCAGATAATAGTTAATAATGAAGCTTCTGTTAGAACAAGAAACTATTACATGACAAAATGTATTTTTACCACAATTGTTTTATATATATTTTTCTCGTCAAATAAATCACATTCCTGCACTTATGGCCTATTATGGGTTAATACCCAAAGCAGCAATCAGTATACACAAATATTCATATATGCGGCGTCAATATGAGGAGATCTCGTTATCACGTTACTACCAAACGGCATTGGTTTCATTTTCTGTGCAATGGTTTTTTCATTACTTTTACATTTTCTAAAGCTTTGGAAAATCTATTTGAAAATTTATTGAGCCGCTTGAATGAGAAAAGTAGAAACGAAAAGCTACAATAAGTCAGAAGCTTATTTAGTTTCTATTACAAATATCGAATAAAAAGAAGGAGTGAGAGCCTTATATTCGGCCATAGACGCTCACGCGCATTTTATAGAAGTAAATGTAAAATGTCAGCTGGCAATGACCACGATAACCTTTATTACAACTTTTGCGTTTGCATGTTAAATATTTAAAGGCCACTTTGCAAATATTTAATACAGGATGGGGGTGGTCCGTTTAGTCGACTGCTACTGACTCAAAATTTTCTACTGAGCTGAAAACCCAGCAATAAAAATGAAGCTTTCATTCTGAACTCACGTTTTTAAATAATACTTATTATAGGTGTGGCAGTGACGTTATTTTAAACACTTCAAAGAATTATTGAAAACTACTCGCACCGATCGTTAAGATAATTTTTTTACCAACGGGCGATAAAAGCCAAATTTTATTATCAAAATTGACAAATATTCAGACAGAGGTCAAAATACTCTGAAAAGATGACTGTGGACAATAAAAATATCTAAATATTTTTCAAAAATTTTTATACAAATATTCGCAGCTCCAAACGCATAACTAAAATGCACATATTACCACCCAACAACATGTAGGGTGTCAAAGCATATACAGTCACGTCGAAGTGGAAGTCATCCTCAAAAATATATTGATGCCTTTACTGCGTATCGTAATAAAAATCATTATAAAGTTGTTACCAATTTTCAAATGCAGTTCATGCGGCATCACCATGCGTTGCTTCGAACTTCATTCATTCATTCATTTTGTCAATCGATATCTATGTATTGAAGAAGCATTTGAATGTGTATAGCTTCGATGTAATTAATTCACTTCAAATAGTTTTTTAAAAAAAAGAACGCAGGCACGATGGCAATGATTAAATAACTGTAAATACTCTGATAAAATTCTCGTAATATCGCAAAATTTTTTTATTGAAATCATTGCAGCAATTTTTTATCATGTTAAAGCTTGAGTTTTGTTTTGAAATTTATTAGAATTATTTGGGATTTTGATAATATTGGATTCATTAGCACTGGATGAAATCAAATGCCATCGGATTTTTCTTAAATTAAAATATGCCTCTAGATATTTCAACAAATACCGGTTAAATCCGGAGATAATGGAATATCTCGATAACAGCGACCCAAATTAAAAGCAAAAAAATTGGTATAAATTCTGCTTTTCTTGAATTTAATCCAGCCCTATCCAGCTTCATCTGCTCATTCCAACATCTGACGATGAGGCGTTTAATTCTTTTTGTATTACTATCAGAAGTCGTATTAGATGGCCATGAGATGAGCGTTACCTTGCGAACATTTTCACCTGTACGGATCGAAAAACTGAAGCTTTTTGAAATTCTGGTTTAGTCTGGATTAAAACAAAGAAATTCATTATTTTTTATTTGCAAAGGAAGCACGTTCCCATGGAGACTCATTTCTTTTTAACCGAAATCATAATTTGGTTAGATGAGTGTCGGAGATAAAATATGCCTAAGGCTGCAGAAACAGTTATATCCCGAAAACTGTTAAATATTTGGAAATCCGAAAGCCTTCTGACATAAACAGATACTTTAATAAACATCTTTGGTATTGGTCAAAGCGAATTTTTGATTAAAATTTGGATATTTTTTAACAAAAAATCATGAGAGCACTTTTTAACGGCGGATGAAAAAGACTCTCCCATTCATAAAATCACGCGAGGGAAATTAAAGAACTGGCTGAGGCGGGATACCGGAAATGAAAAAGAGTCACTGATTTGACATGAGCCGACCCAGATACTTCAGACATTGATGAAGAAAGTAATCTATCTTTGATGAAAAATTTATTATTTGTTTGGGACCCGTACGCGTTTTTACGCGGTAGGTTTTACCGCAATCACGGGACCAGTTTCACAGTTTCACTAATCTAAATATTCCTTCCAAGTCAAAAAGGTTCTGAAGTGCAGCCTAAAACAACCTTGTGATTTATAAAACTTTTGTAATAATTCACGAATCGCATTAACTGCCTTTTCCAACAAAAAAATTCATTTGCATCTCAGTCTCAACCTACACGAAAGCGAAAGTTTTAATGGTTCTAACGGATAAAAAAAACTGTCAAAAAAGTGTTTATTTATTGTTGATTTTGATAGTAATATACCCTTATCCTTCTTGTCCAATAATAAATTAAAGATTAAGATTAAGTAAAGTGGAATTTATATGGCAGCTCCTTTTCCAAAGGGGAACGAACACATCTAGGATAAACCGTCGTGCTGTAAACACAAAAAAAGAACCCTTAACGAAATGAGGGTTTGACTTTTGCTTTTTAGCAGTCAGAAAATGAAATATCATTTAATTTCCGCACAAAGAAAGGAGCCTAACGAAACAAAAATAGCTGGAAGTAAAAAAAGTGGGGGAAATAAAGCGCTTATCAGTAGTTGCTCCGTATGCGCGATACATAAAACTGCCTCCTTACCCCAAAAGTAAAAAAACTAACTGGAACAGTAGACTTTTATACGAATAGCGCAGTTTTGAAATATGAGTTTTTGTTGTTGTTTTCCGTAATTGTGTTGACGTTGTTTTATTGCATAAGAGAAAACTTAAACACGTAAAGTATTAAACCATCAACAATATTTGCATTTTCACACACGAACATTTATTTAAAAAAAAATTATAATTTTCGACACGAATGAAGAGAAAACTTCAAAAATATCACTATTGTGAGTTTCTTAACTGAAGTCGGAGGCGATGGCGAAAGATGCGATGAAAAGATAGCTGATTACTAAGTAGTAAGGTTACAAATCATACAAATTGTTTACAAGATATAGTCGGTGACTAAGTAGTCTTCCGATCTCACTAAAGATTCGCTAATGCTTAATGAAAACCCCTTCGTGCACGTTAGTGAACGCGACGTGTAATAAATTTCTATCATTATTTTAGAGAAAAAATCATTATTTTAGAGAAAAAGAGAATCATTATTTTAGAGAAAAAAAATGAAAACCTGAAACCAAAAATTTACCATTATAATGAACTAACTGGCTAAAGTACGAGCTGTTATTGTTCTTAATATTAATGATTTGTTTGCCTTTACTCTTTTAATTTTCCTCTAATTAATTTTCCTCTAATTAATTTTCCTTTCCTTTTTTAAAGATATTATAAATTTTATAATATTTTATTATTTAATTTTATTTTTTTGAATTACTTGAATCTTATAAGAAATTGTTGGTTTTGATTACTTGAATTTAATTAAAAAGTAAAACTTATACTTTACCTCATTGTAAATGCGTTGTTGTTGTTGTTGTTGTATTTTGTTTTGTTCCACGTAAATGTATACATATTAGTTGTTGTTGTTGTAGGAAGAGTTGTTATTTTTGTAGTAGCAGTTGTTGTTGATGTTATTGTTGAGTAGAGGTAGAAATAGTAGTAGTAGTAGAAGAAGTAGAGAAGTAGCAATAGTAGTAGTAGTAGATTAGCAGAAGTAGTAGAAGAAGCATTTTAAAAAAATTTGCCAAAATGAAAAGAAATGAGTTAACAAGAATCGAAATAGAAAAATTTTATATATATAAAATTTAAGTGATTTATTCAATTTAAAGTTGCTCATAAATACTTTTATTTTCAGGGAAAAATTATATTTTGTGAATAGTTTCAGAATTCATAATAATGCTGGTAATGATAATTAAAATTAATTTTTAAGAAGCGCAAAATTATATAAGCAGTGAAAATATTTTACAACATTGTATAAAAGTTTGCTTTTATTAATAAAGGTTTCCTTATTATTATTATTATTATTATTATTATTATTGTTCAAATAATTTAAAAAGCGAACCTGTTCTAAAATTGAAAACTCTCAATTAAAATATTAAAAAAGTTTTGGTTTCTTTTTGTGTCTTCGTTAAAAATCATAAGAATTAATAACGAAAAATCATTTGAAAGTGATTTAATTATTCGAATTAACACTTATACATAAGAATTAAATTAAAAAATACCTAATTTCGTTTCGTTAAATAGAAGAATTTTACAGCTAAAACGTTTCAATTAAATATAATTAATTATTATCAAAAGAAATTATATTTGGTTAAAGAAAATTAATACTAAAAAGCGCCAACGAAATATCACATCGGAGAAGAAAAAGGAGAGAAAATAAACTTAAAAGAAATAATAAAATAATTTTTAGGAGATATTGTGGTTTGTGTTTCATGGTAAATGAGATGATGAGATAAGACAAAAACAGAATAAGATTGAAATTATTTATAAAATTTTATAAAGCCTTTTAGAATTCGAAGAAGTCTGAAATATTTATGGTACTCGAAAATAATCTGTATTAGAATTTAATTTTATAATGAATATAAAAATCTTTTAATAAACATAATTTTTTAAAATAAATTTGTTGTGTAGAATGAAAAAAAATTAAGCGCTGATGTGACATTATTTGTCATGCTTCCAAGAATAAAATATATATTTTATTGCTCAAAGCGCCTTGACGAATTTAAGAAATCCGTTCATCATACAAAAGACGTGACTAGAATTTAGAAAACAAATTACGAAAAGCGGAAATGGGAATAAGGCGAGTGAGAAAAATTTTACTTAGAAATAAATTTTTTATATGAGTAGACGGACAAAGTGTGGGAAGAGAAAAATGCGTGCAAAAAATTAAGAATTATTAATTTTTGAATAAACGAAAAAGTTATTCAAAAAGTTATCACTATAATTAATAAGTTCTAATGACTAAGACAAGAGTTATTAAAGAATAATTTGTTATGAAAGAAAATTGAGTTTTCCAAAGAAAACTCAGCAAAAGTTAAAGACATGCATTCAGCTGATGGATTTAAACACATTACACAAACTTAATAGTTTCAGTTTTTGCACTGGCAATACTTCTTCGTACGACGGTGTAGTTTGACAACTAATAGCTGATTTAAGGTAAATTAGAAATGAAGAGGAGGATTAATTTATCCAAATTTATTCAAAAAAAAAATTGCTGTTTATGTATAAGGAGAATTTATCAGTCCCGCTTTCCTTTTCGTTTCCTTCTAACAGTTTTCTGTAAAAGGGCAGAAAGGGGGTGAAAAGGGACTAAAAAAGGCAGGTTAATCCCGTTACCTACGGCAGGTGAATGAATCCATTTTAGACGGTGTTACCATTTATTCTGCGCTTAGATTATATTTAATATAATTCTAAAAGAACGTAATGTCTAGTTTTATTCTCAACATTTACAAAATTCTGACATTTAAAAAGGCACCCATAATAACGGCTAACCTTATTGCCGCACAGCGTAATTGGAGATCAGCTTGATGTTATTAAAAATATTTGACATTTTTGGCAGGAGAATCACATTACAAGGTAAACAGAAATCATGAAAATTGAGACGGAATTGCCAGACAACAAATTAATTTCATTATGATTATTTTTTTTTGCATTGCCGGTAGAATCAAATCAAAATTGGGGTAAAAAATATAGCATAAATATTTGTTAATTATTTAATATTTTATTTATGAAATGATTATATACAACAAATGATCTTGTATATACATGATTATTTATGAATAGTATTTCAAAGATAAAAACTGTGCAATTATATTGTGAATCGTAATAAAATATTAGTAAAATTGAAAAAATTTGAAGATTTTTAAAAAATTTTAAAGGAAATTTTATTATTAATGCTAGAAAAGTGATTTGGATCAGATTAGATATTGTTTAATTAAAAAGAAAGCTGAGAATGTGGAAAAAAGATGCTAATCAAAATTGCAAAGATTGAATGCAAATTTCAATGAAATTGTCAAAATAATTTACCGCCTGCAGCATCTGTTGAGCGTGTTACGAGGGGAAAAATAGAGAATAATTAGTATTAGTTTTTTCTTCCTTAGAATTATTTTTTTCAAAATAAGAAAAACTTAAACGAAACAACTATCGCCTGTATATAAACACGAAACTTCATGCATGAAATATTGCATGAAATATCATGAAACAATACAATTATTCTATAGAGAGGAGAGAAACTGAATAATATAGTATAGGTGGTACAGGAACGTCACGAGGAAGCGAAATGATTTTAATTTAACTTTAATTAGGATTAGATTTAATTTTCCTAGAATGAGTTGTGCTGAAATGTGTTTCAGATTGTTCGAACGTCTTAGGTTTGGTATGATGTGCTATGTTGGCTGTTTGTATTCAGTAGAATCGAATCATGCTTGCTTACATAATTTGGGTTTGAGTTGCATGCAGTTAATTAACTGATCGAGTTCGATCGAGCAATGTGTGTTTGGGTTTCGGATGGTGATTACGTGTATTGAGCTGGATTTGAGGAAACTTTAGTTAGGTTAATCTAATTGGTTGCCGGTAATGATCAGAATTTTTGGTAGGCTTTGGTAGGTTTTCTGCAATCGAGTTGCATTAATTGAAAAGCTCAGTGTAAATATTCGGTTGTAAATAGCTCGGTATGGTTTGAGTTTATTGGACTGAATTAGGTTGATTGATTGACCAGATTTTACGTATTGAACTGAATTTAGGTTAGGGCTACCCTACACATGATTGCCATTCAGTTTGTTATGGTAGATGGATTCATTTTTGGTTAGGATGTTTTGATTCGATTTTGATCGTTCGATTAGCGCGTGTTGGGGTTGGCTTAGATAAACTATTTGCCTCTAACGCATTACTATTGGTACATTTTGTATGAAGTTACGTTCAACTGATTTGGTTGGCTTGATTATTTGTCGGAATCTTTTGAGATCTTGAGTATGATTTATTCCATACAAATTAATTGCTTTGAATTGACCTAAACAATCAATTGTTTATAATTTATAATTTTTTATAATTTTTTTATAATTTTTATAATTTTTTCTCCGAAGGAAGTCGTACATCGTCGCAACCGGTGCGTTTGAAATCCATCACCACCTCACAGGGAGGTGGGAGGGAGGTTTTGAAAACCCATTTAACCTGTCTGTAGATCTAAAGAACAACAAGAATATATAGAACTGAAGATGTTAAATCGATTGTTAGTCACGCATCATGGAAGATGAGATTAATGTATGAATGGACAGAAACTTTCATTACGTATTGTTTTTCATTGAACCGTAATGAAATATTATATAGTGGATGCTGCAGATAAATGAATATCTGTATTCTATTAAGTTGATTTTATCAGTTACTTGCTTGAGTTGTCAAATAGGTCACTAACGTAACAAGATTGTTCAACATAATGTTTGCATACTAGATATTGTTAATGATCAAATATGATGTATGTATTTGTGTATATATAGCAAGTATGTGTCATAGTAAATTAGTATTAGTAATCTCCAAACAAAAACGGAAGGATCTACGAAGATGACGGAAAGATAGGCGAAGGTTATGTTTACCGAAGTAATTTATACAGAGACAGACATTTATACGATGCAATTGATTTATGTATATGAAATATGTACGTATGCGTGTAGCAGTTTGTAGATAAATATATGTGCCTTATGATAATGCAGCTTCATTTGTATGTGTTGGCGTTTGTGTGGATGTGTATAATTATATATAATTGTCCTTTAATCTTTTAATTTCTTTTATAATCTAGACGCAATTTTTGTGTTTTTGCTTCTAAAAAAGCTTGATCTTGTTAAGAAATTTTTTAACCTCAATAATAATCAACCAATTCATGTGTCCTATCTCTTTCTTTGTAAACCTTTCTTTCTAAACCTTTGTTTTTAAAGGTTTGTAATCTGCCGGTGCTTTTGATGGTTTGCAGGATTTAGATTGGTTTTAAAAAGCAATAAATATTTTCTTAAAAAAGTGCTCTTTTATGAAATTCGAAGTGCTTGAAAATAATGATAATAAATTGACAAATTTTTGTTTGTCCTTCGTAAGTGATAAGGAAATGGTGTTGGGGAGAGGAAGGGGGGGAATAAAGGATGTGCTTTTAATGGCTGTGAGAAGGCGATAAAGGGATTAATTTTCGAGTTTTAATTTGAATCGGGGTTGCTTGTGGTCGATTGATTATGGTATGTACATAGCCGTAGGGGAGGGGTTGTTCGTAATTAATTTAACGAAGGACGTAGCAGTGAGCTATAAATAAATTTTTTGCTGTGAATATTTGAGTATGTTCCAATAATTTGTTTGCTTTTTTAGTGTTTAACATATTAAGCTTCTCGTATTTTCTTTTTTTTTCTTTTTGAAAAGATACCAATCTTCATTTTCTTGTTAATTTTTTGTAATCATTGAACATTTTTATATAAATTGTTGGAAATTTTTATTTGCCAATTATGTTTATATTCTTAATATGCTTTACTCAATGAGCTATATTTATTAAAAAACTTACTCAAAATGTTCCATCACGATTTTATTATCTTAAAAGAAATCTCTTACCTGGAAAGAAAAGAGAAGAAAATTTGATTATATTATTAAAAAACAGCAATGTATATAAAAAAAATTTGTAGAAATTTTATAAAAAAAATCCTTCGTGTAAAGCAATTAAATGATGATACTGAAAATTTTCTTTAACGATTAAGTATCCAAACAAAATCTTCATAAACTCATCCACTTCATCTTATAAATTATCTACAACAATTTCATATTTAGCAACAACAATATATTTTTAAATAATTGAAATTCTTTTGTCGAAATCTTTTATGAGGAAAACAAAGACGACCCAGCGATGGTTAAGGGCGTTTAAAAGATATCCTATAGAGTATAAAACATAAAATGCAAATTCATAACAAAGATCATTAATCTATGCCTTCCTTTCACAAACTCCTAAAATAATATCTTACGGGTTTTTGATCGCCTGTCAAACCAAATGAAAGAGTTGTTGAGAGAAGGGTGGGTATGAAGCGAAATGGGAGACGAAAAGGGCTTATAGCTTAAAAATAATGTTTCAGTGAGTGGTTTGCAGATGATATAAGTTTTTCACATTTTGTACCATCATAATGATATTATAATATTAAATAATGCTCATTTTTAATCTCAGAAAATGATATAAATTCACTTTGACAGAATTTCTTTAAAAAACTGTTCACTTTGTATTGAATATAATCACCAAAAAATTAATACAGAGGCAGAAAGAGATGTACATATATTTATCGGGATAAAGGACTGTTTATGTAAAGAGTATGCCAAATGAGGTCATGTCACGATAGAAACGCAAATGACTTGTGAGGTCATTAATTATTATCAACTTGACAGAGACTGTCAAGTACAAATATCTTGAGATTTAAAAAGATAAATTTAAGAAATCACACTCACTCGTTTTCCTTGATTTCGGCTTTTAAATTTGAATTTCAAATTTGATTTTAATGACTTTGATAATTTTTTTACATTCATGGTTTTCGAGTTATTTCACCATTTTTTTGCAGTTTTTAATGTTTTATTTTTACATTTTTTGGTGAATATGTAGAAAAGAAATATTTAATCTATTGTTTTTGTTAAAGTATTGATTTTTCTCGTATTTTAGAATAATTTATTAAAAAAAATTATTGTATTTTTTGCTTATATTCAATCTTATCTTCAATGTCTTGTAGGTATTTGGGCTTTTGTAGATCAGAATTCGATTATATTTTTTGCGAAAACACTGTCTTCTTCTTACGTTAAGGCAAGTATATGGAAATTAATCGATTGTAAATTATAGAAGAATTGATTCGACTCGAACTGGTTTAGTAACGTGTAATCTTTAATAATCACCGGAGTTTCTTGCCGTCGGAGAATTTAAGAGATAAAACTATCGAAGGTATTTTCCGTTGAATCCAAATTAATAAAATTATATACGAATGAAAAACTTCATTATATAACGAAATTATAAATGTTTCCTTCAATTTTGCCGCGTCAGCTATTCAGCAAAGAGAGAACTAGCAAAATTATATGAAATTTCACATCTACGCCTCCAGACAGTAATATTAAGAAGATTTTGATACTGACATTAACTATAATATTATATAATCACTACGATACCGACAATACATTGAACAATTCTCGTAGGTATTTTCTTGCGACTAAAGTTCTTCTTCGATTCTATCGTGCCCACAGTTTTCCAACTCACTCTAATAACTAATCTCATGTTTGTAATTATTAATAACTTTCTGATCGGATAAGTGTCCTTCAAGTAATTAAAAATATTTTGTTTGTACTGAATTTGCATTAAATTTAATTCAAGTTTCCACGGATATCACTCATACCTCGATGGTTTTATCCGTGGCAGGCAGAAGTGTGTTTATTGTTTAAATAATGATTGCATAAGATTATAATTCCTGTTTAGTTCTTGTAACGACATTAATATTTTGTAAACTTTGCTTAATTTTGTTTGATAAGATTTTCGCTCGGTGTTTTTAACACGAAATATTTACATTTGCAGACATAATCGTTAGAATACAGTCTGATCCTCTTACAGGCATCTCTGATATCAACGGTCGTGCGTTATTTAAATCTTCTTGTTCAGGCAAAAAATGCCACAAGGATCTTACTTACGCAATTAATATAACTTCCGGGAGGAAAGTGACTCGTACGTCGTTTTTGTAATTAATAAAAATTTCTTGGTTACTTTCGCTGTGATATCTTGCTCTTTTTTCTATAAATATCTCATTCCCTCTCACTCTGTTTCTCTCTCTTTTTGTCCTTATAATGGGTCCATTTGAAAATAATACGTGCTTTTATTTTGTATTTACCACATTTTCGCTAATTCTTCTCTCCCGATTTACTTCCTGTTGTCTGTCCCGGTTTTCTAGCTTTCTTTCTTCGTTTCCTCAGTCCCACCTTCCTACCTGTTCCTACCAATACCTTCTTTCCATCCATACACCTTGCCTACCTACGCTTTTGCCCGCCTCAAGCAATCGGTTAGCAAACAGACTCGCTTTCACTATTGCCTCACACATTTTGCAAATTTTCGGCGGAAGGTATTTATGCATAACCATGCACAAGGACAGAATAAGTTCTACCTTGCCACCTTTGTCTGTTCTTACCTCGTCTTAATTACACTTTGGAATATGCGGTTGTCATACCCCTGAGCGTATGCTAAAGTGTAAAGAATGGTTGAGGATAATTTTATAACGACGCATTAATATCATGCTCTAAATATCCTTCAAAAATAGGATTTATGTTTCGTTTTTTTTGCGAATTTAGACACGAATACAGAATGACAGTTTCTTATTAAAAATAATAACCAAAATCGGACGCTAATTATCTCTATTATCTCTATTAAACTCAGGCGAGTTTAATATTCTTAACATTAATTAATCATCTCTGTTAAATGCTATCAAAATTATGCAATGGTGTTAAATTGCGACCAAAATTCTTAAAATGTCCAAATATGTTTTATATACAAATTATAATTGCCTTTTCTTTGGTTGGTTAGCTTGTCTTTATCGTTACATCGATCATCGATGATTACAAATTAATATTTTGTGAAGGATTTTTTAAGTGTTTTCTAAAGAAGCCCATTTATTTCAAAACCGCGTCGATGTTTCGAATTTAATCAAAATGAAAGCCTTTCTTAAAGTATAGGAATATCATATGCATAAACACATAAAGTGCTTATGAAATCTCAAGAAAAATTGCCATAAGGTTGGTTAATTCGTGGGTAGATTTAAGGCAATATACTCGAGGTTAAAATCTCGATTTAAAATTCATTTCGTGAAATGAGAAATTATAGAAAATTTTAGAATGAAATCACCTAGTATTGGACCTGCTTTGGGATTCATGTGTTTTGTCCGACAGCGAGTCCTTCGCGACTGACTAAGTCGATTAAGAAATAATACCGAACTATTAAGAGATGAATTAATATACAATTTTGGACTTGATACACATTCTTTAGTGAGTTGTATTTCCGCAGCATAGATCTAGGCAATTATACTCTTTTTACTACGTTTAAAAATCTTTAATAAATATATTGGTGTCGGAATGAAATATTAATGCAATTATTGTTATTATTATGATAATTTAATTGCAAATTTATTTAATTTGCAATATAACCCAGTAATCTGTATCCATCTATTGCCTCTGAATATTAACTGCTCAAGGCTTTGCTCTTTCTCTTCTAGTTGGTGAGTATTATTTGCTGCTTTAAGCTCGGGATCGTTGCAGTCATTACTCATGATTGTCTTTTTTTCAAATTTCGAAATTAATAACAATCACCAAGAACGAAACCTAGGCTGTTTTATTAAAATTAATTATTTTCTCACATTATTATATAAACATACATTAAATATAACGATATCGGGAATACATTGAACGCCCCTTGTAAATAAAAATTTTTGAATAGTTCAAAATTTTTGCCTTTGCTTTTTGCTTTTCTTAAATTACGAGAGTCATTTACTGCCGTTGGTTTTGTTAGTTATTTTCATTGTTGTTAGTTGGTTGTTGTTGTTGCTGTTGTTTTATTTGTTTTCCGTTTTTCCATTCGTAACGAATTGTACTTGCTGAATTCAAATAGAACGAATAAATATTTGCTCGAAGGACTTTAAAAAATCCCCGCCGGCAACACTTCTCAACGCATTCACGCTTCTTCGTCTTCGTTTTCATTTTGTGCTTTTCTCATTAAAACTACATTTGCAATTTATATTAATTTGTTAGGTAACTCTACCCATGCGTGTATATGCATATGTGTGTGATCGTGCAAGAGTGGGTACGTGTGCGTGTGTAAAATGCAGTGTTTGTGTATTTGTTTCTGTAACAGATGGATTGAATTAATTTATTTTATTAGGATTTTAAAGGTAAAGAGTCCATGAGAAATAGAAAAAACATAAGGTATGTTTACATGTATGTGTGTGCAAATACTCCGCATTTGAATGTCTTTTGTTTATTACATATTTTTTGTGGTATTTTATTTATAATAATATATTCAAGCGTTTTAATTAAAATAAATTTCCGAAGTAACTTGAGAACTTTTACAATTAAATTGTGTAAATGTATTGTAGAATTATAGAATGTATTTAGATAAATTCCATTAGATAAATAATTCTAGATAACATATTCCATTAGGAGGAGAGTTTTTATTCAATAATTATAAAAGTATGCAAAATAAATAGAAAAACATGAGCGGGAAAACCTTAAAGATTTGTCAGGATCTCATTTTTAAATTCCCAATTAGCAAACGCTTTTCCATAAAAACATAACAATTTCAAGTTAATACAACGCCTAGCACAATTGCGATAATGGAATTATTAATGGGTCGTTTAATTCCAAATTAATTTCAAATTCTTTTTTCTGCTAAAAGAATGTGTGCTGCATTTTAATGTACCTCGAAGTTCGACAAAATATCTTATAACCTCAACGCTTACGTCCAATCCAATATCCACTCATTAATTCAGCACAATTACGTTCGCATCAATTGAATTTTCGGAATATATTTTTCTAAAAAACTACGACTAATCACACCTGCCATGAAAGATATACATTTCACATATTTCCGATAACGCATCTTGCGTTTGCTGATAAAATTGTTAAGTTAAACACAAGCTGCTCCATTGAGGTGACGAAGAAAATAAAAGCCACAACCTTAAAGTCAGTATTAAGGTAATAATTTTTAATAACATCGAAAAGATGTTGCTGTATAACAGCGATAACAGTGTTTAACCATCCTGGAATTTTGTTGTTGCTTTATCGTGGGAGAGCCTCCAAAGGGATGTTTGTATTAAAATTAAAAATGTCATGCACACGTTGAAAAACTCAATGTATGTTTTGGAAAACCCAATAGTTGAATTTGCTCAATGGTTGTGGGTCATATTGACGTCAGGAGTAACGGTTTCTCGCGGCTTATTAGCATGAACTGCGATTTTAGAAAATCTCATAACGAAAAATCGAACAGGATTATCGAAAATTCTATGGTGTAATTAATTTTATGTGTTATATAATGTGGTATATTGTACAAAAATATTGTGCAATTTTGCTGAGGTGGGTAAGAAGTTGTAAGAAAATTGCATGGTATGCGAAAGCATGGTGCGCATATTTTGCAATTTGAATGTATTGGTATACTGAGAAACAATTTTACGAATTCATATTGCGCAATAATATTGAAGTTGAAATATTTTGAATATTTTTGAATTTTTGAATTTTCCCTTTGAAATATTTTTTGTATATGGCCGCTACACAATGCATAATTATTTTGAGCATGCTTCAGATTTTTGGTGGTATTTCCTATTACTAACGATTATATATATTGTTAAAATCACGAACAAAAAATATTTTTCGAATTATGTGACTTGTTATATTTTAGTAAAACTGTGAAAAATAAAGGATAATATTGAATCAGTTAGAGAAATTCATGGCATATTGATAATAAATCAAATACGGAACAGACTAAATCCTGTTAAAAAAACCAAGAGCACAAGTAGAAAAAGGATAAGTAATGAAAAGCAAAAGTAACAAAAACTCCCCGCAATATGTTCTAAAATGATACGGCCTTAGCCCTCGTCCCGCCACAATCGCAACCGACATTACTTGGTGACATTATTCAGAACAGTTTTGAAAACGAGGACACTCGAAAGGTATGATGCGTTTCAATTGGATCCAGAGGATAAAAATAATAGAAGGATAGAATAATAGAAGGATACTCAAAGCGGCGGAGAAGTCAATGTGATAACGAACATAAACCGCAACAGAAAAGACAAAAAATAGAATGAAAGGAAGGAAATGAAAAGAGCGTGTGACCTGCTGAATGGTGGATTCCGATAATAACCGAAAGGATGTAGCAAAAGTTGAAAGCTATAATTTTTTTCCCAACGACAATGAAAGGCACATTGAATGAAAGGATGAAACGAGGGAAGGAAGTCAGGGAGGGAGGAAGGAAATAAAGTAGAAAAATGAGGTAAATTATTTCATGCTGAATGATTTCAACTCAGTCTGATCTAGAATCATCAGAGTCACACTATACGGAGTTGGTCGTGAAAAGATCACGAAAGTCAAATGCAATCTGAGAGTAGTAATAAATCAATGCGATTTTATAACTGAAAAAATTATACAATTCTCGCAGAAGCGCAATTCTTTTGTTGACACATCAAGCATATTTTGAACATCAATAGAAGATTAATTAGAAAAATTAATTGAAATATATTTATGTCTTCCATCTGTCAAACATTTTGATTTATTCGATTTAATTTCAATGATTCTCATTTTCAACAGTTCTGATAGATTCCTTCATGTTTTTACACTTAAATGTTTTCCTTGAATAAAACTGAGATGGCCCGGATTTTTCCTCTTTTAAGTTTTGCAAAATCAGTTTATTTTGATTTTTAAACATTTTTGAAAATTAATGCTTTTCTGTTTAATATTCGGGAATTGTCATTGCCTTATAACTCATTAACTATAACTGAAGAAAATACCCACTAAGTATTTATTAAATATGTTTTCACGAATAGTAAGTATAAACTACTGCACAATACAATTTTTCATCGAGATTTCGACATCCCGGATTTTGTCATCCCGGATTTTGTCTTTTGTAAAATTCAAAAAATGTTCATATTTTGTTTATCGTAAAAATCTTTTTTTATTTTATCGCTAAATTTGTGTTTTTGGAGAATTCATATATTCAAAAAAAAAAAAAAAAAAAAAAAAGAAAAAAGGAAAGAGTTTACGAAACTTATTTCGAGAAATTCAAGATAATGATTAAAATAAATATTCAATTCCACTTTTGATCGAGAATTTTATCGAATTTTAGAAATATATAATCGTTTGTTTTCGTTACGCCATACATTTTCTTAAGACTAATTTCATCTTAAAAGATATTAACAAAAAAACCTACAACAGTTTACAATAGTGTTTGATGTTTTACAGAAGTGATAGAAATGAAAACAGATTTTCAATCATACTACAGACGTCTCCATAGGTCGACCGGATATCGAGATATACGCGTGTGCGCTTGTGAGTTCAATTTTAAAATTAAACAAATAAAAAATAAAATTTTTAAATAAAATAAATGAAATGAATCAAAAATGTACGCGCTTCTAAATCAAATACGGTTGACTACGACAAAAACAGATTCTATTTATGCTTCTGACATTTAAATCTCGGTGCCTGGGTTTATTTTAATAACCGTTGGGGTAATATATTTATTAATTTCTATTTTATTTATTGAAGCGAGGAAATTCAATAAAATAATTCTTTTCTGACAATGCTCTTTTCCTGCTTTTTATTTGTAAAATCTGCAAATCTTTTTGAAGATAAAAAGCGTAAATAATTTCAGCATTTGTCATTTGTGGAAAATATTCAGTTTTTTTGTATGCAAAATTTTACTTTTTAGCATAATATAAATAGTTGTCTCGTACATGAAAAAGTTTTATCATTACGATGCTGACGATGTCAGTGTGATATGTGTGCGTGTGTTTTTGTATGTGTGTGTATGTGTGTGTATATGTGTGTGAGTGTGTGTGTGAATATGACGAGTGATAATACGCGATAACAATAATAATAACAGCATGCCAGCAGCTCATAAACAAAAAGCTGTCTTTTGTTGTCTTTTTTCTCTCTATCTTTTTTGCGAGTCGTGATAAACAATCAAATATTTTTTAATAAAATGAAATATAATAAAAATATTTAATTTTTCAGATAGAAGAAACAATTTTTAATATTTTAAGAAATTCTTTTGTCAATACTTATGTGCATTTAACTTCTGATTATTTGCGGTTTGTGGTTGATTTTTTTTATTTTTTATTCTACAACAAAGTCACTTTTATTTATAAATATATTGAAAAAGACACTCTTTTAAATAAAACAAAAAAATTGAAAGTATTGCGAAGAAAAAAAATCTGTGCTATGAATTTTTATTTAGTATCGAGTAGAGATAATTATAAAACTCCTAAACCATTATTAAGTTGAGAAAAAATTTTAATCTTAAAAGGATTTGATATTTTATTTCCAAAGAACAATTCTTTTATTTTATAGAACAAATGCAAACAATTACAATTAAAAGAATGTTTTAAATTGTCACAATGTTTTGGGTTTGGCAGGGGAAAATTGCTCCACTGTAAAATAATGAGAGATAAAACCCAAAAACCGAAAAATCGCAGAAATATTCAACACTCCGAAATAGAAAACAGAGGGGGAAATAGGCATAAACAATGAAGATAAAATTGTGAGAATTTTAAATTTAAAACTTTGAAATTATTAAATTTAAAAATTATCGTTTTTATATAAAATCCAAAAGATAAATATATCCATTTTAGGCTCGAATAACGGCTAAAAGCTGCTAAATACGATGTCTGGAATAAAAGCGTCTTCTTTCAAAACGTCTAGACCCTGAACCCATATAGTCGTTTGTGGAGTGCCGACATATTATTACTGTATTTTTGGGCTTGTTTTCTAATCATAGCGGATTAGGTGGATTTAACAGTGGAAATTATTGTTGTGAATTTTCACTCAAATTCACTGCCAAATAGAATTTTGCAGATCCCAAGGCTGACTCGAAATACGAAGTACTGTGGTTTATATATTCGTCCCATTATACTATTAATGAAGTGGAAAAGAATAAACTGTGTATGAAATACATCTATTTCCAAGCCGGTGAAAAGCACGAAAATTATGATGTCTCTAACATTCGTAACTTTAAATTTTATACAAAATAAAAGACGTGGCATCCGTGGCTTATAATTGATTTATAATTAATTGTGATTTTTTCTTAATTTTAAAATATTTTCGTGAACATCGAATCAGCTGCTGATGCTGAAAAGCGTAAATCCAGTTTAATCCGTTTATTTGAGAAGGCTCTGTCATTTGAGATTTTGTCTTTGCAAGAATCTGTCATCGTAGAATTTGTTCCATTGTAAATTTTGGCAAGGGTCTAAATCCACAATATTTTTTCTCAATCGACTACTTTTTACTTTGTTTTAAGGTTTTCTTTACTGTCCAGAGAAGTGAGTCAGCTAATCCATAAAACTTGTCATTTTCATCCGCATGTCAAAATCGATTGTTGTTGCTCATTGTTGTTGTTGTCGTCACATATTTGAATTGCGGCCGAATGAATTTTCATTAAAACCGGTGAGAGAATTTTACAAAAACTCTTCAATTTATGCGATGACATGAATGTCACGAATTTTATTTTGAAAGTCAGGTCAAAAGTTTGCGGTAGTAAAAGGTGACAAATTAAATAAAGAACAAAAACAAGAATAAAACGGTGACATCGAAAATAAAAAAATTGATAAAATTCTTTTATATGGAAGCAAAACGGCCGACTGTGGACTATTTTAAGAGAGTTTTTCTTAATGGCGTTTACTATTGTTGTGGTAGTAGTAGTAGTTGTTGTTGTTGTTGTCATTCGTTTGTTGTCAGTCAATCAAGCATTAATTTTTCATCATTGACTCATCATCGTTGATTGATAAATAAGAGAGCATCAACTGAAGTAAACTTATTCCTCTTGCAACGCAGACAATTTGCTAACGAAAATAATAAAAATAAACACACATACATGTTGAAATATTCAAACATACTCATACACACAAGCAGTGCATGTAAAGCTTAAGTAAACTTTAACTAAAATATTTCTTATACAGCTCCCTCCTTCCTCGTACAGCCATCGCTTCCTTTGCTTGGCCCTTTGACCCCTTTGTTGTTGATTAAGCTCAGTAGTTTTTTTCTCTGTTATTTATTCATCACTACCACGAGTACTAAGAATATTGGCAAATATTTGTGAGCTCTTTATTTCAAATTGTTTCATTGATTGATGGATAATATTTGGCTTTCGAAATAACGTTTTTATGTCTCTTTAATGATTTTGTTAGGAAAAAATTTAAACTCTTGCGAGGAAGAACATAATTTTGTATTAAAAACTAAAATACTTTGAAGTGCGAACAACCTCATTGCAAAAAATAGAAGGATAATTTAACTAGTTCTATATTTCTTTAACGCCTACACATTTTTTTCTGCCTTGACACATTTATAAAAACAGAAAAAGCTCAAAGAAATTTTTGAGAGAAATTCACAATCTTTTGGATATTTTACCTTTCAGTCCTTTTTGCTAATATTTTCTCTGTCCTTTCAATTTATTTTTTATTGACTCTTTACAATATTTTTCATAAACGGGCAAATCTTTGCAGAGTCATTGTATTTTAATGAAACTCCTCACGAATATAATGAATTTGTTTATTATTTTAAACAATTTTTTAAACATTTTTATAGAAATTATATTTGTAAAAATGCTGTATTTTGGCATTATTTTTACCCTAACAATTTTTTGCAATTAAAAATATAAAACTCAAAGAAAACTCAAACAAAGGAGCCTTACACTTTTTGACTTTTGCCCTTTTAGAGAAACTGAAAGAGCAAAACAACAAAAATATTAAAAAAGAATTACATACTTTCCCTTTTCAAGAGTACAAAGGCAAAAGGAAAAGTTACCTCTGCCATTTAGAATTATTCAGCCTTGATGGTGTAGATTTTTTGACTGTATTCAGTTTTCATCATTATCACTCGCCCTTATCGCTCTACAATATTGCGTTGATACAAAAACAAAATTGCCGATTGCGTATGCGAATGTTTCGAAAATAGTCAATTATAAAAACCCGACGTGATTTTTTTGCTTTATTATTTTAGCTTTTGTAATAAAAAGAGTAACATCTTCTACGTATGTAGAATGTATAAATAAAAAATTTATTATAAATTATTGCAATTTCAAAAATTGTTATACTTAATAAAATTAATATAAATCCTAAAATTATTAGAACTGTCAAAATCATTGCTATTTTTAAAATTACAATAATTTCTAAAATAATTAAATATTACAGGATTAGTGTAATTAAAAAGTATAAAAATTATTAATCGTTAAAATGTTCAAATTTATTGTAATTTTTAATATTATTGTAATTACTAAAATTATCATAACTCTTAAGATTATTATAGTCCCAAAAATTATTGTTATTCTCTATAGTCTTGCATATTATTTTTATCGTTATTACCTTTATTTTTACCTTTAAACCAAATATTTCTTTAAAACATTTATTTCATTACTTTTTTTATGAGAATCCTAACGTTAGTTCCTGCAGAGGTCTGACGGTTTTTCAAATTTTTGCCAACCATTGCCCGGATTACGACATATAATAATTATTCATTTAATTTCTTAAAAAGCGCTTTAATTTTATTAAGATATTTTATCAGAAATATAGACTTAATTAAAATATCCGACGGAACCAAAAAACCTAAATCAGGGATGTTCGTCTCTGTTTGAAAAATTGATGCAAATTTTTTGAAATCTTTAGTTTTAAATTATTTAATATTTTTAATATTTTTTCATACTTTTAACATTTTTTAATAAAAATGTATCTTAATACTTTTCTTCCGTTATCTCTCTATCTCACACCATCCTCACTATCATTTATCTTCTTTTATCCTCTTACATCCAGCATCACCGACGTCTCTCCAATTTCATGAAACTACTTTTTATCATTCCTTCATTATTATTCCTTCAACGCAACTATTATCATTATTACCATGCAGTTTCTTCTTTTCCATTTATTAATCAATTTTGAGCTTTCCATTTATACTTTCTTCTCTTTTTTCCTCACTCTCGCAAGAGAAAATTGAGCTAAATGATTTTCTTCATGATTTTGTATAATTTTCTATATCCTCGATTGGTATTATTTTGTCATCTTTTATCATATCGTTGCGGAAAATGACGCAGCTTTGCACTAGAGCGCGTCATACATTCCCTCCCCCAAGTCATGTTCGGCATATGTTCATATACTCGATATTTTATCGATAGAAATAAATTCTCTCGAGCGAAATGAAATTGAAAATTATTTTAAAAGTAGATTCGCTGCTTCATTGAACAGAAATTTACGATTTATGAGCGTGTGAGGCCACGATGAAGCATTACTTCGATATAAGTTCAAATCCTAGTTCACTTTCGGTCGATTCTTCTCCTCTTCTTTACGCTGTTTTTTCTTCTTCTTACATCATAATTCCATCGAGAGCTTTTAATCTCAAGAAACCATACACGTCATTCATATTTCATTTGATGATTATTTTAGTATTTTAGTATTTTAATGAAATCGGTTAGTTTTTTTTCTCTAGTTAAGGACTCTTAGAAATAACACCCAGTGATACAAAACCCTTCTTTTGATATGATTTTGGAGTTGATTTTGAAGTTAATTCTTCCTCAAAATTCTGGTTTGAAATAATGCCCGAAACGGGCAATATGAAATAACGTTCAAATGAAATAAAGCCTAACATTATTTATGAAGGCACTTTACTCCACTTTATCGGGTTTTCTTTACTTTTCCTAGGCTTTTTCTTATTTGGACAGCAAGTGTTTAAATGATCCCATGGGCTCGATGAAATCGCACAATTCAAAATTTCTTCAAATGAAATAAAGTTTTTAAACTATTATTTGATTTTTTAATTACGAAAACCCTTTGTAGTGATTAAACGAATATTTTGGAACCATCCCAGAAAAATAGAGGTGTGGGAAGAAAACTATATTGCAAATTTTCCTTTAGTATTTTTCCTTTACATCAAAGCAACTACGGAAAACAGTGTACGGGGTGAGGGAGAGACAAGTGTTATCAGCAAAACTCAAGCGTTAGACGTGTGACGGTTTCAAAACAGATTGAAGACGATCTACCAAAAGAACATTATAAACCTTCAAGTGATTACCAGTATGGCCTACCATATAAATGCAAGTGCAGGAATGTGAGCTTGAGTAAAGCTTAGACTGAGACTGAATGAAAAAACCACATCGGAAGATGCTGAAGAAACGTGAGAGTAAAGTGTTTGTGAAAAGGAACACTCTTTAAAACATTCACGTCGTTGGAGTTGCGGTGAAGGTAACAAAGGGTGATGATAGTCATACGTGTCTGATACCCATCCCAATTGAAGAAAAACCTTTATAACGCCCACATACCCGAACACCCTCAACTTATCGAAAATTTTAATATTAATGATGCGATGCTGTTTTGCGCGTAAAAAAGGGGTGAACTAAATCTAGTAGTCTCGATTGTGGGGTAAAAGTTTTTTGTGGGCCGAATTTATTCACAACAAGTTTCTCTGAGCAGTTTTTAAGAAGTTCATTTTCTCTTGATGAAGTTCATATTTTAACTTTTTCAATTTTCCGCATTGAAATAGGCTCAGATTTGTGACGTTGCTTTTTAAAACGGCTTACATTAGTGAACCAACGTTCGCGTAAAATAAAGTCTCTTTTATGAATGGCTGACTAAAATAAATCTGAGAAAAATAATGCTCAGAGTGAGTAAGGCCCACCACTCTCTACTGGGTCTACCACAAAATAATGCCTACGTCCAAGGTCAGAGGTCTCAGGGGTCTTCATTTGAGTCCTTGAAATTTTCGTTATTTCCTACACAATAATAACACCTACTATTATGGCGATAACGGTATATGTGCATCTCAAAGATTGAAATTTGGGGGATTTTGTTTGTTGAAAGATATTTATGAATGAATGCTGAATGTTTTACTGAGTTTCATTTAGTGATTTATTTTATCCGTTTCTGTGGCCAAAGGATGGACTTATAAGGAGATTTTAACTATATTGCCCTTCGTTAATCGAAATTTATGGCTTTTGAAAGGGTTTTCTATCTACGAGAAGAAAATATAAACAATTTTTCTTGATTAGGAATTATAATTTTTTTAACAGCTGAAGTCTCTTTGAAGATTACAATGTGATTAAATGTCTTCAATAAAGTTTAGACAATACTGAAAAATATTTGTGTTTCGTTATTTCGTTAAGGAAAAAAACAAAGTTCACGAAAATTAAATAAAATGCAAATACTATATAACGATATGTGGGCCTTATTTTGTGTAGGCATTATTTCCTTGAGCCAAATGAAAAGTTTTGTTGTAATACATCGCATTGTTGTTGTGAAAAAATGAGAAATATTTATTTTATTTAAATTTCTCTTGAGACGAATAACGATTTTTAAACTTATGCAAAAGATGTGAAAATTTAATTTCCAATCCGAGATATTCAAAACGATCCTCCAATAAATGCTAAAATATTCGTGGTTCCAAAATTTGTCTAACGAACTTTTGATGACTCCGACTTTGATTTAATTTTTCATTTTTCTTCTGTTTATTAAAGTTTTCATTTTCATCTTATAAATATATATTAAAGCTTAACTCATTTACTCCCTTAAACCGGTCCTGGTTTTTATCCGCCTTTCTTTAGCTCTTGTAGGTCGTTTCCATTGGTGACAATCAATTATTGCTTAGTCGTGGTGAAAACAGTACACCGAACGATTTCTTGCGGTTCACTTGATTGGAAACTTTAGAAAAATTTACTCGAACTTAGTCGGAATTTTGGTTGGGTTTTGGTTGAATAGAACCGATGAGCAAGTACCTTTCGTTGAGGAAAAAGAAATCTTTTAAGCACTGAATTTCCGCTTCTGTTCTGTTTTGTTTTTCCTTTCCTTTAATTTGGTTCCTAAATTATGATCATTTCTTATCAGATTATGTTCTTCGATTTTTTGTTCGTACTTATTTTGGCTTGTTTCTTCGTCGGTTTTTATTCTCTCCGGACATCTCCTTCGATTTCAAGCACTTATAATTCAGTGTCTTTATCCTAAACCCTGAAAGCTTTTTTGTGGTTTTATATTATTTTTCTCGAAATCACTATTACCACGAGCTCTTCCTTCTTAACGCATTACTCCATTTCACGCAGATTCTACGTTGTACATCATCACCACTGTCATCATTATCATCATCATTGTAGTCATTATCATTATTATCAATATTATTGCGAATTTTTTTTATCGTTGGCTTTTGTGTAGAGTAATGTAAACGCGAGGTAATGCAAAGCAAGTAAATTTGAAGTGCAGACGTTCTGGAAGGAAGTAACCCTTTCTCAAAAAATAATTATTATCTTTTTTACTTCTTCCTTTTACTGCGTTGAAACATGCAATCTTCCCTACAAATTATCCTTTCTTTCTCCTTCTTCTTCTACCCAAATCGCTCTAAAGAATTTTCCTCTTGAGTTTCCTTTAATGTTGATAATTGTTGTTGTTTTACTGGCTAACATTGTTATTGTTTTAGTTGTTGTCATGGTTTGTGTGTTGCTGTTATCCCAAAAGGGTGAATTTTACCGTTTGTTTCATATGTAAACAAAACGAAGCTTCATGCCTTCCTGAACTTCCCTTCCAACGCGCTTCAGACCGTTAACGACCTTTGCCAATAATCGTTGCTTCTCCTGCGTCTTCCCCAAACTTTGCAGTATTTTCTCATTATCACCAACACTTTCATAAATATCTTTGTACGTTCGTTGTTAAACTTTCACGCTTTACCGTGTCACTTCGCACCACCTCGAGGTATTCGATTCGGTTCTAAATGAATGGATATATAAAGTTGCTGAAGTTAGAGAGCCCTTCATTACCATTCTTTTCTTTGTCGTGTTTGTGTGCTTGTTTGCCTTTGACGCCAGCAGTCACGTTGTTGTCAATGTTGCGGCTGTTAGTGGCATTTCGTCAAATTCTGCTTGATTGCTCGTCGTAATAACTATTTATTAAAGTCACTACTGCTGGAGTGGTATTGTTGTTGTTGTATTGCTTGTTGTTGTTCTCGATGTCGTTGTTATGGTTATAGTCATTAACGTTTACGTGTTGTTGTTATGGCTGTTCTGGCTATTGATTGTTTTTACTACGACCGTCGAACGTCATCACAGCCATCATTAGCTGACTTTATGGTCGTTATTGTAATTACTGTTTACTTTTTGTTGTTGTTGTTGTTGCAAAGGCTGTTTTTATTGGTTGCCATCATCTAATACACTATAGTTGCAGCTGATTTTTGCATGTGATTAAAATATTTTTCATAAAAAGTTTTTTACACATCTGGCAACCCTGACCGCTCCCATGAGGGGATTGACAATCCCAGAGGAGCTAATAGGAAACATTTGTGTTTGCAAAAAATAACACTATGTTGCAAAAATATTTTTGAAAGAAAAAACTTCGTAAAAACTAAGCGAACCAGCTGTGAAAGCAACAAATCTATTTATGCTTCACACATTGTCGGTACGCGTACAACTTTTTTCTATTAAAATAATCAAACAAATGCATTTTAATTATTATCTTCTTTTTTTGGGATGATGTATTATAAATATGAAAATAATTTAAGTATCATAAATAAATCCAGGAATATTTATTGGCAATTTTTTTTGAAATTCTCGTAGGATCCAAATGAGAAAAATATTTTGTAATATTGCGTATTCAACCTGGTAATTAATAACCGATATTATTGTATTAACTAACATAAAAATATTAGCAATTCTCACAAATATTCTGTATTTTTTCATCAATTTAAAATGACACCATCTTTTGGAACGAAACATTTAAATCTCAAAATTCTAAGAATTTTCGAAGTAAAATTTCCTTTTTTCTTAAAGTGTCGAGAAGTTCAAGAAAGAAAAATATCTACAGAAATGTTAAGGTTAACAATTTACAAAGATTTGCCAAATTAATCGTTTATAAGTATCTGTCAAAATTTTTAATTTTTTCCCACCATCAAAAATTTTTACCCTAAAACAGCCAACAGGAATAGTGGAGGAAGATAATGCGCTACCTGAGCTCCAACCAGACCACAGTAAAAGCGCTGACTTTTTCTTACTTATATACCCTTTTGTTTTGTTATCCTTTACCGCAGTAATGTTCTTCATTATCCTTTAACGTAAAAGGTGAAAACTTTTCAAATCGCTCTATTTTTGGTATCTCGCTTCACTTCCCCTCTTCTCCTCACGTGCGTACTTTCTCTGTCTGCCCACTTCCCTCGCCCTCTGTAATTCTGGTTATCTTTACCGTTACTTTATACAAACATCACTCTCCGCAATATGATTATATAAAGCCTTCAGATACAACAATTACAGCAGCTACATCATCATCATTAACAATATCATCATCAGCATCAACTTGATTTATATTAATTATTAAAATAAAATGAATCAAAAAAGCTAAGGAAAGTTAAATATATAAGAAAAAGGAAGTAGAAGAAGATGTAAAACTGGCTGCGTAAGAAAATGAAGACAAAAAGTGGAATCTCATGGCGTTGACTCGTGTCTGCAGGAAATTCGTTCAAGTTTTTCAAGCAAAGCAATTCAGACAAATGCTTTGCTTCCTTCGCACACCAACGCATCCTTCCTAAACGTCACGACTTACATTTACTACTATATTATGATAGGAAAAGAACAAGCTAAGAAATGTACCATAAGGGAAAATAATAAAAGCAACAACGATGATGACGACAACGCCAACAACAAAAACACTAGCAACAAAATTCATTAAAGTCAAAAATTGTTTTCGCGCATCAAATCAATCTGTTGTAAAATTGAAGGATGCAAGAGAAGGAGAAGAAGCAGTTAGAGAAAGAAGGGGGATGAGGAAAACACGGCAAAATGCCGAAGGAAATGAGCGAAGATGTCTGAAATGAACAATAAATCTCTAGCAAGATGGATTGAAGGTTGAAGCATAGGTTCGGAATGTGTGAAAAAGGAATGCAAGCATTAAAATATTCACAGCTCTTTCGAAGGCCCGAAGGAAAAAAATTGTGAAGAGGCAAGGAATAGGTGGTGGGCAAAGTTAGGCAAAAGTGCAAATTTCCAGAGCTAGCAGAGAGAGAGAAAGGTGAAAAAATTAGAGGCCTGGATGAGCAGAGAAGCGGAAATAGGCAAAGAAATGGAAAAGACGACAGACGACTAAAGTGAACAGCATAAAAGAACTCTTAGAAGACCGACGATATAAAGCCCCAATAGGGCTAAAAAGTTCATTCGGATAGTGAAATGAAGGGCATCACAATTAAGGAATAGTGGACTGGAGGAAGCAAGGACTGGTAGAATGTAGAGGTTGAGAGATTAAAAAACGCATCGTTAGAGAGGAAACAAACTTTAGGACAGGTAAAAGCGGGCGATCGGAAGGGTAGTCTTGGTCTAAAATGTAGTCTCGAACTAAACACGTAAAACGGGATAAGCCGTTCGTAATACTTTAAAAGCAATCAAATTATAAGACCGAACCGAACTGAACTGAAGCATTGAAATATTGTCGTATCGAATGACAGAGAATTATTCGGAATTATTTGGAAGTATACGACTAAAATAATACAAGAAAGAAGTAGAGGGAAAAAAGGATTTTCGAAAGAGAAATTGAATGGAAGGCGTATAAATTAGATTGAGGAATAGGAGACCAGCTTAAGAATACTCGTTCGGAGATCGAAGGACTGAAAACAGTGCTTCAAAAATTACGGAAGTATAGTACTCACATAGTATTTTTATATAATATTTTAGAAAATTGTACTCATGGATTTATTATCATTAACGATTCGGAGGCAATTAATTTCTTCAATGTGATTCTATAAAAGGCTATGAAAAGTTTATGATGGGGAAAATTTTTCATAGAGGCTAAGTTAACATTCCTGTTCACTTCCTCTATTTAACAGACTGTTACCACTCTTTCCCCCCTTCTTTATTCTATCTTTTTTTACCCTTTTTCACCCCTCCCTTTTGCTCTGCTTCTGAACGTCTTGCAATTTCAAGAAGCACGTACAAATACTAAAGTTTTCCATTAAATCATGACGGCGCAAAAATTGATCAACGTCATTTTCTTCTTCACTATCCTTTGTCTCTAACGCCTGCCCCTCCCACTTTTCCATCTTAATTTCAAGATGGAATTTTTTCTTACAAGCTTAGAGCTTTAATTTAGAATTATGTACGGCTAACTCCTTACCCAGTCCAGTGTGGTGAAGGTTTTGCTGTATAACTTCTTGGTTTTTACGATAGACTTAATCTTGTGAAGCCACGTACTAATAATTTTATTTCTTGTTAATTGCTTTAAGCCTTACCGAAGAATACGCCTGAAGCAATTTCAGTTTGCTTCTTTTTCTTTGGTTTAACGGAGTTTATGGCATCGCAGAATAAACTATCTCGTACCGGAAGCAACTTATTCCTGAATCATGGTTAGCAATTTATCCAGTTATAAACTATAAAATAGGATTAGTGGGGGGAATACGGGGGTTGGTTGGTGGGGTAGATAAATTGACCGAATACAATCATCTGGATGATAGAACGGTTATGGATTATTTATAGCATTATTATCAATCGTACGTATGATTAAGTGCTGCCACGTAATTTTTTTTAATAAATACTTTTTCTTGAACTATCGAGCGTAATCAATATGGTCCATGGATTTTTCATCGTAATTAATGATTGTCAGAAATAATCGCTTTGTCAAGCTTTGCAATATGATGATGATGATGATAGTTAAGCAAAAGAATTATGAAAAAAGTCACGGATGTTCCCCCAAACATTTGATAATTCCGATCAAAATGAAAAATGAGAAAGAATGAAGAAATGAAGAATTGGATAACGGCAAAGAGATTAAAACTTCTTGTGGAAATTGCCACCATTGATGAATGACAAATGATGTAAACGCGAATTTATGTCTTGAATATTGAGAACATTTAAACTGGAAATGCTTTCGTAAATGGTTTTTAAAGTAAAAATTCATTAAAGCTATATTTCTTTAGAAAATTTATCACACACGCCAAAATGATCCAAGATTTATGATAAATTTAAATATATCACAACTTTGCGATAATTGCCAAAATAAATTACGAATTTTTTTGTTCGACTAAAAGTGTTTTTAAAATCATATACCCCGCTAGGTTTAGGAGTTGTCAGCTTTAGTTTTATTAAATTATAAGGAGTAAAACTTTAACACTTCTAAGGCGATTCTGTAGGAATGAGCAGGCAGAAATATACCTTTACAATTCTAAATGAGAATAACTGTCAGCAATCATGTTTGATTCTTGTCAGTTCCTTTTGTTATTCACCTCTCCCTTAATAAAAGAAAATTTTAGCGACAGAACGTTTGAACATTTCTATATCTAGGAAATAAAAAATGGTTGAAAATAGAAGGCAGGTAGAAATTTTATCAGTAGGAATGAAATGTGTCAGCATCAGCTTCAACACCCTCGTCATTGTCATCATCAATAGCAACAACAACAACACCGGCACATTAACAAGACCAACAAAATACGCTTTTCAATTGAAATCCTCTTGACCCATATTGAACATTTTGTATCTGGAACCTTCGTGTTATTGTCGTCGATAGTAGTCAATACAGCTTTTGTCAAAATCACTTGTAAACAGAAGTACGCTTAAAAAATAAAGTGAAGTACGGTACTTTCGATTGAGATTGAATGCATGAATGAATCTGAAGTCGTGAGAGGTAACTCGGAAATACAGGAATAATTCAATATTCGTAGTATTTGAAGTAGAGTAAAGACTGAAGATGAAAATGCAACAACCTCGTGGACAATCGGCCATTGGTAAGGTAATCAAATACGTGACAATTCTATGTCACGTTCGACAAATTCTCTCTCACTACTTTGGGATATATATAGTATTAATATATAACCCAATAACCTTCTAAGGCTAACAGAAGAAATTTAACGGAGCTCGAATTGAACTCATACCGGAATTCGGGACTTTATGCGAAGTTTTAATTTTCAGAAATTAAGGTAAGACTTTTCATACTAAAGTACGCACCATTCCTCTTTTACACGATTAATATGCCCTAAACATATTTGTAGAACACCATTCTCTCACACTTTTCTCGCACATAAAGTTCATGCAAAAACAGGAAAAGAATAGATAACAGAATATAAGGAGAGACATCACTTTGTATGTCAAACAGCCAGGTTGCATATTATCAAATAATTCATGAGAAGAATTTATTAGAAAACTTCATAAAAAAGTTTCAGGATATAGGAAAACGTACCAAAGGACAACGATGGGTATATAAAAGAAATTTTCTCTTTTCAAATCATTTTAAATGAAATTTGTGTGAAAACTTCGTGTAAGAAGAAAAAAATATTTATATACATAATTTATAATAAAATAAAAACATTATAAGAAAGTTAAAAATGATTTTAAATCAAGTCTGGGAAAAATAGGATATGACAGATACTATTTCGAATTCAACACGTGAGTAGATGAAATGAGTTATTCGTCTTATGGGATAACCGCATAACTTCTTAATCGATTTGGGGTGGCTTTTATGACATGGCTTTGGGCGGTGCTATATTTTCTTTTAATTGGCCGGCAATAGTACAAAATTGATGTTAAGTAGTAGGGGAATGTTAAGAAGTTTTATATGACTTATGTTGTGATCTTCTGATCTTGGTCTTGACACGTTTCACCTTCAGTGATAATTCGAGAGAAAATTCCTCAATGGATCTTCACCACAGAGCACTTAAAGCTGTCTTAAATATTCGACTTTTCTTCAACATATTCGTGTTAGCTATTTTAAGTATTTTAAGTATTTAAGTTAATGAGGAATAACTTGAAAACTAATGTTTGTGTTTATACGAAATAATACTTATTTATTTTACATAATACTCATATAATACTTATGTACATTCAAAACCTCTGGTACTGATAAAATATTTAGTTTAATTACTTATATCATTAGTAAATCGTCCCGATAACGAGTATACACTGAACGACCTTCATATCATTCTTACAGTTGGTGAATAATGTACTGAACTATATACTGAACTCTATACGATTTGTTAAGATGGGTGGCAATTTTCACAAATATGCGATAAAATATTTTTGTTTTGTTTTCAACAATACTTTTAAAAATAGTTTTCAATTCTTTTTTATATAGTTCAGACAATACTATCTAAAAAGCAATAATAAAAAATAGTATCCCAAAACGGCCTAATATTTTTAAGAAGTATTAATTGGAAACATTTTATTTTTTCAGCCGTTTCGTTACAAAGCAAACATTAAAACTTTCTAAAATAATTTTTCTATTGAAAACTTGAAAGCAAGTGTTTTTCGTCTTTCTTTAGAGTTCATAAAAGGAATGTAAAATATTTAACTTAAGCCACATTCATGTAATTAAAACATTTTTCTGTTCTTTTGCTAAAAGCAATAAAAGAAATTGGAAATACAGTCTTTTGGTTAAAATTAAGTAAATAAATATTTTTAAAAGAGTTTTTATAGTTCACCGCCACGAAATATAAAATCAAATTCAAATTATTATTATCGTTTAATTTAAGAAAGCAGTTCGTACAGTCGGTTAACAACATTGAAAAATGAGCTCTAGTACCACCCAAATTTTTGTTTTGTTGGGTGCTCTGGCGATTATCGTTTTTTGCGTCAAAACTTCTGCGAGCGCAGCTACAACTAAATCGGTATCACTAAAATCAGGGCGTGAAGATTCGCCGAGTAATAAGGATTTATTATTATTATTATGTAAGTTCGGCAGTTTCTAAAAATACATTTTTAATTAAAATTATTAATTTTAAAATCTGTATTTTTTATAAACTCTCATTAGAGCGTCTGAAAGTATTTGACAGTTTACGTTTGAATAAAAGAATTAATATATTTTCACATATTAACAAAATTTTGAACAATTATATGAAATCTTAACTCCTGTAGATACTATTAATCCTTCATATTGGCGAAATACATATTTTATTCCTGCTTACGATCAAAATGATAAACCAAGTTAGTAAATTTAATTATATTTTCTAAATTACTGCAAAATAAATTAAAAAAAAATATTACTTTAATAAAAATTACAGAAGCAGTGAAAAAATCTGGACGTTGGCACCGTTTAAATGAAGGATTTAGGGGAAGACGAAAGCGTTCGATGAATAATGAAGTCCATATTAAAATTAATTTATGAATTTGTATTAATAAGGTGTTTAAATTTTTCTCTAAAAATACAGATTAACTCTCAATTAAATTTAGCTGCTTAAAATGATAAATAAAAATTTACAATACTCGTTTCCTTTTACTAGCAATTAAGGTTATATCTCACTTACTATGGAAGATATTATATTTTTCTGACTATCAGTAGAAAATAGATATGCATTTTAATTGAGGGAATGGTAGTAGTAAAAGATAAATAAAAAATCCATTAATTTGGCTTATGTTTAATATTTGTTAGTAATTATGATTATAATTGGATAATTGTTTTTTATTTTTAATGCCTCTGATAAAATATATTTTATTATATATATTAAAGCCTCTGACAGAAAAAAGAAAATCCTATAAAAATGTGGTTATTTTTTGTTTTGACGGGAATTAGTATTTTAGAAATGGTGAGTATTTTTATAAAAGATATTTAAGTAGAAGTTATGTAGGTGCTTTATAAAGACCACCCTGTAGCCGGAGAAAATGAGAGTTTAACTCAATTTGTTGTTTTTGTTTGAAGGGAAATTTTAGTTTATCTGGTGATAAATGGTGTTTATTTTTATAACAGATATTTAATGGATATTTATATCAATTATCATAAAATCATCGTATCATAAAAATTAAAAACCCAGTGCCTTTATCGTGTATAGTTTTTGTCTTTATGTATATACTTATAAACGATATTTAACTGGTAGTTATATCTTTAATGTTGCTTTTATTTTTTGTCTTTTATTTTTGCCATACTTTTTACACTGTTTTATTTTCGTTAGGGTCACTTCCTTTATGACAGTTACTTAATGTTCTTTTTGTATATAGGAAATTATTTGTTGGTTTTGTTGCTAGTTTTGGTTTCATTATTGCTGTTGTCGTTGTGTTTGTGTGGATTCGTTTTATTATTGTCACCACTGCTGCTTCATCCTTTATCGTTTCCTTGAGGATGGTCATGAACATCGGTAGTCCTTTTTTATGTTTATTGTTCTTTGTCGTTCTGGATGTGACAAAGGTTATGGTCTATTGTTGATGTTGTTTTATACGTCACTACATCGCAATACAATTAGGCAATGTCAGAGTAGTAATAGTAATTATTGTTGCTATTGTAAATTGTTGTTCTTAACGTATATATTCATGTAATTTGTTATAATAAAATTAAATGTTCTTGCCTTTCTTGACTTTCCTGCTTTTACATCGTATTTTATGGAGCAGAAATCATTGATGATGACGAACGTTTAGTCATGACCTCTTTGTGTTTTCCAAACAAACTATTGAATGGTATATTCTGGTTGTTTTCCTTATTTGATCTTTACGATGCATAAAATCTGACAACCCACAACTTTCTGTTCTTCGACTTTACGTTTCATTACAATGGCGAATGAAATAAATGGAGGGGAGAAGAGAGAAAAACAACGAGGCTAAGAAATAATTAATTATTTGTAATTTTCATTTTCTGATTCATTAATTTTTTGGTCTGGCTTCTTGTGCTTTATCAGTAGAGTGGGTCGCTTAGTGCCTAGGATACGAAGGGAGAGGAGAAGGATATTGCACGAATTTTATGTGATTTGTGCGTAACTACTATAGAATTTATTCAAACCATTTTTACCTTAATAACATTAACTTTTTGATCTCTAAGTCGCACAGTACTTTGTTTGGCATTAAAAACATTTGCTCGGATCAACGCAATGAAAGCATTATGCAGATGTTTATAAAATCTGAAACTATATCAGAGTTTATTAAATCTGAAGGTTTTGTTGTAGTTTCCTTTTTGCTCAAAAATCATGAATGCTGTCAATTCAGAAATGACACCTCCATGTGAAAGCTCTGCTCAATCCATGGTCGTATAGTTGGGGAACTAAGCGAAATTTAAACACTGAAATATCTGGTAAAAATAATTATCATAAATAATATTTGAAGTCCGAGAAAAAAAAACAAAAATTGTCTTCGCGGAAGAAATTCTCTGTCATAAATTGGAGATATTTTTTTGACTTTTCGCCAAACCTCCTCCACATTTCCGCTATTTCCACCTCCCTCCAGAGCTTTTCCCCGAAATATGAGAAAGAACTTGTCAAGAAATTCACAACAATTTATCGTAAAATTTATTATTTATATTTTAAAGCGATTTAAGTTTTCTGTAGTGCTTAATCAATCAGAGAAAATCACGTTTGTTGGGCCATTTAAAACCGAACCAAATCCAACTAAACCGTCCGTAACGTGGTGATCATAAAATCAAGTGGCACAACTTTCAAGACAATTTCGAGAAGAGTTTTTATGGTCAAGCAGAAAACGAAATATAACGATTCTTTAAACCATTTCGTTTTACGTTTACTTCCATTCATTTTCCTTACTTTTCTTATTCTTTCCTTTTCACTAGTGGTGGCGTTTTTATTAACCGTTGCAAAATTTTAAGGATGTGAAATTATATTGAGTAGACATACACTTATACATACACACGTGTGTATGTACACATACACTCATACACACATGGATAATACCTCTTTCAGTCTTTCTTGGGAATATAAAATACTTGATATCAAGAAAGAATGCCTTGAAAAGTTTTATAAGAAAATATAACCAAGCACAGAATTCAATTTATTCACCTAGCATTCTGCAGATGAAAGCTTTAGTAGTAGAATTTTTTAAACTGTTTCCATAAATTCTGATTATGTGAGACCTGGTCTGAAAAAATTACTAAATTGATGCTATTTTAGGGAAAGCTTTTAAAGTTTTTCGACGTATTTTGCTGAACGCGAAGAGCTCTTAAACGCGAATGTTTAAAACATCGTCCTTTTATCATTATTACTTACTTCATTGAGTTTACATGACAAACACGTGCGACACATCACTCGGAAAACTCGTACGGATTTGAAAAATTTCCATTGATTGATTGAAGTTGTATAAATTACAAATTAATTAATTGTATGTTTTATAAAAATCTGCTTAATAGAGCCAAAAAATATCGGATAGGGGACAAAATGTCGAAGAAAAAAATAATAAAAAACAAGGCGACTTTCGGCCGCAGCATCGATTAGGACTTTTATCAGCAATATCCTCGCGGTAAAAATCAAAATTTCCTTTAATACGTTGACACTTTTGAATTTGGAGACTATTGGAGACATTTTGTTTGATGGTATTCAATATTGCTATTTTAGATTTAGACCTAAACCTTAATTTGATAGATGCAATTTTTTTACAATTTAACAATAAATTGTAGACCTCTTTAGCTCAATACGGTTAGTAATCCTTGTTCAAAAAGATTTCTAGTTTATGCTGAATAAATTAAAGAGAGTGTTTGGCAGATCAAAAACAAATCCTGGACGGGGTGGGGTAAGATCAAAGGCTTTACGTGAAATGCACGAAAAATTGAATATTTTACTCCATTGAACGCGTTACCGTGGTAACTAATTGAACTTTACTTTTCAGACCTTCGTTTTTCTTTTTTATTTGTAAGACCGATTGTGTATTAAAATAAAATTGAAACTGCACATAATCTCGACCTCAGTCTCTGATTACATTTTTTCGCTCATCATCGGTCGAGTTCGTAAAACAACACGCGCACACATGCTTTTTCGCTAATCCAGTTTTTTGGCAAAAATCAGAAAAACTTAACCTTCCACAAAAACCGCAAAGAGCTGGTTTTTCTGTTAAACAAAATCGAGAAATATAAAATATTATTGACCAGAAAAAACGTTAAACTCAATTCTGGAATTCAGCTGAAAATGGACAGTAAAAACTGAATGCTTTCCGAAAGATATTTTACAAAACAAATCAAATTCAGAAGTGTGTAAAAAATGGGTGGTGCGGAATATTTTTTGTTTTTACCAAAAATACATGGAATGAAAGAAAATTTATATAACATGAAAACTCTATTAGACCAACTCAATTCTATCAAACCAAACATTCATCCTTCGTTGGTTCTGATGGAGAAAGCGAATGAAACTGATGATACTTCAGATATAAAATCCAGAAATAAAAGGAACCGAAAACACATCCAGCAATAACAACTTGGTTAGCAATAACAACAACAGCGTCGTCAACAACAACAGCAAATAAAATAAATAAATAAAAATCGGTCATGGTTGAAGATTTTTAAAGATTTGTCAAGCTGAATAACGAGAGTGCATTTTTTCGAGTGGGTCTCATTGTGTGTGCATGTATGTGTGTAAGTGTTTATATGTGTGTGCGTGTGTATATCGGGGTGTGTGTATGGGTGTTTGTTTGGTTGTTTGGGTGGATGTTTCTGTACCGTAAATGTCACTCGCTGTTGATGTTCTGGCTGTTAATGTAAGTACACACACGTCATTGGCATGCTTCGTATAAGAGAAGAGTGAGTGAGAGAGAGAGAAGGTAAAGAAAAAAGTTTGTGAAAGCTCGATAAAAAGAAAAACTTATCTGGATAACTGCTACATTTATCGATTATTGACTCTAAAAACTGGCAATTATTTTTTAAATTTTAGCTATAATTTCTTAACGTTAATTAAGAATTAATTTAATCTTAATTAAGAATTAATTAACTAGTTGTTGAACCCAATCATTGAGAAATATTTAATTTCCAAAAATATACATTACATTCTCTAACAATCAATCAATCAAACAATGTAAATAACACTTTCCTAAAAAAAAACTTAAGACTCCTTACGATTACCAATGAATGCTAAAAAAGCAAACCATTCTTAAATACATTTTGGTATACTCGGAAGTCACGACTCCTGACTATTACAACTCATTGTAAAGCCATGATTGGGAGAGGCAAATATTCCAACATATTATTGGAATACTTGAAAACTTTTGCAAATCTTTCTCCTTCAATCTCTCCTTCTCTCTCTGTAGTCTCCGCTCACTCCATCGCATTCTCTTTCCATCAAATTTGTGGTAAGAGGTATGAGATAAAAAAAACATTGTCAGCAGTAGTTAAAGGAAATTTGATTTTGGCTAATTTTGCAAAATCAAAAGTAATCCAAAGAAAAAGTTTTTCGATTATTTTCTTTTCCAATTTATTTTCTGATACATTATTAATTAATTTTAAAAGTAAATACCTTAAAAGTCCTAACGGCTTTTAAATCAAAATTAATGGATCAACTAGAAGGTCGAATTCAATTAACTGCCGAGAATTTAAGTGAGTCTACAGAGGTTGCGACGTGGACTTAAATTATCATCATCATAATCCTTCTTATCAGTTTTTAACGTACCGGGAGAGCTTAGCAAAATATAACTTCGAATAATAAAATATTAAAAAATGTAGTAAATTGTTAGAAGAGGCTTTACTAATGAAACCCTGTTGAACCATCGCCCGAAAATCATGACAATTTTTATAAGTTCCCAATTTTTAGTTTCAATTCAAAAGTATGTTTCATAATTTGCGCTTCTCAGCAAATCTTGTGCAAGTTGGTTGGATTTCGCGGTGTTCAACTTTTTATAATCAAGATTTTGTTTTCCTACGAGGAAAACTTAAAGCGAGCAAGCTTAAATATCCTCGCGTTTAAAAAAGTAATCTCGATCAAATATTCTTCTTACATTTTTTCACATTTATTTTCTGGAAAACTCTTCGACTTATCGCCATTCTTCTGCTGAAATTCTTTAGTTTTCATTCATTCAATATCGTACAGTAATGTAGTCGGGGGTGGTCGTGACCCAGCTGGTATAAATTGAGACTTATCAGCTGTCACGTCGTCTTACTACTTTTCTTCAACACAAGTAATTTATAGTACAAATTGTGCCAAATTGAATAGTACGTAAATTTTGCGTTGGGGTACCCACGTGCGATTTATGTTTCTCATATTAATACAAAAGAAAATCTAGAGATTTTCTGTTTTTTCTTTTCGCGAACAAAATTTTATCATGCAAAATATGCGAAATTTAAAAATTGTGCTAATTTTTGTAATACCCGATGCAATTTGTATATTTCGCTTTAACTTTAAAAGGTATTCAAAATTTTAATTTTAATTAATCTTAGTAATCGGAGGGGGCTTGTACTCTCCGGCAACACCCTCTAATAGGCCATAAAATGGCAGAATTGAAGATCAATACTAACGTAAAGTACAAGCCGTGATGGATGGCTTTCGATTATGTGAAAATAAGTCTTGCCGCAATGGCCGAAAATGGCACTAAATGAGATGAAACTTCACATTCGTTCGCCTACTTCATCTCACCTAAAAAATTCCCCTTTTCTTTCTTCACTATTCCATTCCATCGTAGGAGGGAGCGAGGGAGAAGTGACCCCCTTATTAATACATGCAAAACAAAGAGCTCATTGTTCTAGTAGTCAGACATTGAAGTCGAACACGCAAACTAATTGAATTTTGGTAATTGACATTTTTTTGGCCTAATGAATGACAGTTTTTCTTCTTCTTAATCTAAATAGTCACAGTATCTTTTTCTTTTTCTTCATTTCATTCCACATGATTGATGAGTTTTATGATTTTTTTCTTCTATTGATTGATCACTAAGGCAGAAAAGAAAAATGAAAATGAGGGTTGACGTTAGCGATATTTTCTTTCGTGTTTTTTTCTTCATTGAAACGAGCATATATTTATTGATTTCGACGAATTGGCTGCAGCGATAATTTATTACCTCAATTTTTTCGAGGGCATGCTCGGGAAAATTTCAAATCATTTTTTTCTATTTAAATATTTTGTAAACCTCTTCATCGATTGAGCTTAAATTGTCATATAAGTATTTAGTTAAGTATTATACGCTCCATTTGGAAGTGATTAAGAAAAAGAAAAGCAGAAGAAAAAGAAGAAGAGGCAAAATGTAGAAGAACCAATTTCGCTAAAAAATTATTATGATTTATTGTCTATAAAATCCAGACAAAGGAGAAAATCTTCTTCACAAAGAAAAAATTTGTTTAACGATTTGGGTCTTAGAGTGATTGAAAATATAAAAAATTCTCAAAAACTGAACCGACCCATGGTAATCCCACTAGTAAAGCCCTCATCACAAAAGTTTATTCTCAATGCAAATATATTTTGTTAATTATTTTATATTTTATTTTTTCTTCTCCTATCAATAGAACCCCACCCATTTGCGCAACCTTCTAAAAATGTTATACTCAAAAAAAATTTGAAGAAAAATCATTCAGATCAAAAAAATCATTTGATTCTTGTGAGAACATGAATGTTTTCTTTTCCCTTTTTGTTCTTCGCTGAGTTGACAAAAAAAATCGACTCAACTGCATTTACAAGCCGGCGACGTGACAAAAATTCTTAAACTTAAGTCGGATGAGATATATACATGTATAGGTATATAGGAGTCGGGTATACAATCGTTTACAGTGGAAATGCTATGGTTGCAATGTCTAATAATGCCTCTGATGTTGGTTGATTCCTTGGGAAAGAATATCCGTGCTTTGTCAGAGATTTTGCTTCAGCTTCCGTAACTGCGATGTCATCATCGTTCTTCTCTCATTCCTAATAAAATCACGTTTCTATGCGAAGGCAGTTTTCTTGCCGCTCAGTTTTATGCTTCTTCTGTTTCTTAAATTTTTACTCGCACTTTTTCTTTGCCTTTCTGATTTGGTTAAACTTTTTTTCTTTGTATGCAACTTTATTGTACGAGAATTTCGTGTGGATTTCTCGCATCGCAAAATGCGTATGATTTTATTTTCGAAATGCCAATTATTTATCATTATAATTATCATTACAATATTGTTATCATATAGACAATTCATTGATTAATTGCCTTCGTAATCATATTTAATAATTTTTAATTCCAACACAACTCTTTAATGTCCTTTTATTATATTTTTTACTTCCAAAGAGCTCTGACTTGTTTTAAATAATTTCAACATTGAAGCAGCCCTTTTTAGTCTGGAGTTATTTTCGATTTTTTAAGGTTATTTTTCTTTCTTTCTCATTATTAATTAAACTTCGACATATTCCACAAAATCTCAGACAAAACCGTATTCAATAAATTTCGAAATAAACCGAAATCAACAAAAAATCCTCAATCTTTTGTTTAATAAGCCATTATATAAGGATAAACCTATTCGAAAAGGTAACATATGCATTTTATGATCCTTTCGAGGGTCCCTCAAGAGACGAAATTTTCATAGGCGGCCCTCATAAGTTCATAGATTATTACAAACAAAAAGGAAACCAACAATACTTTTTTCTACTCCTCACCATTTTTTATATATTGAATGTACATAAAATACAGTGCATTTAATACCATGTTCTTGAATTTGGCAATAAATTCAGACCTAAATCTCCTACCTTGTTTATACGATTTTTTGGCCTTTTTTCAAACGGCTAACCTCCCCACAAGAATTTGATGTGAAGAGCGCGATAATGCTGTTCTTACATCCTTTCCCAGATTGCCCTACCCGAAGTCGTATACCATTATAATCAGACTCTATCAGATCATAAAATGGGGAATATTGCAATCTCCCGTGCCAGCCACTTTGCAGACCATTAAAGCCCAACGGGAGGATTTTTTGGATAGTAAGCCGGTTGTGATTCCCATTGCGAGTAGTGTGATTGTCGTTGTGGATGGAGGTGATAATGATGACGTTGTTGTTGCCGGTTTTTTTGTTTGTGCCGTTGGCAAAATTGTTGTTGGTGGTGTTATTCTTGCTCTCAAAACTTTTTTGATCAGAATTGTGTAAAGGAAATTGAAAATGTATAAATTACAATAAAATGCCGAAAGGGGGAGAAAGGACAAGGGACAGACAGAGAGGGGGAGAGAAAGAATAAGAGAGAGAATATGACGTAAATGGATGAAAAAGAGGCGATTTAATGTTTTCTTAGGAATGGAATGATTTTGATAAAGGTCACTTCGATTTTTTGGAGGAATTAAATTTGAAGTTCAAGGGCTTCGTTTGATTTGCATTTGAATTCAATCTGAACTAAACGGTGGACGATGGACGGATTCAGTAAGTGCTAAGAAAGCTATACGCGTTTGAAATTTTAGACTGTATCGAAGGAAGTGATCGAAAGCACATTTTCAGAAAAAAGCGATAGTTGAATGGATTTTTAGTAATTTACATAAATACTTTAAAATTGATCAAAATAAATTATTTTGAATTTGGTAATTTATTATTTTCTATTGTCGAATTTTAGGGGTTATTTTTTTTTCGTTCTTTGTAAAAATATCATTATGTTTTTCGTCATATAAAAACAAAAGTAATCTGGATTAATAAGTATTTAATAAATTATAATAAATTTTTTGAAAACTATTTTTATAAAACTTTTTACTTCAATAATTTATAACTGTTCAATATAAATTGTCTTAATAATATAATACAGCTATCTATCATTAATTATCTGACCCAGATCTGATCCGACCAACACTATTCTTATCTGTTTTTTTGTGTGTGTGTGAATTAATGATTTTAATTATAGCTCTCATCGGGGGAAGTTAACACTGTCAGTTTTTGCTGCCATCAATTTAATCCATTAAAGGTTAAATGATAAATTAAACGACAAATAAAAACACTGGCAGCAGTCAAACAATCAAAAAAAATTTATGTATATCGACATTAAATTAATTTGTTAATTAAGAACTTTTGTATACCTGTGTAGGTGTGTACGAGAGCGTGTTTGCCCCCGATTGTGTGTGTGTGCATGTTGTGTGTAGGTGTTGTATGTGTGCGCGTGTTGTATGTGTGTTGTAGGTCGCACTTTATTCTGTGTGTGTGCGTGTGTGGGTATGCGTGTGGAAATCATTTGGACGAAATTCATGTGTGGTAAGCAAATAAGCAATAATTGTCAATTATTTATCCAAAAAATTATAATATATTTTAATCCCCGTAATTTGGCCTTATTACGCCACTAATTCCCAATTACGGTTTGTCAGATTTCTTTACAAAATATTTAGTTATATACCGAAGATAAGTAATTGAGCTTTCGAAACAGCTTATTTGTCAACAGTTTCGAATCTTAAGCCTCTCATAAGGTAGAATAGAATACTAATGGTCAAAATAACCCGAATACATCCATTAAAAAATAAAAATCATGACAAGTGAAAAGTAACACCACCTTCATCTATCCATCCAGCATCATCACCATCAGTCGAACTGACAAATATTGCCTGACAGCTCAGAGAAAAAACAAAAAAAAAATAAAATTAAGTTGACAGCTTAATGGATTGTGAAATTATCTGGTGCTCACGGTACATTAAATTTAATGTTCGCTATATATACATATGATAAATAAAAGCAGCAAAAATACCAGGGTCAAAACATGAGTGTCATGCATAATGACAAGCAGAAAGCGATTACAGCTACCGAGGAAGCTCTTTCTTCGACTAATTTTCGTTAGAAACGTAAAAAATATTCTACCCTTTAATGAAGGAAAAAGAATGAGTGAGAAAGAATTAGGAAGAAGTGAGAATTACAGAGATGGAAGTTTAGAAAATATTAACAATATGTCCGCTCAAGAAACGTTGTTGACAATGTAGATTTTTGTCAACAACGTTGTTTTTGTTTACTCCTTATTTTTATTTTGTCTGATGTCTATGATTTTATTATTAAAATAAAACCTCAGAAAGAAGTTTTTACGAGAGTACTCGTTGAAAAAAAAGCTTAGTAACTTTTCTAAAAAGAATTTTTAGTCAATGCCGAAATAGTTGTGAATCACGATGAAGAGAACTAATTTTTATTAATTCTATTCTCAAGAGCTTTTGAAGTAATGCTTAAGAAAAATGATTTTATTAATTTTATGATTAAAAATTTTAGAAACTTTTGTAACAATACTTAAAAGAATATTTCAAAAGCGTTTCGATACATTAATGAAATCCTCGAAGAAATATTAGGTTTATGCTTTGAAGCAAAATTAAATTGAATAATAATGCAATAATATATTTTTACGTGACTTTTCTACACTTCTAATGATATTTATTTTATAATTGATGATGTGACAAAGAACTTTTTTCGTACCAGAACATTTTGACATTCATCGTCTTTGTCATTGAATACGAAATTTTCATTAATTATTGCCGTTTCAAGTTTTATAACTTTATTCAAACTTTGTTGACTTTGATCCAAGTGATTTCATGACTTTAACGAAACTGCATAAAAACAAAATAATTAATGAATTACAATTTATGAAGTCTTTTATAAAGGTGTATAAAGCAGTTGTATAACTCAAAATAGTTTACACTGGATAATTCTTGTCTTTAAACGATAGTCACACGTAAAAACAATGGATAACATATATAATTAATTAATATTTTGAGAGAGAAAATTTTTTTTTATTTTCAATTTTTTAAATTTAGCATCATATTTAGATTTGACTACACCAACGCAAACTAAAACCTTTTAATAGTGTAAGGAACCCAATCAGAGTAATATCTGGAATGAGGACTTATTCGGAAAGCTTGTACCTCTTCATATTTTTTACAAAATTTTCTTAATGAAATTCTTCAATTACTCTTCTACATTTTTACATCTCTTCTATTATATAGTTCCTTCTATTCTAGAGATTCTTTTTCCGAGATTCGGTATCGGGTATTATTATGAGGATTTTTCTAATCACGATTTTTTTAAAAAAATTAAGTTTTGTTTTCGTTTAGCTTTAGCATTTTTGGAGATTTTTTCGTTTGTGCTCTTTAATCGTTTCAAAATGTTACGGGCGTGATTGGCTCCATAATATGGATTAACGCATTTGTTTTATTTCTCGTTATCGATATAAAAATAGTGTTCATGCAATTGACATTATTTATATATTTTAATTTACTCCAAACATTTTGACATATCTTCGAATATCAATAATACTCTTTTCTGAATTTTCTGAAGTCCTCTGAATTTTGGAAATAAATAATAACCACTAGTGGCTAGATTTAGATTGTTAGGGTAGTAATTAGTTCCATTGATGTTGGCGGGCAGTTTGCTCTATGTATCTCCCTTGATTGTTTCTCGTAAAATGAAAAAGGACAGTCTATGCAGTATTTGTTGCGATTTACCCTCCTACTTCATTAAACAGTAACGTTAATGAAGAACTTAATAAACTCGATTGTCAGCAAATCACCCTGATACCGATAATACATTGAAAGCCAGCCTTTCTTCATTTTGTTATTAAATTACTAGACAGAGTTTTTAAGAAGTCCGTTAGGAAGACTTTGCGGTTATTGCGCATCAAGATGTTACAGTTTACTTCCACCCAAATTTACTTAACAATCTTTAATAGCATTTCTTTTTAAGGTTTTGTTTGAATGGGGTTGCCAAACCGAATACCCTTCAGTTTTATCTTACACTTCTTTCCAGTATTACAACCATTTCCTTGAGTTTTAATCTCTGTAGCTTTTACAAGATCAAATAACTCCAAACAGGGAAGGATATCGTTAATCGATAACAAATTAACAATCTCATAAATAATTTATTTTATGTAATTTTTTATTTGTTTGTAAGTCTTAACGTGCGATACTGAAGTCGCAACGTGCGAGATATATCGACTTATAGCGTAAAACGTAAATCGTAAATCATAAAATTACCATGCAATTTACTGTTGTTGTCGGTGGTAAGTACAACAAAAAATAATGGGTTTATTGTATAAAGCAAATCGCAACATTTTCTAGTTGAAGTAATGATGTGAGAAAGTACTTTTTTGATGCATTCGTGCAGAAATTCTTACTTCCGATAAAAAAGCATAAAATGCGTTGACGAATAATAGGCGGAGTATGAGAGAACGGGAAGGAAAAGAAACTATATAACATTAAAACAAAAAGCAGCGGTCTGAAGAAAATTTATAAAGCTACGAAATAGGGCTGTTGAAGGGTAATCGGTGGAGGGTGGCCGAGGTGAGTAAAGAGTAACGAGCCATACAAAAAGGTGTACGGAAATGAAAACGGGTAAGTTCATGTGGCTGTGGCTGGCGGTTGTGATTAAGTGGCGTATAAAAGGAATACGAAGTAATGGTGCATAAAAAAATATCGAAGTACTCGTAATAGTCTTGATAATAAAAATTCTGCTGAAGGATCGAGATGGCGGTAGAAGAAGGATGATGGTGAGAAACGTTAGTGAGAGACACGAAAGAATGTAGTACTATATTTTTGTTCTCTCCTTAAAAATAACCATATTATTATCGCTATAATGGTGTACACATTGTAGTAAAAAAGAGTAGTAGATACTGTAGCAAATGAGGTTATAAAGTACTACGTGCATTTTAATAAATTATTGTTATGGATATTAAAATATATTGTTGTAAAAACGAATATGGTAGAAAACAGGAAAAGCTCTTATTGTAATTATGAGATGAAAAAGAAATATTTCCTGCTTTCTCTTAACATTTTTCATAACTTTTAACTTAATGTTAATTGCAATTTAGTATGAACGAGCCTTTTCCTTTTGGTGCACCTTACCAATGTTTTCGTTTAATAAATATATATGAGAGAAAAGTCAAGATGTGTGTGGTAGGCCAGGCGGGTGGGTATATTTTTGCTCAGTTTTAGGCCTAAGTTTTTTAGTGTGCTTACAATCATAAATCAGTCTACTGTTCTCCCTCTGCTGAAATAGCTGATGATTCCTTTTTTTAATTGCATATTTATTTATTTTTATATAACTTTATATGGTCCTAATAGTTTTCATATAGACCGAGTATTTAAGACAATACTAGTTATTCAGTTGTGACGAGTTTCCTGTCCCAAAGACCTAGTGTCCATTTTCAAAAAATCTCACAAGGCAATTAACAAATAGTTCAATATGCAGATTACGTCATTTCTACAATAATCGATCACAATTTTTGGTAGTAATTAATGACAATTTTAGTAATGGTATAGAAGGTAATGGGATAAATGCTTTGCCATAGATAGTCGCTCATAATGTAAGAATTAACTGAAAAATGCAAATTTTTTTTTATGAAAGAGGAATGTGAGGTTATCAGTCACAAACTTTGAATAATATAGTATGTTTCGAGTAAATATCGATCATGGTCTCCTCAAAGACTGCCAAATAAATTGACTACTGCTGAAAACCGCATAACCGGAGTATAAAAAATAAATGAAATACCTCAAAATCGCTCAAAGAACGACCGACAAATAAATGTTCTGCCAAACAAAAGTCACTTTGTTCTTTATAAAATTATATTTCTTTTTATAAAATTGTAATTAAATTTATTAAAAAAATTTATCGAACCCTCTCAAAACTTAGAGTGTGCTGGTCGTAGTATATGAAATAGTTGGGCATGTTTTCAATATTTAACATCTCTAACTGAACTATTGTTTGCTCCGTTTTAAGCAAAAGAGACTGTCTGCCAAAATCGATATTTTAGTTTTAAAAATTAACTGTCAAGAGGTTGAAGGGCATATGTATGTGTATGAGCCTCCTATGTGCGTGTGTGTATGTGCGCGTTTGCAGGAATATATGAATGTGTGTGTATGTATTGATAAGAGCTATGATTGCATTTATGTGGTTTCTCTCCGCTTTCATATTCACACGTTTCAATATAAAATCGACTTTTATGAAAATTTGAACGTTTTACTTTGTTAGATTTTGTAATTAAGAGAAGAAAGGAAAACGAACATTCGCTAGAAAAGGGGGATGGGGGCGGGTGTTTAAAAGAAGAATGAGTGGAGAGAGTGAGAGATTATGTATGAGCTTTGGAGAGAAAGGCAGTGTTATAGCGTGTATGGCAGAAGGAGAGAGATAGAAAAAGACAGATATAGTTAGCAGCAATAGTGAAGCCTATAAATTCTGTTTTCAGTGTCATAAATTGGAAATGAGCTTCGTTATCAAACACAGACCTTGCACCTTCAACTATTTCAGACCTTCAATGTGGTTTTATCCAAACTAAGATTTGAAAATGGTAACACAATATTAAATCATATACACCAATCAGCGATTAAGAAAAACGGAAATCAAATCCATTTCGAATGTATAGATTCCTTTTTGAGAGTGTCGTTAATATTTTATTAGAATTGATTCATGAAACTGCAGGAAATGAGTGAGAAAATGCTAAAGTCATAAAACTGAAAAAGTAAGATAGAAAAGAAGAAGAATGGGACGTAACCCGAAGAATATTGAGACCTGACAACCAACTCACTAATTCAACTAAATTATTTGAATTTAGTGTTGAATTTAATCATGTATGTTAATTTTATATTTTGAGAGACCAAAATGGGAAATGTGCTGCCATTTCATTTATTTATTTAAACAAAAAGCTATAAAAGCTTCAAAGTTGTCGAAGATTGAACAATACACAATAAATAAGCGCACATTTATAATAATTGTGTTAGCTGCTAAAAAAATAATGCGGGCAGACCACGCCTATTCTCTAAGGTGGGTTTCTTTTAGATGGTAGATTTTAAAACATATTTCTGGCGTTTAACTTTCTCTAGAAGCTTAGATACTAAGGTATAAGCACCGATGTGTTGGCATTAACTAAAGGAATTGGGCGGGGCAATGTTCCCTTTTCTCACATTTTCAACAACAATGAGTACAGTTATAAAACTTATATAGAGAAGGAACTTCATGGCGACCCTTTCTTTCGTTTTATGCAATTATAATATTTCCTTCAATTATGTGGACCGCGCCTATTTCTAGGAGTATATTTATGCTATAAGCGTTTTTTCAAATAAAACACTTTTCTTTATTTCCGCAATACAAGCTGTGAAATTCAATAGAATAGATGAACTCGTATTAAGTTTATGAAGCAGTTAGGACAGTGGTTTGAATACCATCAATGCTCCGCCTGTTCGGTCTGCTGTAATAGGGTTTTCTGCATACAGAGAGAGAGAGAGACGGACAAATAAAAACAATGGATTGATAGACCTAAATAGAATCAGGGACTGACTCTGTGTCTGTGAATATGTATGCTTTTCTGACATGTCTGACATGTCTGACATACGCACTTTATTGCCTTGCAAGCGTGGCAAACACTTACACCCTTAACTCTTCGAATACTAGGTATATTTTATACGTTTGAAGGTATGTTGAAAAATAAGATATAATAAAACAAAGTCAAACCTTTAGCTTGCATGACACCTGTTTATATGACAGATGGTTATTTTCTATACATGACTAAAAATGCTATAAAACAAACTCATAAGGCGCTTCAATATTATCAATTTCTGATGACGTCACCCGGTTGTATCGGGTAACTCTGTTTTGGGTTGGGTATGATATTGATGGTATGATAGTGATTCCTAACTAAAAGCCTCTCACACTTTAGTATATAATTTATTTTTAATTATGATTAATTACATGCGATTAATACATAATTACATCAATATTCCCCCCTCACTTTCACCAGTTGATTAACCTTTGTTTCCACACTTCCACACTCTTCCTCTCGTAAAATTTTCTCCTAACTTACGTACGATTCCTATACTTCTTTTGGAGGAAAAGTGATTAACTTCTTCCAAGAATAATTCGGTTTTTTATCGAAAAAATAAAGGAACCATTTTTCTAGAACTTTCCATAAACTTTATCTATTATGGAAATGATTAATGACTGCATTAAATAAATATTAATGAAAACTCGAACTCTCAATAGTATTAATTAATTTGCTTATAATTTCTATTGGTTTTAATATATATCTAAATAATTACTATATATACATTCGCTTACCTTTTACAGCACTCAACTGATTGCCAACCATTTGTTTCGCAATGAAAGCCGCCATCTTGAAAGTGTTCTTTCTTTGCCTTAAGTACTTTCGCTTGAATTAACTTGATTTAAACGGATTTGTTTAAGAGAAAACCTTTCTGTATTGCTGAATGCTTCTAATTTATGGCTAATAAGTAGCTGCTATCGATGTCGTTGTTGTTGTTGTTGTTATTATTATTATTGCTCTTAATTAATCAGCTCCTCACAAAAAAATCCAGTACAATCGCTTCGTTGGTTTCGTTCACTGATGCTGATGCTGGAATTTATGTGGTTGCCAGTAGCTGCGTAGAGAATATTAAGAGTTGCCAACAGTTGGAAAAGATTGATTAGCTGAAATTAAAAAAATAACGCTGTCAGAGATTTTAAAAATAGTGATTTTATAAAAGATTCAAATGAAATTGATAGGGATTTGATTGAAAGTATTAAATCATTGAACATATTTCTGTCCTTTTTTGGCACCCGCTTATGCAGAGCAATCGGGATAATAATCAAATGGTCCTTAGTAATAAATTGGTTATTTTTTACATCTCCTTTAAACAAAGTTGCTTAAGTTGCTTAAGATCTAATGATGGCTCAGAGCTTCTGGTTAACATTAGATATTATACCTAAACCCTCTTTCACGGCATTGCCATTAAAAGCAACTATAGCGCTTTTGTTGGAATTCATTGGAAAATTTACTTGAGAAATGCATTGCAGAGGAAGAGAAGGCCTAATTTTGATTGGCCGAGGTAGGGGTAGAGGCTTAAACAAAATTTAATTTCATTATTAAACAAAATGGTTATTCCTTCTGATAAAAAAAATAAATTTTTACTCGTTTAAAAAGGAACCAGCCAGCTGCCCACGTTTATACAAACATATCATAATCTCAAAAAAATTAAAGCGCTATTGAGTTTTTAAAGTTTCTTTTTTTAATTTCAAAATAAGAAAAATAAATATTTATTTCTTGGATCAGGTTAGATCCTATAGAACTGATGTCGTTTCATTAATCAATACATTCATTACTTGATCTCAATCATCCGAAATAATTAATTTTTTAAGTAATTTGTCACTTTCGAGTGTCTCGTGGCAATCCTGCTGATCATCATCATATGATGTATCATCCCTGCCCCCTTTTTCATACCTTTTATTATTTCGTAAACCTTTTATTACTTCGTAATTATTAATAAACTTCTCTAATCTTGCTGATACACCGAGTATCATTATTGATTCCTCTCACTTGTAAATAATCTCTTCCCAAAAATGCTGACGACTTTTGTAGAACCAATTAATATTGAATAGAAAATCCCCATTAATTCAGCCTGAATCCTAAGAATGTCATGGCACCGTAACGAACTAACCGCTTTTTTCTGGGCGTGTTATTATCTGTGTCATTTGTATCTAGTCATGGTAGTCTTTGTATGAGTTGACACATTATTTAGTTGCTCTGAAAACATCCTTTCATCTTAAACCGAACTTCCCCACATTCCCAGTATTCTTATCTCCCCCAAAACACGTTAAATTACTTCAATATGTCACCTCATTCCCGCAGTACTCGATGTCTGTTATTTGTGCTTTCTCACCCCTTTAAACGTTTTTATCGCTTACTTCTAGGTCTTCTACACCCTCACCCATTTAGTTTCCTTAGAAATTATTCTTTGTAAACATGGAATTTTCCACGCCACCAACCCATCAGCGACGGCATCAACGGCGTCATTTTGATCAGCATTAATTTCAATGGTTTTCTAACGCTTCATCAGCATCAGCATCAGCACCAGCTGCGTAATAACGCATAACAACGGCGGCAGCAGTCGCACTAGTGGTAACAGCATCACTATGAGCACCAACGTATTGTCGCGACAAGCGTTAGTGGCGCCGAGTGTCTAGACAAGTTGACGCAATATTTTTGATTTCAGTTCTAGTGGCCCCAATTTTTTTGCTTTGAATACGCGTTTTGGGAGTGGGAAGAAAGGCGTGGATGTAGGAGCTTGTGAAGAACGGCAAGCTGTTATTTGTCGCCACTTTAATGTTCTACATGCACACTAACATCTATGTGTCAAACCATATCTGAAATGTGTACACTTTACACACATACACACACACAAATTTTTCATACACGTTCTCATAAATAAATGTACGTGCATTTATCACGCGTATTCTATAAAGAGATCCTGCTTGTGTGCGTGCCTCACATTTTTATGGAAATTATACTACATACGCTATACAATAGATTTATATGCGCGTGTTTGTTGGTGTGTTGGAGGTCTATGGGTGTGGGGGATATAAAATCATAAGAATTCATATAAAATCAATTTTCTCTTCAATATTTTTAATATTGAATGCAATTTCTTTAACACACACACACACTCATTTGTAAAAAAAAATTTTAGAATTTCATTTAAAAACCTTTTCCGTTGGCCTAAATCAATTTTTGGCCATTTCAATTTCTTTTAAAGGACTTTTGACTCTTTTCTTTTTCCCGTTTTTGTTTTCTTTGTATTGTCTCTTCAACAATCGAAAGTAAAGATCAAAAAATTCAATATAAACACAAATAAGTCGTTCAATATTTTATTTACGTAGAAATCAAAAAATTCAAAAAACGTTGAGAATATTATTTGCAGAACAAAAGAAAAAGTTACATAAAGAATTTGAGAGCACTTTTGGTTACGATAAATATGTTTGTTTTCTTTCTTGGTTTTGTTTTCGTTGTTTATAGCATTTTTATAGCAGTGGAAGCAGTTCAATTTGTGCGATTATGAGCGCAAATAGGATCGATCATATTAGTTCAATTTGTGGCACCCTACATCCTACATCCTTGCCTTTGAAGGATTTGATCAAATAGAATCAAATTTTAAACATGAACGATAAAATTTAATGTGAATTCGAATTGAAATCACAAGTATTGAGGAAATCATTTAGTTCGAGGTGGAAAGGTTTATAATAACAAATATCCTCAATTTCACTGCTTTATTTCAATCGACAACCCCAAAGGGTCCTATTATAATAATAAGCAGGACCCTACGTCACCCGTCTTATTTATCTACACGATAAAGCGGCCCGGCCAAGCGATCTTATAAAGATTTCTTTATGTATGTAAAAGATCGCTCTACTCCGACAGAAATATATTTACGAAATAAACAAAACTATTAAGAGTAATATCATTATTAAGTAACAAGAATAATTTGTTTTGAAGGATTACGCGTACGCACAAACAAAGTTATTCCAATGAAAGAAACCTCCTAGAATCGATTTCCAATCATAAATACATTTTTGATAAAGATCAATTCCCGCCTAGTTTTTTAAAATTATAACTCACTCTTGGCCATTTCAAATTATTTCAGGGCTTAATTTAGAAATAATACATCAATTGATTAACAAGACGAATAATTGTATTTTAAAAACTTAAATACAAATCTCGAAACTCTTATAACAATATATATTCTAAATATTGCATAATAATTTTACACAATATACTGTATGAAATGCATTCGGAATAACTAACTTTTTGCGTTGCTAATTATTGGCCTGAATTTAATGAATTGTTTTTAATATTGTGCAATAAATTGTGCAATATATTTCGCAATAACTTTTTTGATATCATTATATAAGTCTTTTGCTATACGGGGAAATTCATGTATAATAAAAAGCTTGAGCGACAAATGTAAAAAAATTGAAGTGGATTTATTTTTATGGGTTACTACGTAAATGTTGCTGGGATATCGCGCAATAATTTGCTCAATAATTTGCTCCAACCCCTGTTTTAATATTTACCGGTTATTAAAAAATGTTCAAGTAATAGTACTGAAAAAATTTAATAAAAATTATTATATGCAAATTCGAAATTCTTGCATTTATACAATTTAATATTTATCGATGAAATTTTAACATAAAGCACACAATATTTATAATAATATTTTCAGGTAATAACTACAAAAAATTACACAAGGAGGTGCTGTTTATACTTTGCGAACTTTTAATAGATTTTTCGATAACTTGGAAAATTTAATAATTTTTGATGTTTCTTTAAAATTTTGCATTGCTCAATATTTCACAAAATGCTAAATAAAAAGTTGTGGAATATTTAAAATTGTGTAAATATGTTAATAATTTTGTTAAATTATTCCAATATATTCATTGAAATTTCGAATCATATTCTATGACATATTGCGCAATATATTGTACAATATATTGTGCAGTAGTTCTCTTGAGTCTCTGTTTCAGATTTTTTACATACTTTCAGAAATTTTTGAAGTAATATATTTGAAGTAATAATATGTTTTCGTGAACCAAATCGAAATTATATTATTGATGTGCTTTTATGTATTTTCAGCATAAATTGCGCAATATTTATGGCAGCACATTCCCTTCATCCTTTTCAGGAAAGGAACCCACGACAATCAACGACGAATTTATAAATTATCAATAATAAAGCAATGCCATTTTGCCAGCTTGGTCTTGTAAAATTTTTCGGTTTCTAACTTTGAACAACGTCCATATTTATTTGAGGTTGACATACATTCAGAGATTATATTTTCATGTATTTTGTTGTATCATTGGTGGTGTTATTCGTGCTCTTGTTTTTCCAATTTCCGTTACTCTTGTTGTTGTTGTTAATATCGTTGTTGTTGATGACATTATTTATGTTGTTATATTTATATATACGCTTTGGCATTTTCTATTTCATTGAACAAATTTTCTATAACAACTCTACAAATCGTGATCAAATAAGCAAAGAACGTGCATTGACTGAAGTGAAGAAAATGAAAAAAGCAATAATAAAACGATGTCAGAAACATCAGCAAGACGTAGAACGAATAAAGAGAAAAATGAGTTGAAAAATTGATATAGTTGGTTAGGATTTAACGATACATAAAATACAAAAGCTATTTTTATTTGAATTGATTAACGATTAGAGCAACGAGGCGTATGGTGAAGTTTGCAGCAGTGAATAGACGTAACCTTGCGTGAATTCTATTCTTATATTTACAGTACATAACCTTCGACTCCTCGCTTTAATACACTCATGGAATAATGCTTTTTATGGTCTATTATTATAAATGAAAGGATTAACACGTGTTGTACTTCAGTGAATACGGATATTTGTTGGAGCGTGTTTATGTGTGCATATATAGATGCTTGTATGTAAGCAGTTGAATTTGTTAACGTGAAACCATCAGCAAAAAATAGACGATCCATTAATTATATTTAATACACTTGACAGTTTTTAGACAAGATTATTAAGTGATCGCAACCACTACTCAATATGTTGACTAAATAACCATTGACTCCAACTCCAACTCCAGCTCCAACTTCACTAAAACTCGAACTCCAACTCCAACTCAAACCTCGATGGCAACTCCAACGTCAACTACAACTCCAATTTCAATTCCTATTCCAACGTTCCCTCTCTTTTACCTTTTTGCCTTTTAAAAATACCCTTTCATTGATTGACCGTTTGATCAATTGACCGATTACCTCATTTACTACGTGTTTGTGTTAAACTGATTGACTGACTGACTGACTAATGACATCTGTCGAACTTCCAACAGCAAAAAGAAAAATCAACTTCGTTAAATTGAAGAAATCCACTACCCAACAACGTTTGATTATTATAAATGATGGACATCGATTGATTCGCGAGTTGCCACTTTTTCACTTTGTCAATAACAGTTCAACCGTTCAATTCCGTGCAGTACAGTCCACTGCAGTTCGAGGCAGTGCCGCAAAATGTTGCTATGCCAATTTTGTAAACTTATGCGCCTTATGCGTTCCGTGAGCTTGATGGTAGCAATGATGGGTCGTTGGGTTTGGGTAATGGTCAGCTTGAAATGACGTGACGTTGGTATCGATAAATTTATTGACATTCCGTACACTTTGATGTGGTCGCTATTTGCTGTACGCTATTTATTCCTTTTGCTTTAACGATAGGTCAGCGATGGAGGTCAGATGTCAACTCTTCAATTAGACGGTATAAAAGTCAATACAAAAAAAAATGTTGGAGAGAAAATTGAAAAGAAAACATAAAAATGAAGAGAAAATTATATATTTGTTTTCTTTAAACGATGAAAGAATTTTAATGTTGAAACTATTTACCTCAATCATTTTTCTTCAACGAAATAAATAAATAAATATTGATGGTTTTAAAGATATGGTGCTATAACTATGAAATGTGTCATACGGGGCTTATTGCGGGCAGGTAAAGGCAGTCTTCTGCATAAGAGGACAAGCTGTTGGACAAGCTGACAAGGACATGTAAACAACTTCACTGTAGGAAAATGTCCTTTTTAAAAGATCTTTGTTCATAAAAAGAATTTAAAAGTCCAAAAATATACTCCCACATATTTCGACATACTCGCTTCTTCTTTTTTTCGAAAACAACAAAAATTTTTATCACCACCATCATCACAATATTCATCAGCTTCTAATAAGAAACAAAGCCAACGATTTCGAAGGATATCAACTGCTTTTGAATCAACGAATACGCGACACGCATGGGATTTGTTAACGAAATGAAGGCAATACGTTACAAGATGAATTGTCAAACTTAAGCGAAAAAGTTGCCTGAGGCACCACATGTGACGCTTACACAAAATAATTTGAAGGGTTAAATATTGATTTTGCCAAAAACACCTTGAGTATTAGGAGTGGAGAGTGAGACGTGAACAGGGGCCGTTAGAACCCTCTCGTTAACTTTTGAGTGCCCCTCAAGCATTAAACAAAACAGATTTACTTCCGTAAATATTTGAATTTCTACTTTGAAAAATATTCCCCCCTGGGAAAAACAATTTCCATAAGAGAAAGAGTCGTGGTGGAAATTCTGTTTGGATATTTTATATAATATTTAGTCAAGAATTGATAAAAGGATTTGTTATCGTGGACCCTTTGCACGCTTTGATAGTAAACGCATATCGTATGCTTGATAATTAAACAATCATCAACACTATCATGAGCATTATGGTGATTATCTTAATTTTTATCAGGAGATTGGAATGAATATTTGTCACGGAAAATTGACAATTACTTTAGTTGTTGTTGATTATACGCGTTCTTGCTTCTGAAAGCTTGTAATTTTCTACGAATTTATATAATTTTTCAATTAACGCTGTTTCAACATTTTGTGTTACCGTTAGTTAGAGCAATTAATTGAACTTATATTCTAACAATCCCTGAACAACTCCTTCTCACTTCCTCCCCCGTAACTTCGCGTAAACGTTCAATTCCAACGCTATTCGCCGAAAGCAAACATAATGCTCGACAATCGAAATTACACCACACACACGATCCACAAAGGGATCCACTGTACAGCGTTTAAATTTTTAAAAATGTGTCCATTAAACAATATCTAAACGGAAGCACAGTCTGACAGTCTCTGAGTGAGGAAGTTTAGTGTACAAAGCAATTTTTACGAACGTTTTCCGAGGCGGTTTTGGAAAACAAGGACATACAAATAATTGTTCTATAAATATGAGCCTCACTCACATGCAAAGCATACGGACGTTTCATCTTATTAATTGAAATTGTACAAAAAAAGGGATATAAAAACAGTCATACCACAGTCATATTTCTTTACAGAAGACTTTCTTCAAACAAAACAGGCGCACACATCTCTTACATATCTCTTTATGTTAGAACGTGTATTTCTTCCCTTGTGTGCGACGAGTAATACAATTGAATAAAATAATGAATGTGTTTTAAGAAAATATGGAAAATAATGTGAATAGCCGTGTTTGGCCTTCCGTTGGGTAGGCAGAGGTCTAAATTTTGTAGAACCGGAAGCAATGTTTCCAAACTTTTTTCTTGCATTTCTATTTATCAAAAGGATATCACAGCAATTTTTTTCTGAGAAATATAAAATTCTTGACTAGTTTAAAACAAAAAATTCCAATTTGTGCTTGAAACAGGAACTATTTAAACTTTGCTTTTATTCAAAAGGTCATTCTCAAATAATTCTTAGTCTATCCGAATAAGAATGAGAACATTTTACTTGAGGTCACAATAACTAAATAATTTCTACGGTTATGAATTCACATTTTTAAATTAACAAAAATATCTTCTAAAACCTTGCGCTAATGGCTTAAAACCTTAACCTTCTATGATATCCGAAATAAGGCTTTTCAAGGAAGCTTTTGTGAGGCAAACATCATCTCCAAATTCTCACAAGAGTATTGTTAATTTTTGTCTTTGCTTCTTCCACTGTGTGAAATATTGCAACTTTTTAATATACGGAAAACTATAAGCATTCAAAACGTAATCGTAATCGTGATCGTAATCGTAATCGCCATCGACATCACACACTTTGGAGACTATTTCTTTTACCAGAATCTTATTTACATTTTATATTGTTATGTTATGCCTGCTATATCTCTCTATTCCTCTCTCTCCCCCTTTCTTTCTTTTTTCCAACACCACCCACAACAACCACCTTTCCAGCACACCACACGCCTTTTCTACCTACATCATCCCGCAGCCAACTTCAAACTACATCGCAGCTCATTAAAAATGCAAACCCGCCCCCTATTTTTTCGTTACTAGTTAGAGTTTTCACTGAATGTTAAGCTTTGTGGATTAAGAATTACTCTTGGTATTCCTGCTGTTTTAGTTGGTGTTCATTATTATGACCGTTTTTGTTTTTTCTTCCTGCAAATCCTGAATACGGGCTAAAACCAAAATCGTTATAAACTTTTGCCAGAAGCTTTAGACAATCCAGGAGTTTGTAGTCAAAAAATGTAAATGAAATCAAGTAAATTGTATGTCAGTTTTACCGCGAAGAAGGGTTAACTTTAATAAAAATAGCAGCAACAACAACAATGACTAAGGAGGCATAGTTCAAAGTTACGCAGCAAAATGTTATTGCATCATATTTTGGTTCAAAATCGCAATATAAGATTAAACCGACTAAGTTAATATTCGTTAAAACCAATCGGTTATCGGTTAATATTCGTTAAAAATCAATATTTTTTAAGAAATCTGATAAGACGTGAGAAGAATGCTGATTCCGTGAGTTCGTTAGAACGTATTGGTCCGTATTACTGGTAATCTTGTCACATCTACTAAATAATTTTTGTCTTCGTTCGAATAAAATATTAATTATTTAAAAGTCTCGAACAAAGTTGAAATAATTTATGCCATAAGCGCATCATAAAAATTTAGCGGTTTTTCGTTCTAGATAAATAATAAAAGGTGTTTCATTAAATAAAGATCTTGCATCACATTAAAGTTTTTCTCTGAGTGGTTTTTGATAAAGAAATACTAAACCAAAAATACACAGTACAATCTTGCTATAAATTATAAAATACTTGGCGCTGTTTTACCAAAAAAAAAAAAACAAAAATTATGAGTGGTACTCAATGTATCCTCGGTATGAGTATGAGTATGAGTTGAGAAACATTGTACTGAGGATGATTTGGTAAATCTAACTTAACAAGAAAAGCAACGTACGGACTATACATACATATATATTATGGATGTAGGGTTTATAAGCTTCGACTAGACCGAATTTAGCGTCTTATTTAATTGTTTTCTTTCAATTGCGCGAAACTTCTGCAATTATAAATACCAGCAATGTCCTCGGATATTATGAGGAGTGTCATAAAACAAAAAGCATTACTACAATTGAAAAAAGAGGGAAGAACCAGAAAGAATGAAAGGTAAGAATTACAATAAAATTGATTTCCCTGAAGAAAAGTGAGGAAAAATTTCAAACCTCTTTACATTTATCTTTTATTTTTCACAATTCTTTCATTTATTCTCAATGGTATTTTATTCCCCTCGCGGCCAGTCCCAAAAACCATTTGTTTTTTACATTTTTTTATTATTATAAAAGTTTTTAATAAATTAAACGCAATGCAATCCTTTCATGTTAAACACGTTCTTAATCTTTTGAAGCCCCAAAGCATTCAGTTCAATTGATACACGTCTGTGACAAAGAAGAAAGCATTAAAAAATTAATTCTAAGGCGAAGAAACCAACGTCATACATATTTTGTTGCAGTACAGCAAAATCCATCCGCCTTGCCAACACGCAACAGCAAATAACACAAGCGACCAATTTACAAATTGGTTGCTTGTGTTATTTATTTTTAATTATAATCCAATGTCAAATTTAATCCAATGGCCAAGGTGATACCAAGTAACAAACCAATCAAACAACCAACCAAGGAGCCAACCCATCTGGAGCCAACCCATCTGGAGCCAATCTTTCAAACTAACGGGGACGCGAACCAATAAGCCTAGATGCAAACCAAACCAATTGACAAGTCAATTCAACTATCGATGAAAAAACCCACTAACCGACCAATCTATCAATAAATCCACCAACCGGCCAATGCGTAAACCAAAAGTCCTAACAAACCGGCCAACAAACTAACAAGCCAACCTACCAGCCAACCTACCAGCCAACCCATCAAACAATTTACCAACCAATTTATCAAAGCCTTCCTTATCCGATCCAACCCAATAAAACTAATAAATAAAAGAGTCACGATTTTTATAAAGTTTTGTTTCGTCGGTTGGCGTCTGGTCCTCCGTTCAACATCGTTAAAAATATATATAGAAATATTAAAAGAAATTTTATCCTCCAGTGATTCGTTCGCGATGTTATTTTAATCTTTTAAAATGACTCAAGTAATGACGCAAAATTGTTCATTCAACCGCAGAAAGTATTCTTCAATTGATGTGGCCGAACAAACTTCATGGTTTTATGGCTTACGACATTTATTCAATTCCGTTCTTCTCGTTTTTTGATGATATCATCGCCAATTTATTTTTGTATCCGTTTTATATTTTTGTATCTGTTCGTTGTTGTTGTTTTTGTTATTGTTGCTGGTTTTGTTGTTACTGCCATTTGTCGAATTCCATTCATTTGAATTGTATTGTATTCGATTGCTTTCATTTCAATCCAATTGAAGGTTTTCCATTTGCGAATATTTCGATTTTTGCTTTATAGATATATATGTATATGCAATATTATGTAAGTCTCTGTATGTGATTTCTGTTGTTTGTATTTTTACTTTTGAAACCAAAAAATTCTTCCACTCCTTCAATAATTTTTGTGAACATTGACAGTGCGGAATATTTTAAAATTCGATAGTCCGTGGAATACATTTTGAAAGTGACAGCACGAAACATTGCCAAGTCAAGCCGCTATCATGCCTCGTCGAATTTTATTTAACCGATCGTTTGATAGACAAACTGATTTCGATATTGTATGAACTCTTTTCAGTGTCTTTTTTCATTGTGATTCCAACTTTCAAAGAAACTTAATTAAAGATGACGGAAAGGTTCGTTTGGAACCCTGCCATAAATGCCGTTAAGTGCCTTAAATGAATGTTAAGACAATTTTGAATATTGTTAAGTACCTTTAAATAAATTCAATTCGCTTCCATACTTTCAAATCAATAAATACTAGTACTAACCAAATTTAAATCGATCACGATTTGGTAAGTACTTTAAATTAAAACACTTAAAATTAGGACGCAATGAAAATTGCAAAACAATTTTTCATTAGTATTTCATTAGCAATCCTACATGAATTTTTACGATATGCAGTCCACATAAAGAGTTTGTTGGATGACACGACACAGATTGATATGGCGTAAAAGAAAGAGGAATGGAGTAGTAGGGATAGAATGAGAAAATGAAATATATTATACATGGAAAGGAGACGGCGATTGATTTTCTTCGGATATTTTAGAAACCTACAATTCGCCTTAAAAGCAAAATCTGCCGATTGCAAGGGGTTAAAACGTGAATATTTCTTTTAAAATTTGTCTTATTTGGTCCTCTTTCCTAAGAGATTTAATCACTAAGTGGAAGGTCTCTCGTGATACTTTTCAACATTTTCGTAAACATTTTGGATCAGAAAATGCGGTTTTAATTCAAGAAAAAAACATTTCTGCACATAACTGCAAATGTGGTGGAAAATACTGTGAAAGAATGATGAAATTTAAAATATTAAAAACATTAAAATAACCACAAAAGCCGCTTAAATATCGTCATCAATTCAATCAAGTATCCTGTTTAATCTTTTTAGCATCGAGGCAAAGTTACTTTCAATTTTCTCTGAGGCACAAACAACTTTTCTAAAAGTTTTTCTTTATCTTTTTCTTACATAATATATAAAATATATCATAAATATATAAAAAAATATTTTCAATTAGTTTACAAATAATAATAAAAACATTATTAAGACGCAAGACTCAAAACAAAGAGCCTTGATGTAAGAGGAATGGATTAATGTGAAAAAGGAATATAGGAAAGAAAGTGAGTAAAAGAAAAACAAAACATAAGAAAAAAATAATTGAGGGGAGAAACTATTCCAGAAAAAAAGAGTCTGAGAAGGTAAGAGAAAAAGCCGCCAGGTAATCAAGAAACAAAGAAAAGAAAGCAGAAGGATTATAAAAAAATTATTACAATTTTTTTGTATGTATGTTTGTATGTGTGTGTGTTTGGGTTCGATAGTGTATGTGTATGTAAATGTGTGTCTGCACGTGTGTGTATAAGCGTGTGTTTAGGCGTGTATGTGTGTTTATTTGTTCGTGCGTGAGCATTTGTGCGCGTGTGTACCGACGTGTGTTATTTAAGAAAATTGCATTTTACATAAACGTCAGCCCGGGGAAATTTCAAGGATTACGTTTTTAAAAATTAAGAAGAAAAATATGAACAAATAGGAGTCAGTGCAAGGACAATTAGGTTAGGTTAGGTTGAGGAAAACGCTAAAGTGTGGAGAAGCTTTTCGATCGATTGGTATTATTTTTGGGACCAACAGAATTAAGAAAGAATTAAGAAATTCAACATATGCATGTGATGATTAGGTATACAGCAGCAGCAGCAGCAACAACAACAACAACAACAACGAATAAGGATAATAATAAAATTAATTATAAAGATGGCAAAAAATTTTTAACAGTAACAATAATACCAAAAATAATAAATGTGACAATAGTAATAAAATAATAAAAATAAAATTAATAATATTAACGGAGAGCAGGTTCCTTCTTCATACCTCTTAAGTTATGATACCTAATGCATAATTAGACTTCATTTTCAGCGGCGCACAGTGGCAGATATTTTGAAATAGCGGCCAAAAGTTTTTTTTTTCACAGTCGCCAATTTTACAATTAGTATGCTTATATGAAAGATAATACATCAGAACCTAGGGTGCCAAAAAATAACAGCTCTAATTTGATCCTTTCACTAAAAACAGGACAATCAAAGCTAGTCCTTTTCTGTTTTGGCCTAAAATTTTTGATTTTCTGTAATTTTTTTATAGTTTAAATAATTATAACTCGGCGAGTTTTGCTGATATTAAGTTCCGGTCTTTTTTATTTATTTTTCTAATCTATTTTATATTTAAATAATATTAAACTAAGTTAAATAAGCGTTACTAATAATATGTAACAGGTATTTAAAAAATGTACCAAATTTCAATAAATTTTCATGTAAATTGGATCGGGAATCAAAAGGGCCAGCGTCGTCCAGAACAAATTTTACACGATCGCATAGCTGAGTCTTTTCTCTAGATTCTGTATATAGTTTTATTTGCGGAAGCTTGCGGATGTGGTACCTGGAGTATTTTTTATGACACAAAGTCATCTAATGCAAAATTAAAGGATTCTTATTTCATGTTTTTTTTTTGGCTGTTAAATGATTATGAGTATTTTGTTTCTTTAAATGATTGTTTCGTTGGAAAAATAAGTGTTGTATTTTTAGTTATTAGGTACCTATACTTAATTATCAGGTACCTAAAACATTAGGTAATGGTAGGGTATGGGTATAAGTAAAGTTTAAACGTTTTGATGAATCAGGTAGCAGTGTTTATGAAGAAAAAAACCAATTTTATGACCAAATAATTACCTACAAATATTGTTAAGGATGTGTGAAGATTAGAGTATTTAAAGCGCTGCCAAAATATAATTTCTGTAGTGTTGATAAAAACATGGTGAAGTTCACATATAAGACTTTGGCCGATATTTACTTTGTACGAAAAGAGGACCAAGATGTTATTTCGTATATTCTCAGTAAAACTTTTTGCGATTCTTGTAATGAAGAACGTATTGAAACATATACAAATAAAATAAAAACTTTTTTGTCGCATTTGAAAACGCGATATAAGGATGTGCATCGAAAAAAAGAGGTGATGTACCAACGCTATAAAAATTGGATGGAAACTGAACTCGTCTTTGAAAATGAAACTACTGATAAAGGCAGCGAGAAGACTGGTCGACCAAGGAAATCGATTGATGAGTGCAGTGAACGATCTCGAAGGCGCAAACTTGGCAACATCAATGAAGAAATATCCACCGAAATAATAAAGGAATCATTTCTTCATCAACTAGGTCCATCAAAAAATAAAAAGGACAAGGTAGAACTAATTGAGAAAGTAATGGAAGCTACCCCTAAACGCATAAAAAGATTACTGACCAACGTTAAAACTCCAACTAAAGAAAAAAAGTTTACCCCAGATGAAGCATTTGCATTATTCCTAGATTTAAAATTGACTAAAAATCAGTATATAGAATTACGCAAGCGAGCCAATGGAAAAAAATGCAACATCTTTCCATCATACGACGAAATAATTGCTATAAAAAAAGACTGCCTACCTTCGAAAAGTGCGATCGAAATTACTCCAAGCTCAGCAGAGGTTAAATTACAAGATCTTCTAGAGCACACTGCCGAGAGATTATTGCTTTCATTAGATGAAAATTGTCTAAAAAGTCTTGGCGATTGCAATCTTACTCTTGTTTCTAAGTGGGGATGTGACGGATCATCTGGTCAGAAGCAATATAAACAATTTAACGCAGAGAATTCAAATGACGGCAACTTGTTTATGATTTCTTTTGTTCCTTTGCGATTAAGGAAAAATAAAATAGAACCTGAGCCGTCAACCAGCAAAGATATATGGAGAAATGAAACACCTTCTTCAACAAAATATTGCAGACCAATTAAATTTGCATTCAAAAAGGAGACAAAAGATGTCATAGTCGAAGAAGTTGATAAAATAAAAAGCCAAATTCAGGAACTGCAGCCAGTATTTTTTGAGATTTATGGACATCGTATTCAAATAGATTTCAAACTTCTTCTCACTATGATTGATGGAAAAGTAGGACAAGCCTTAACGGATACTAAGGCATCATCTAGCTGCATTATATGTCACCAAACCTCGAGTAAATTGAACCAAGTACCACCAAGTGATAATGACTGTAAAGATGCGTACGAATTTGGATTGTCCCCTCTTCACACTAGAATTCGTTTCATGGAACATATTCTCAAATTGGCTTATGATTTGGAATTCGGAGCTACAGGAACAGTTAGAAGAAATGAATTGAATCTGGAAAAAAGAAACATAAGGAAAAGAGAAATACAGGAGCAATATCGTCAACTAGGTCTGATAATTGACCAACCAAAACAAGGAGAGGGTAACACAAATGATGGAAACACTGCTCGAAGGTTTTTCTCTGATCCTGAGACTGCAGCTTTCATAACAGGAGTGGATATTGAAATAATAAGGCGGTTTAAAGTAATTATAGAAGTTATAGCATGCAGCAAAATGATTGATGCGAAGAAATTCGGAATATATGCTAAGAAAACCGCAGAGATATATAACGAAAAATACCCTTGGAGGAATATGCCATCAACAATACATAAAGTTCTGTATCATGGAGAACAAGTAATTGAACATAGTCTGCTTCCACTAGGTGATCTTTCCGAAGAAGCACAAGAGAAAAGAAATAAGGATTATAGATTTTTTCGTGAGCACAACACAAGAAAAATGTCAAGATATTGTACGAATGAGGATCTTCTTACAGTTTTGCTCTGCACATCAGATCCATATATTTCGAATATTCGTCAAAAATGGAAGTCTTCATCAATTGAATTGGATAATGATGCTAAAAATTTACTATTAGACGACCAACAAAAATATTTTGCTGAACATTTTGTAAAAATTGCTTAGTTTGCATACACATGTAAATATTTTGTCTTTATTTATTGAATTATAATCTTAAATTATATATCTTTGTATTTTGCCTTTATTATTATAATAAATAATTAATATAAGTATTCAAAAAACACAACATTTATAAAAAAACGCAGTATGTTTGCAGTGTTCTTTATTCATGACGGATATGCTTAGAAAGATTTAGATTGTAGTAAAAGTACGAGGTAGGTTGATAAAATCTGTCATATCTTTGGTTCCCCCATGTCAATTTTAATGGTTGTAGCATGAAATTAAAGCTAAAGATTAGGGTAGCAAAGAAAAAAAAATAAATTAAATAATTTAACGCGTTCAGAAGATATAGACTTTTGACCGCTATTTCAAAATATCTGCCACTGTGCGGCGGACCCCAAAATCAAGAGTGAGGGGCGGCTGTACATTTAAGTACCGGTTGAGGGTTGACAATTGACATTAGACGGTTCTTCTGACAAACATACTGATGAAGATGAGTGATGGTGAATTATTAAGTTAAAGGAAAATTAAAATAAGACTAATTGCGTTCATTAAGACACCGAACGTATTTATGTAAAATTCAAGGCTGATACGACACACTAGTGACACACTGATAACACTAAGACAATGTTCACCAAATACCCTTTAGTGATTAAGGGTTAAACATCAAGATTTAATCAGTTAATGAACAAATAAGTCATTAATTCATAGCATAAGATGCATGACATATTTTAAAAGAATGACTAAAGAGGGATTCAAATTTATGACAATTACACACACGGGCTACTAGACTGATAACACGCACACATATTTTTTTAAAAACCATGCGTTAAAGGTGTGGTAAAATATTAAATTTTAACCCTTTGCTATTGCTTTGTTGTAGCAGGTAATGCTACTCACTTCATCATCCCTCACTGAAAGGCACTAAACCCACTCGTGTCTGAACTCAAACAGTGTGTTGAAGTAAAGGAAAAAAAGTAGGTACAGCTTTCCTGCATTTATTAAAGGACTTAGTGTCATATCAGTTTGTGGTAACGAGAACATTATAATGCGAAATAAATTCAAAGAAGAAAATGCGACTCATTACTTGAATATTTTTATCAGCGGCATTGCAGCAGTTACGCGAATTAAGAATTAATTTCGGAACACCTCTCTCAGCGAAAGGAATGTTTTATTTTTTGTAGAAATTATCGATAAGTCCTGATGAATTCATATGCTGGGGACGTTCAATGTATTCTCGGCACGAAAAATTATCAGCACGAAAAAATTGTTTATGCAGTTATTATTATATTTGTTTGTAATATCCTCTAACCTCAGTGCATTCATAACACGAGTGTATTACGTCGTAACTAATGATTGGCCCTTCTCTGAAAGATGAGTATTAATTGACAGATAAGTGACAGTTTTCCCGACGGAAAATCGTTTTTACCACAAAGACATTTTAAAGGTTTCGAAAGGAACAATATTCTGTAGGCGCAGTAGGTTAATTTCTTTGAAAAATTCCCATGCAATAGCCCTCGGAATATGTAATGTATAATGGGAGTACTCTAAAGAGAAAGTAACACATCGCTACTTTGGTCAGTTTACCACCCATTTTTATAGCTTCTCACACACACACACTTGCACAGGAATGCACGCCTACACAAAGAAATCGATAAGCACTACAATCATACGCTTTCGTGATTTGGCAAACGAAGGAAAGGTACCACGAAAGAGAGAGAGAGAGAAAAAATACAGTGTAAAAAATAAATAATTAAATCAAAAACGCAAAAATATAAAATATAAACAATAAAACTCTTTTAGTCTAATTAATAATTTTTTAGAAACAAATACATATATGCGCTTGGGCGTCACTGCGTCTGTGTGTATGTGTGTGCTTATATATATGAGTGTGTGTAATTATAGAGAGTATTTACTTGGGTGTTTTGGTTTTTTTTCATTGTCTCTGTGGTTGTTTATCTTGCCTTTATGTGCTCTCATTCGTGTGGAAAATTACAAACCATAAAAGAATGCTGGTTACAAAGTGAAAAAGTTAACCACGTCACAGCTCGTAAGAAAATAAAATCTATGAGAAAAGTCATATATCACATAAAGTTCGTGGTATAACCAGACTGATGACAGTCTTTTGTCAAGGACTCTTTTGTCTATGCAAAATGCATATATGGTTTTGTTTTGTTTTTACTTTTGCTCAAATCACGTCTGAATCTATTTGGTTGGCTTTTTTTTTGCTTTTTTTATTTTTGAGTTTACTTTAGCAAAAGCAAAACAATATTTGTATAATATCAAAATCCGAATGATGGAAACAACAGAAATTCACATGAAATTTTTAACAAATGTTTAAGTGAACGTTTAAAAAGAGAAATGTTTGATGACAGGATGGCGAAAATCAGTTATTCCCGATTATGTTTTCAAGTATTCAGTGGGCTACGGAATTCGAGGATACCCCGTGAGATCCTTCCACAAGAACAAAGAGATATTTCTATTAATGATCAACCCACCTACTCTAGATAATTGGGCTTATACAGTCTTTCCATCCGCGGAATCACAACCGTATAAGTAATAATATAAATACGAATAATAATCACAACTGTAGACAAATTGGATTACTGGGAGCAATATGAAATATTTGACTGCATATTCTTCTCTATAGACAGTCCTACTCCCACATAACTCTCATAAAATTTCCTTTAGACATAGCTGGCCTCGCCTGCATATAAGAAGTATGGAGCGCCTTTTTTCGTAAAATATAAAGAAAATGACAGGTAAGGTAATTGGGCTCTATATCATCGATAATCCACGTCAGCGTTATATATAATCCACGTCCAAGATTATAATCCAAACTAGTCGCAACACACAATATAATAAATGTGTACATGAGCGGTCCTATTGCGAAACTACTCGAAATGTGTTCCGAAATGACCAAAATTTGTATTTCTTTTGTAATCATGAAAATTTCAAAATTCTTCGCGACTGCAATTACGTACATGAAACTAATACATTTTAGAATTCTTGGTTTCTAAAAGACAAAATTTATGAATAAATAATTTTAACGTTAATTCGAGGTAAACAAATTTTACTTTGACGAAATTACAAAAAGTGCATATGATATAATTAAATATCCAACTGAGGATTTCGTGGATTTAACCATAGAGTAATTTCTTACTCTATGATTTAACTAAAATTATACTGGGTGTTCTGAAAAAAATTTGCGTAAAATTTTATCAAAATATGTAAATAAATATATAAATAAACAAATTAACAAATAAATTAATAAATAAATTAATAAATAAAATAAATAAATAAATAAATAAACAAATATGAAATAAGAATGATTCAACAATATTATTTTTTGTTAATTATTTTTTTTTCTATGTTGGATTTATTAATTTTTTTCACACACTTTAATTTTGTATATAACATATTTTGGTTATTTCAATCTTTTACTAGATAAATTCTGAGAACCTCGATTAAAATTCTCACGAAACTTTCGTTTTTATTCACTTTCCCCCTCTTCTCAATTTTTGCTACTTAACGTATCCGTACATGTTCGTAATCACTCTGTCGGTACATCCGACGATTATCCATCACCTTCTACTGGTTTCTTTATATTCTTATATACACAAACAATTTTTATGTCAAACTAATGACACCTGTCAATTTAGTACTCTCCTACAATATAAAACGACAACAAAAGAAACAACAACAACAACAAAAAAGGTAACTCAGACTGAAAATCCCAAGGGAAAGCAAAGAAAACAACCATAACGTACGGACTTACTCCCTCGCTCCAATGTCGTAGTTGTTGTTGTTGTTGCTTACCATAAAAATACCACACTTAAGAACAATTTTATACACATTTCGTGCTGTGGACTCTCTCATTTCCGTTTACTCCCTTCTTTCTCTTGTCCTAATATTTAATTTTATTGTTACTTTTGTGTATTGGCGATGGCTGCGGTGCTGGTTTGTTTGTTGTTGTTGCTGTGGATTAGTTTGTTGTTGTTGTTGTAGATTTGCGTGGTATAGGCAAGTGTTAAAACACAGCCTGATGCCATTTACGTTGTGGGCCAGTAGGTTAATGGGATAATCATATTTGAAGGATGTACTTCTGGGACCAAAAGTGTGTGTGTGCGTGCTTACGTGTGTATGTACGAAGAACGAAAGAGATAAAAAGAAAGAAAGAGAACGAGAGACCAATTGAAAGGTGTTTTGAGAAAAAAACGCAAAGGCATTTTGGGTGATGGTGAAAGGTTGGCAACGGTGGTCTCTAAAATGGAATAGAATACATATATAAAAATATAAGCATCGATTACCCTTGGGGTTGATTTGTTGTTTGGTTGGTTGCGTTTTCTACTCAGTATTGCACTGAGAAAGAAAGAAATAAAGGGCGATTTTGAGGAGCGGAAAGCTGGTCATATTATCGAATAACTTACGGCGATATCGTGGCACAATTAAATTGTTTGAAATTCTTCACTATAAGTTAAATTGAATTAAATTTCAATTTAATCCCATAGAATGTTCGCAGTGAAGACCTCAAACGCAAACCATTGCTAGCATTATTGTCGTAACCAACATCATCATCATCATCATTAGCAATTGATTTATAACTCAAGTTTCAAGTATAAGATTTGAAGTTTAGTAAAATAATCACATCAATTAAAGTAATTGAAAATCGCTTTCCTATATAAAATATTTTGATGAGCGGGAAGGAAGGATAGGTAGAGATTTTATGCCGGAACGAAAATACTTAATATCTCACAAAAGGGGCGAGCAATTTTGACGACGTAATTATTTAGAGTGCTTTAAAATGTAGAAAATGTTTGGAAAAAATATTCGTTGAAGAGCACGATTTATTTTGTGGGTCAACGATTAGATGCACGCATAAGGAGCCAGGCGATCACAGGGATCATTATATGGAGGTATGGCTTAATACATCCTATAGAGAGTGTGCTATAGATTATACAAAATTTTAAAAGTTTTCTACAGGAGAGCCTTGTGGATGTTTTAAGGTATACAAACTCTCTCATGTTTTAGAAGAAGCGAAGCCAATTTTGACAATTGGTTTTGATATGTGTTGAAATTTCCAATAGGGTTAGATTTTTCGTTGATGCAAAAAAAACTTTCGGTAAATACCTGTTTCCAAGCAAGATAATAATGGGTCGATTCATGTTTTGGACCTTTCAACTCCCTCCAAGTTTTCCAAACCTACCTTCTAGTAAATTTCGTCAAAATGCAATATCTCAAAGAAAATGTTCCTTCAAGTGTTTCAGTGTTTCAATGTTTAGACGTCTTTTCAAATGTTTCTTAAAATGAAACGTATTTTTATAAAAAAACTGTGGAAAATCACTAAATAAATTCTCCCCAGTAGTCTTTCTTTCACAAGCAAATTATCTTGTTACTTAAATCCAACAATCTCAAAACTAATCCTCTTCGAATCGTTTTTCTAAATCATGTCGTAGCAAGACATGTTTCAAAATTACTTTTTCTAAAAAAGTGATTCTTCACACTAATCTTACCAAAAAAATAATTTCAAAATTTCAAATTTTTTTCGATTTTCTTCGCTAAATTTTTTCAAATATTTTTTTCAAATTTCCCTTAATACATTTTTTACATATTCATTATTTCACAGTTTTTAAACAAGATTTCATTTATAAAATTTTTTTAATTATTTTTAAAATTCGCTTCTTGGAGAATTGTTTAAATAATATTTTCTAAATCTTTCCAAAGGTTTTTAAATTGTCTTCAGTAATTTCAGACCATGAATTATTACTACCAAACGCTTTTTCTACATCATTTTAATCAGCGTCTATGTAGAAATTGCATTTAATTTTCCCGAAACCGTTTTATCTGAAATCACTTTCTTTTATCCTAGACTTCTTTTACCAAACCTAATTTAACCTAAACTAATGTTGCTGATGAGAATGTACTTTCACCACAACAACACACGACCTTAAATGCTCTTAAATTTCATTGAGACGCTTTAAATTCTTGGGAAGACAAGTTCGAGCCAGACTTTTGCGGCAAGCAGATGTCATGGTAAACCATTTAAAAAGTGGGAAACATGAATAAGAGGAAGTAGAGCAGTAGGCGAGGGAGGAGAGGCAGAAGTAGAAGAAGGTGTGAATAATCTTCTCTAAGGTTTTACATAAATACAAATGGAAAATGTCTGGTTTGGAGGAAATTTGGCTGCAAATTAAAAGGACTGCGATTTTAGGGATTCGGCGTGTCGTAAAAAGAGGATTATATTTATATAATTTTCAATGTAAGAAAGATACGTTTTAAAGAATTAATCATTTTTAAAAATTATCCTTACTTTATGGAATTATATAAGATTTATTTTTTTGTTTTGAAATTGATTTTGAAAGCCTTAATAATTATATTCCCATAAAATATCTCCAAGATCTACCTCTTTAAAATAATCTACTACATTTTTTATTTCCTCCTCAAATAAACCCTTTTGAACGTCGCATAGTCTTATTAAAACAAAGTAAAAAATTTCATGCCAACAACAATTTTTAATAAAAGAGCCAAAGCGAAGCGACCTAGTCCTATTCAGTCAATGCAATTTCACCAAAAGTTTCGAGCAACTCAAAGTCAAAGTCTTTTCTCTAATAGAACTCACTTTTGCTTGAACAAATTCATTTTAGTTCTGTTATTTTCTTCTTCGTCATTTCATTCGTTGCGTCTTCGAGCAAAAGTTCAAATGAAGCCTGAAAAATTATTAAAAACTTTTACACCAACTTCATCACAATCAAAAGTAACGATCATTATCCGCAGCCACACCTTTGGACTATTTTTGCATTTATTCAAACACTTCTTCAAACACTTTTACACGCAACGCCCTCCCTCCTCCCCCTCCCTACACCAACCATGTTTTCTTCAAAACCCTTTTGGAATGTTTATGTAAGGCTTTCGTTTCGCCGTATCTTGGCATATTTTTATTGACCCTTTAAAAAAGAGAAAACAAGACGAAGACGATTGAACATTATCAGGAGAATCAAGAGCGAGAGTTTCAGGCAAATTAACAAGTTTTTCGACGACCAAAAGTTTGCCCGTCAATGAATCAAAGGAATGAAATTTTGGAAATGTGAATGGTAAAAAATACTAAGATGGGCAGAATGGAAAAGCCTGCAGCAATGAAAATACATTCAACTCATTGAAAAGGATATGACAGGGAAATGCAGCAAAGTTGGCAACAACAAAAAAAAACTTCGACTGTATTTCCCTGATGCCAACAACTGCGTATCAAAGCAACAAAAACGAACAACTGTAGCCTACATTTATCTGCTGTGAAGGATTTACGTTGCTTTTATTTTCAATTTATTTTTTTTTTCGTAAATCCTGGCGATTTTCGTTAACAAAAACAAAAGCAAAAAAAGGATCATAATTAAATGCCGGAAGAAGAGTTCAAAGCTTCAAATTTTTAGTTGAAATGAAATGTGGCAAAGAGAAGTTAGCTCATTCACTCCCCTTGCCGATATTCCCCCTCCTTCCATCTACGCGAAGGGTTAGTCGTGAAGTCAAAGTGAATGAAAGGATGGTTTTTATCAGAGGTCAATTTTACCGGAATAAGCATCAGAAAATTTGCAGTTTTTGGGAAAATACCTTTATAAACATTACAGCCAATTAAGAAAAAAATTTCAATGCTGACATTAATCAAATTTAATAAACACTACTTTGGTAATAATTTGCATAAATTAATGTCAAATGCGGTTTTCACAACACCTCTTTTTAAGTTCAAGGCAGATCACCTTAGGAAGTTTAAGGAAGAGTGTGTGAATAGAACAGAATTATATTTCAGAAGCAGAAAAATCAATACATTTATTGCTACAATGCTACAGAAAGGGTCGCTAAAGGGTTAAGAGAATTATGTTATGCCTTCGAATATATATCACATGCTGCAAAAAAAAAGAATTAACTTTTTATGAAGATTTCTACCTTTCGTATGCCATTTTCTTGTCCAATCTCAAATTAATTATAGCGGTCAATGAAAGTGTTACCACTTTTTTTCGTAGCATTGTATAATTAAAACTGTCACACACTTACTACATTACAAAATCCTTGCCAAATCCTACAGAAGTACTTGAGAGAAGGGAATCAAAGGATCTTAATTAATTCGAGTGGTGGACGATTAACATGAAAAGTAAGATTACTCATTCCCATCCCCACCACACAAAGTCACACAAACATACTCATAAACCCACACAAACACACGTGCATAACTTCCCACATTCATACGCCACAAGGACGAAGAAGAACAAACAATTAGTAATGGAAGAAAATGACGCCGGCGAAGATGAAAAGCTACGTTTAGAAAACCCAAATCCTAACGCAAAGCCTAAGAAACCGTTTGGGGTGGTGGGTTGGTGATGGAACGAAGAGTAATGTCCTTGCATGATTTCTTAAGCAAACGAAGCGCGTCACGTTCTCAGCTGCAGCGCTCAAGTGTCATTTTCCTTTTCTATAATTCTCTTTCGAGCACTTTCCCCATTTTTCACCCTTTTCCTTTCCCCTCTGCATCACTTCGGAACTTTTTCACTTTTTACTCAAAACATCTTTGTTTGATTTTCTTTTTTTTTATCTTGATATTATGTCTTGTTTTTTCATTACGTTATGTTAAACATTTGCCGAGTGACAAAACGACACTGCCGCTGCAACGTGGCGCATACCATTGTCGTATCTGTGTACTCGAGAATATTCGCGGTCCTTGTTGACGTGTATCTTATTTATCTGCAGAATGCAAAAGTTTATTCTTCATTCTTTTCACTGAAATGAAAACAGCAAGCAAATCATCAGCAGCAACAACAAATAAAACGGCAACAAAAACTTCAACAACAAATGACAATGATGTCATCAGGAAGCTGATAAATGTAGAAACGGTTTTGTTGTTGTTGTTGTTCTTTTTATTCGTGTTTCACGTGCCCACAAATAAAGAGAATAACTCACGCATATTACAAGAAGGTCAAGGATTTAAGGATCAGAACAAGGATTAAATTAAGGCAAAAAACTTTTGTTATAATTTTCGTTTGTGTTCACAATTCCTTTCTCACATTTGTTCCTTTTTTCTGTCATATTTTTTGTTAAGCGCCAGTATTTCAATCGAACTCAATAAATTTTAAGTAACCTGAAAAGCTCGTAAATTTTCAAAAACAGCAAACATTGATTTCTTTTGGATTTCTCTGTGAACTAATAAAAAAGATAAATACAATAAATACTTGTATTCTGATGGTAAACAAAATTTATACACACCACAAAAACATTCAGGATTGATCAACAAAAAACATTTTGAAGCCAATAAAGTTCTTATAGCGCCTCCAAAAAAGTATTTTTTACTGATGCCTCTAATTTTAAACCTCAAAAACATAGCTTTTGATGAAGTGATCCTTGGTTTGTTTTTTATTTGGTAGGTTTAAATCAATAGAGAAATCTTCTAAAAATCAATGTAGTTTTCTAAAATACGCAATATTTTATTATTTACTTTGCATTTTCACTTTGGGCTATATTTTAAAAGGCAGCAACTTTTCAAATCTCTGCTAGTTTATGAATACTATTTCCAAAGGTTATATAATGCGGAAAATCTCATTATAAATCACAAATTCAAAAAGGCAAAAGCTTTCGGAAAGTTTCTTTTGAGGAATCATTAAATAATGTATCATCTTTTTCAATGGGATCGACTTGCTTCAAAATTTTAATTTTGAATTGTTATTTTATACGAATATTTATAGACTATATTTCCACAAAAACATCGAGTTTTGTCATAGAATTTAAATCCATCATCGATTCAAACAATGTGGGTGTGGGTGCAGCAGCTTCGTATCAGTCCTTAAACAAACTTATTTTATTGACATTTTGTCATCATCCTTCCCATTCTCTCCAATTTATTTCAACCCTTGTTTCAATATTCACTGCATCACATGTAATACCCAAAAGTGATAACAAAAAAGCTACAGATGACAAAGATTTACAAACGTAATATATTCAATTATTCTGTTTCGTAATACTATGGTTTTTACATTATTTTATTATATTTTTTTAATAAATAAAAATGCAATATATTTACATTATTTTATTTTAAAAGGATTAAAAGGACCATCTGGTGGGTTTAATTCCATAAATTCGAATAGAAACATAAATTCATACAAACAAAAATTAACGTATGTGTGTTGCATTATTTATGCATGTTTTGAATTGTGTTTCGAAACAATTTTATGATATTTTCGCAAAATTCATAATTTGTTTTTGCTTGCAATTGATAATTGGAAAATGAAAAACTATGCAGATCAATTTATGGCTGATAAATCTTTTGTGGTTCTTTTGAGTATTTGTTTACTTAAAATTCACATCTGTGCATATTGCGATAACAAATAATTTCGTGTCGTCATATAAACGTATTGTCAGCTATTTGTTTATATTGATTACCACAATTTAGGCTTTAAGATATTCAATTCTTGTATATAATGTGACAAAACTCAATCGCACTATACCCCAGAATCTATATGTTTAGAGAGAGAAACATTATTTTGATGGGATTTTTTATCGTAGAGCTAAACCAGAGATACAGTTGCGATCAATGTCTTGGTTTTGGTAACAAAATGAGATCCAGAAATTAATATTCTGACCTCATCTGAATTTTCTGAATATATTAATGAAATGATTAAATTGAATATAACTTCAATATAATTGCTAACATCGCTAGATTAAACTTCAACAAAATCAGCATTAACATCATCCCTTAAGTAAGCATAAAATAAGCATAAAATAAGCATAAAATTGCATTTAATCATCGTATCCCTTAAGTGAATAATTTTATATATCAATACTATCGACGCACTAGTGTCATCACTGTCTTCATCGTCTGTATCGTCGACGTTAACAACATCAACATTCCCAGACTGACTGACAACGACAACATCAACGTAAACAATAAATTAGAAAACAATTAGAAACAATTTATACCATTAACGGTACCGTAATTTTATTGCTTGTCCTGACGGTAAAAGAAGAGAAATGAATTGTCTAATAAGAAATTAAAAACACCCACGCAGAATACATCTGGAATAATATTTCAATGTCTACAGAGCAATTTTTAGTTAGAAATTTATTAGGTTTCACTTAGGCCGTTATTAAAAATTCGGAAATGTAGCCAAAAATGACACCTCGTCGAATAATGGGTTAAAGTTGTTGCAAGTTATACCAAAGCCAAATCCATATGTGTGAATTAAATTGAATTATCATTGTTATTTTTTTATTGCTGTTGTCGTTGTTGTTGTTGTTGTCTTTGACTGTTATTGCCGTAGATATTGTTATGGTTTCATTAATAGCAGCCAAAAGCGTTGTGTCTTTTGTTTTACAAAAATAATTGCCTTCAGCATTTTTGCTCTGAATAATTTAATTAATCAAAAACAATTAAAAACAGCGAACGTTGTTACTTTGCCTTTATAACCGCAAGGGTGAAAGCGAAAATGAATCTATGCCTCGGGGATATTAAAAATGTTCCGTCTTAGGCTAGCAATAGATAGAAAATCTACCGCGATATTGGTTCCAGCGTTATTTCAAAATAACGCAGACTCTTATGGGAATTAAGAAAAAAATAAAATATCGCTTCTGCCTCTGTTAGTGTTACCGAAAAACAGCGATACGTTCCATTTTTGGCGAGGTCGCTGGACTTATTCTTTACACTTCTGCATGGGTTTTAGTCCTAATACTCTGCTACCCGAAAGTAATCTATAGGTCAACAAATTATTTGATTTAGGAATCAAGTTCGAAAACCTGCAAATTTTTTTTTTGAAAATTTGATCGACTTTGTTATAAACTTTTTCATATAATAATTATATGAAGAAAGGAATAATCTTGAGTTTTTCAGCATTTGATCGAAGATTTATGCGATGAGATTTCTCTAAGAAATATTTAATAATTCATTTCCTCTTTCAGAAAAAACTTCCGCTTCTTAAACTCTTCTTATTTCTTTTCCCCTTTTCTCATTCATACGCTGGTCCTCTAATGTCAATCCTCCACAGCCTGATTTATATGTCGCCTATTTTTTAATAAGTGTCATTTGCGGCAAATATGAATTTCCATTCCAATTTCTTTCTTAGATCGAACCAATCTATCAATATCGATGCCTTTGTCGTGTCTTATGCAGCACACACCCTGTAGACGTAATAAAAGTAGTAGGTTTTTTTGCTTGGAATTAGTTTGTGTGCGTATTATTTGTGCTTCAGTGTGTAATTCCCGCTCGTAGAGAAATTCCATTTGGGAACCATCAATCGATTATCAATTGAATAAATTCGAATATATAAAAGAATTCCTTTTTCCGCATATTTTCGCCTAAGAAAAATTTCATCGGGGCAAGATTCTCATAAATTTTGGTCAAGTAGAACATTCATATTTCATAAGAATTATTTGTGCACACATATTCAAATATGTGCACTACTACACACACACACACACACATTTGCGTTCGTGTTTTTGTGCGTTTTACGAATGTGAATCGAAATTAAATGAAGATTTGAATTTGAATTTGCAAAAGCGAATGAATTCAGTTTTTCGTTTTTTTTCTCGTTCTCGATTTATCTTGCTTAATTTTTTTATTAAATACGAATAAATATGACTAATATGTTCTATTTTATTTGTATAAACTTTGCCAAAAGATAAAATCTGGCAATAAACTCACAACTACACTCACACGTACACCAACTTTAAACATTCCACGCACGTTCTTCATAACACACTCGTAGAACACATGCTCGCTCGTACGTACAAATACATGCCTATATTGTTTTATTATTATATTATTTACAATAAAAAAATACCTTACATTCTTTTCTTGAATTTATCGAACAAACAAACAAAAAAAAACAACCAAATTCGCATTATTTCGTAATTTGGTAAACTTTTAGGAAAGCTTTATCGGACACGTCCTCAAAATGAAATTTCGCTTCAAATATTTTATTATACAATAAATGAAAAATTTGTCAATTGAATAAGTTTTTTGTGGATTATTTTGACCCCTGGCCAAAAATTTAATTAAGTAAATTTATTGAATTGAAAATATTTGTAATCAATTTTTACATCGATAATTCGTGTTTTAATTAAAATAATAAATACGATTAATTAAAGAAATTTTTAATTGACATTATTTAATATTTATTGGTTTTAAATTCATTTTCTTTTTGTAAATTAAATTCATTTCCATTAAATTATTAATTCTCTTATGATACAATGTTGTAATTTTTATAAATCTCATTGCAAAGGGATTAAAGATCAAGAAACGTATGGATAAAAGAATAAAAAAGTCATTGCCAATAAGAAAAGATTAGACTTGAAAGTAATAAAATAATTATGCAATACGATCTATGTGCTTTCGCTGTGAGGGCGTGTGATAGCAGAGGGCACAATACCTACGAATTATTAGAGATTACAGCTGTTTTAAAATCAATCTAAATTTAATTGATATCTTAAGAATAGATTTTGGTCGAGGATATATTTCAGAGCGCTCACTACAAAACGTTGCAGACGTCCTTAAAGGGAGAATTCTATTCTATTTCTATATTCATATTCATTGAATGGGTTTTATTTGCATATTTATTGATTTCTTAATACATTTTTGTATTTTGTGCTCCACAAATTTTAGTGCGAACGTAGACAGTTATATAAACATCTTCTAGGATTTTCTGTTTTTATACCCTATACCCGAAGGGTTTGGGGTATATTAAGTTTGTTCCTCCATTTGTAACACATTAAAGGCGGTGTGGCAAGTATACGGTCTCATACGGTCTGTACGGTCCCATAGGTGTCGCTAAATTTGTTTATTCCTCTCTCAACCTAAGCGTTCATCATTGTTCCTTTTCTTCAATTTATGAAAAACATCTGGTATAATTTTTCTTTTTAGTTAATTACAGTATAAAACAATATTTAGCAAATCGAAAAACAAATAAAAAGGAACAAACAAATAAAAAGCGCAGATCCGTGAAAGGTTTCAACACTTTCTCTTACTTTTTAATAATTTTTCACTATACAGATAGCGTACAAAAACCTGAAAACCTGAAAACTAAAACCTAACTACAAACCTTACTGTTTACTGTCAGTTTATTCTTCGCTTAAGCAAGTCAGACGACGCGTTGTTAAGCAACGTCGGGTTAGTTTAGGTCTGAGCATGTATTAGTCATTGAAATTATTTATTATAAAACCATGAAAGACAGAAAGCACCTTTTCTAATTAATAAAAAAGTGTGTCTAAGGATTACTTGAATAAATAGTTGTATAATTCCAGTAAGTCAATAGAAAGACTTAATAATAAGACAAAAAAAAACGAAGTCATTAATGAAGAAAATAGAACAGTAGGCGCTCGAATGTAAGCCAAGGATGATTATGGTAAACATATGAGTGAAACTAGAAACGACCCCGATAGAAAAATTCAAATTAAGAGGCCGTGTGCGATCTTTTCTAATGGAAATTGATTAATTATTCCGACCACTTTAAAGATTCATTAATTTAGTTGCCAAAACAAACATAAGGTTCTATAAATTTTATTCACAAATCTCCACTTTGTTATTTATTCGCCTGTTATTTATTCGCCGTGTTATAAATCATACACCATCATCGTTCAAATTATTCTCGGTATTGTTAAAAAATCAAACGATGAAATATTATTTTTCGTATTGCATATAATTCTACATAATATAAAAACATTTGTTCTATCTAAACATTAAATTTTCAATTGCAGGGTGCGTACGAGGGAGGATTGGATCTAAGAAACCTAAGAATCTAAGAAACCATATTTTCGCTAAGACCACTTTGAAATTCGCGCTTAATGAATTGGAGCTATTAACAAGAGCCATCAGTGTGTTGCTGACGGTTAATCGTCAAAAATTGTAGCCATTGTTTTACTGGCGGAAAAAGAGACATTGGATTTTGAATTTTGAGGTAGCTCCAAACCTTCATTGCAGCAACGCATGTGACCTTGCTCAATTTGGGATCCATAATGGTGGTACCACTTTTGGGAGTTCCCTCTTCTAACTTTTTCTCTCTTTCTTTTTTTTTCTTCTTTTACATCTGTAACCTCAAAACGAGATAAATGACCTTCATTAATACTAATCAGTACTCAGAAAACATTGAATGCTCCTCGAAATGTCTACAATAATTTCCTGTAATATTTTTTGTGGCATATAAATATTCTATAATAATAAATAATGACATATCAATGAGTTATATAATAATAATATCATAAGTATATAATATCATATTAATAATATCATAAGTTTACTCACTTGAGATAAGAAGAATGTAAGAGATTAATTCTGAAATTGTAAAAAATGAGGAAATCATTATAAATTTATTAAATTTTATAAATATATAATATATTAAATTTTTAACTTTAACAGTTTACTAAAAATTGACGATTTCATTGAGAGCATTAAATTTAAATATTGAGTTAATTGATTATAATCAAAGTCGATAATGAATGCTCTCGGGAACACTATTTCCATATCTCTAAACCAAAATTATCGAATCGTAAAAAATATATATACATTTAACAATATCTAATCAACCATAATTAAATTAATTCACTGCCAGTGAAGCATATCAAAACCACGAGCATTATCAATAGCCATCATTCTGTTATTCACAATCGGGGAGGCCATTACGAGTATCCAGCAGTTAATTTACGCTGATTCTGACATTATCGCTTACGATGCGGCGACCAATTACTACCATACCTTGCCAATTCAACTAACCGCCACTCGACAATTTAGTGTCACTCATTGATTTATCGATTGTCAACATTCTCGAGAAAAGAAAGTGAAAAACAAAAGCAAACGCTAGGGTCGCCTTTTCATTTTCCCTTCATACCCTACACCCGAAAAGGGAAGAATACTTTAACTATCCTCTCTTTATAATTAAAGAAAGCGTGACAGCTGCACCAGCGGGATTGCGATTTAGAATTCTCTTCTGGATCGATTTGAACACATCAATGGTAAATCACATTTATTATAGAGAGATCTTTAGTTTTCCTTTATAACCCTGGAGCCTCTCAATTATAGAACAGGTGATATAAATAGCGTCCCAATAATGAGATCGGAAAAGACTCCAAAGGAAAAAATATATATTTGTAGAAAAAATGATGTAAATATCGGTAAAACATTTTATATGGAACCCAATCCAACATAGACTCCTCTATAGGGTAAAACAATGAAAAAGCTGAAATAAGGCTGGATTGTTTCTAGAGTACATTTTGACTTTTTATGGTCTCAAGTTCACGTTTGGGCAACTACAAGACATTCACTACTTTTAATATAATTGTGACACATTTCACTGTTATTTTACTGTTATATTACATTATTGTGCAAAAAATGTCACAGATTATATAATTTTATCATAAAAAATGATCCACCCTTATGCATTTTTCATAATCGATTCGAGATTTTACAACAAATGTAGGGTGTAATGGTTTCGACCGTACCTTCGCTTTTAGTTTATTTCTTGCTGGTTTATCATATCTCTGGCAAACGTAATAAAGGTATGTCATTATATCACTCTGTCTTCTTTGCCAAACAACCGATAGTAAAGACGATGAGGGTAGGTAATGAGGGTTGGAATGCGAGAATATATCGTCACCACCAATCTCTTCATGGTCGATAAAAGTTTTACGTTGTGGCTATTATTTGATTTTTCAAAGGCTTAAATAATAAGGGTCGTCTGAAACTATTCGTCTGTTTGATTTTGATGGGGCAAAGGGATAGGCAGAGGGAGAGGCAGAGGGAGCAAAGAGAGACAATGTCTCACCAATATAAATTTATGGAAAATATGCTCGTTTGATGGAGACAACCTTCATTCCTCGAGAAAGCCGTTTGTCTGACAAATGACGAAAACTTTAGAGACGTATCATTACTATTAAATAAATATTTGCGCTATTCAATCGAAAATATATGCCAGGAAATTCTTATAAAATTTATGATTTTTTGTATTTGTTTCTTCATACTAGTGCGGTTCTGAATTACAAAATTTGTAATAACTTCTCGTCATATTTCTTTTCGAGTATTTGATCGGCTATATTTTCTTGGTTTATTTTACTTTTCATTCAACATCTTCACATTTTTTCCTGCCAATTTTTTCAATTTTTGTGTTATTTCTTCTCAATGGAATAATATTTTTCGACGTACTTGAATGAATTGAATCCACCTCTCAAATTCTTTTGTGGGTCAATTTTTTTCGTCTTTGTAATGGTGAAGATATTTATTTATCACGATTTTTTTCCTTGATTCTTTTCAAATCGTACCTTGAGTTTTCGTTATTTCCTCTATTTATTCTTGTCCTTTCCGCCAATCCTAAAGAAACGAATATTTTCTCTAAACGGGTGCCTTTCTTTGATCTTTGATCATATCTTTAATGCTCCTCATTTATTTTACACGGCTTATATGCGTTTTTTTCTCATATTTTCAAGTGGCGAAGAGAAATTCTCTGCCAAGAATTTATTTTTTACAACGTCGTAACTTACGACTCGTAAGTAATCATACTCAATCATACTCAAAACGCAGGTGCTCTTATAGGTGGAGGTTATTGAATCTACAATTCAATATCAGTTATGTTGGCATCTTTATTTGATTGAATGATGTATTGAATTGAAGGATGTATTGAATGATTTAGAATTTTCTAGAAATTGAAATAAATATTTTTGTAGAAATTTGAGAGACTAATTCAAACTTTAGGTCAAACCAAAACCATTTAATCAAGGAAAAATACTATTGATAATAAAACCCTCGCATTAACGATTAAATCAGCCTGATACATTTATTAAAACTTTAATATTCAATATGCGCAGTCCTTTTACATTAAAAAATATTTTATTTAACAATAAACTTATAAGTAAAATAATTATAATGAAACTGAGTCACAAAAATCTCGACCAATTTGTTACTTCCGCCTCAAGCGTTCTTATTTTTATAATACTCTTCTTCTACATCGCACCTTCCTTTCTCTACAGCTCTTTTCTTAAACCATCTATTTTGTCTTCTACTCCCCTTCCTCTTATTTTTCACAAAAGCTACAAATTTTTATATAAAATTAGTAATAAAAAAAGCCATATTGCGTAGTAACGTTGAGTAAAATTGAGAATAATTAAATTTATATCGCGGTACGTAAAAACAAGAATATTATGAACAAGGATTAATATAAATATCGCGCATATACATTAAGTCGCCGCACAACAGCAATTAATGATTAAAAGCCATAACCTCTTGGGGTAATAAAATGTTTACAAATAGAAAACGCTAATATTTGGCGAATGTAATTACAATCAATCTTAAATTTTTCCAGAATGATGGATTTATTTAATAGAAATAATAATAATGAAACATAGAGAAATATAAATAAGCTCGAAAATTCAAAAAATTCTTTGGAAAAAATATTTAAAATCTTTGAATAAACTGTTTTTATAAAATAAAATGTTTACAAATAGAAAACGCTAATATTTGGCGAATGTAATTGCAATCAATCTTAAATTTTTCCAGAATGATGGATTTATTTAATAGAAATAATAATAATGAAACATAGAGAAATATAAATAAGCTCGAAAATTCAAAAAATTCTTTGGAAAAAATATTTAAAATCTTTGAATAAACTGTTTTTCAAAAATGTCGAATAAATCCGTGATAAAACGTCTCAGAGCCTTCTGAACCTTCTGAAGAAGCTAAAGGAAACAAAGATCAGAGCTTAAAAAAGGAGCAGCTATTCAAAGGATTTTTGGTTTAAAAGAAAACTTTTAACTTTCATTTCTAGAGATACAAGCTATCATTTTCATTTGAACCATAAAAACAAAACTTAAAAATTCAGGGAAGGCTTCCCACTTTTATTAAAAATAGATTCAAAATCCTTGAAAAACTTATTTTTAAAAAATATTCATAAATCTGGGATAAAATTTAGATAATCCTAAATATCCTTTAAAGGATTAAAGAGCAATTAAATGGTACTGAATAAATTCTTGCCAAGAACGTAAGTCCAAACTGACTTCTTTTTAAAGTGAAATTTAACACTTAATTTAAGAACTTTGTTTTGTAAAAAAACCCAAATAAAAGTGTTTTTTAAAGAGTTTTTTTAAACATATGGGACATCTTGTGGGAAACACAATAAATTTTGAAATAAATTGGGCAGATAAAAAATTTTCAAAATAAAAATTTGGAAATAATTATTTTATAATTAGCTTCATAACTGTCTTCCACAAAATGAATAGACGTTACCAAATAAAACTTTAATTAATTAATAAAACCGGCATTTTTATTAATCGCAAAGCATTTATTTAAAATAAAAACGAAATTAATAACCAACGTCTTCTTCCTCTTATTATTATTCTTCTTCCTCTTATTATTCAACGTCTTCTTAAATTATTTATGAAATAAATCATCTTATCGTTATAATCATCTTTAATTGTAATACCTTTGTTATATCTAGATGTTATATTAGCAATATTCTGTAAATATTACCCTCCTATTTATATAAAAAGCGTTTCTTTAATTGCTTTGACCTCTCATCAAGGTAAAAGCAATTTCGCCTGGAGACCTGGATCTGTGTTAGGGGCTTTATCGACCGCATTAAGTTAATCTGAAAATCCACATGCTCGCACAACAGCCTTCGAAGCTCGCGCGGGAGCATTTTCATGAATTTTCATATTTGCCGGAAGTCAACAAACCTAAATTCTTTGATTCTTTCTCGTGTTCTTATGGTTTCATATGTCTTGGCGAACCACGTCATTAAAATTCCCTTGAGACCCACAGCACCATGGGCATAACTAAAGGAATGACTTCGGGTATTTGAAACGGCGCGAGTACCCTTTTTGTGCCACTGCATGGATTCTCTCTATATCTGACGTTGGTAATAATAAACCCAAAGTTCATTTCCACTAACAATTTCATTGAAAATACTCGATTGAATTCCACCACAACTCTGTAAAGCTTCTCTGTTTGACTATTCTTCGGAATGGTCGTGTTGATTAATCGAGGATCGTTAACGAAGGATAAGGCGTGAATGAATAGCATATGAATTTCAATTATATCCCTACTTTATTATAATGAAAAAGCTGAAATGCAAGTGTTAGCAAAACACCCCGACAACGAGAACACATTACGCGCATCTCGTAAACTTTTCTTCCTAATATGACACTAACTATCTCTATAACTCTCCCAGAATCCGGACCGAATGTTTTTAATGCAGATATCTTCTGATTTAAGGGTGTTTATTCAATTATATTCTACTAGAATTTTGCCACTTTTTTGTAATATTTTAAAACAACTCACTCACAAAACACAACTAAAATATATTTTGGTTTCCAGATAAAAAAATATCTACTGAAAAATAAAGATTTGCGCATTATAACGAAGACTATATTTAATTATATTTTATTTAAATTTGCAATTTTAAAGATAGCAGTATTGAACATATTTTTATCGATAGATATATTTTAGCTCGCTTATTCAAAATAGCTGAAGGAGAGCATCTTAAATTACTCGCGAAAACTTAAAATTTTCACAGTAAAAAAATCTCACCGTGAAAATTTAAAATTTTCACAAACAATTCAAGATACTAGCCTTCAGATATTTTTTTGTACAGAACTAAGATGACAATTAAAAATGAAAAATGAGGACTAAGCATGAAGGTGTGATATGTTCCGGAAACCTCGAATAATTCTTAAATCATTTGTACAGTCTTCAAGAGGAAGCGTGTATGCGTGCACAATGGTATAACTCAAGATTTAGTTTATGATTATCAGAACTCTCTAACGAAGATTAAAAAACATTAAAGCTAAGGATTAACTCTTTAGAAATTTCAAAACAACTTCTAGGCAGGACTATTATGGCTGTATCAGAGACTGGGATGGGGTATGAGCGTAAAACTAAAACGTCTACATTCAGAAGAAAAATGAAGGCATAGGATAGCTTTAAAGAATGAATGGATAAGTTAAGGAAAAAAAATTGAAAAAAAAATTAAAAACGAACTCTTAAACAATTCAACTGCATAAATTATTTCAAAACTCCAACCGTCTGAAGCGTGAACAACCTACTTCTGCTTCTTCACCACCATCCTCTCATCCTTCTCCCCGCCAATCTCTTGATCCATCATCATATCCTCATACTACTTGACCTATTATTCCATTATTTTCATTATATAACATTTTTCAAAGCTGTGGGAAAAAGTTGTTTTTTTCAAAACTATTGAGAGAATTGCGGAAAATGCAGGTTTAGCAGTCGTGACGGTAAAGGCATGAATTTCTAGCTTGATTCTCGCTCGAAGATACATAACTCGATGCAGTGCCGTAGATAGGATGCGATGGTGCAAATTTGGCACAATGAACTTTAGAGAATGTTGGGGAAAAAACAATAAAAACACAAAATGAAAACAACAATAGTATACGAAGACAGCAAAAAACAACAACAGCAACAACAACAACCACAACGGTTATTGATGGTACTAGTATTCAAAAAATGTTGGCAGCCTCCGTTATTTTGGCAAACAGCCAAAAAATAGTAACGTTATTTGTTTCCCAACACAAAAGACGTCGCCGCAGCAGCAGAAGCCGCCGTAGAAGTGAAAACTAAAACCAAAAACAACAAAACGAGCAAAATCAAATACAATAAAAAACGAAGAAGGGGAAAGATACTCGTGGAGCTAGTAGGGGGAGACAGCCGTATTTTATGTTGATTACAACAACTACAACGACAAGAATGAAAGATAGTAAGCGGCGTTGCCAACTAATGACAATCGGCTTTAATCCGCTGAAATTCTAAGAAAATCCTGTAGTACCGGAGGGGGGGATAGAAAGAGAAGAAAAATATATAAAATATAATCAAAATGCATTAGGTATATACTATATGTATATATAAAAATATTTACACATACCCGCATACCCACGCTCATCACAGATAAAAATACCAGAGAGAGTAGTAGTAATGAAAAGTTCGCAATGATGCCGAAAATAGTCGAGCAACTTTCTCACAAAAGCCTATTTCACACCACTCCCCATCCCACCCGTTAAAATTGTCCAACAACTTATCTTTTCGAAACGCTGTGGAACAGTCTTTGGGGAGGATGATGAAAGAACCTTTGGAGCAATAGGTCGGATGAAATGGCTAAAAATTTTCAGAGAAGAAAAGTCTCCACAGAGACGTTCAAGTAAAAACGTGCCAGGTAAAAATGTTAACAATGACATGACCGAAGGTCAGACAGCCTGTACCGCTTACGTGGATACTAAAATGATATTTACAAATGAAAGGAGAAGGAAATTTAAGGAAAAATGTTCTAATTAATCCCCGTTAAAAAGTAATCCCCACAAATTCCACTGAAGGTTCTCAAACCAAAAAAATTTAGTTTTCTCTACCACCTCGTTATTCTAGCAGGAAACGCTGATTTTAGCCATCATAGGTCAGGAAACCGCACCAAATGTGACAGAGGGGAAGAACGCGATGGGTATGTTTTGCCGAGAAATATTTCCCGCAGCACTTTGGTCAAATATTTGCTCCTGTCATCTATTCATTCTTAATAGCGGAAGACCACACCCACTTTTGCAACTAAGAAATAACTCGGAATGGCCAACTAGGGATTAAAATAGAAGACACTTCAAAAATGAACCCATAGTCGATTGAATCCGGTGATTTAATGTAAAAAGTGAGCAATACTGCTCCGACTTCACTAGTTTTCAATGGTAATAAGTTTATGAAGGTAGACAACATTGATTATAAAAAAAAATAAAAATAGATAAAATTATAGATAAAAATGGGTAAATGTATAAGACGAATGATTAACACTTTTACAGGGTCACTTTTACTTTTTCGGCAAAAAAGTGATTTTTTGTTTCGTTAGTTGCTTTTAATTTGGATTGCCACGTGGGCTTATTGTAATACCTCTAAGGATAAATTCATCACTTCGAACTGACGAACTTTGAACTACAAAACTCTATCGAAAATAGCAAAAACTTACGTAAATGAAAAAAATGTGAGTATTTTAAAAACAATACACAAAATGCAAAAAATAAAAATCATGCTCTCTTTCGTTTCGACAAATTTTCTCATCACTAGAAAGCCATGGGTGGTTACTCCTTAGAAGTGTTCACTGCATGAAGGAAGTCATATCCTTTTCCTTGATCTGAGCTATTGATCTAGCGCTCATCTTGTGATACAATCGTTTGGTAGTCGCCGTAGTGGTCGAAGCAGTAATGGGTGGGTAGTGTTGGCTGGTGGGATAGTTGTGACTTATTGGATTGATGTTGTTGGCTGCGCTATTCTTCTATTTTTTTCTTACTTCTATCGTAACTTCATCTAGGTTTTACCTAAAACGGAAACTATTGATTTTACCTTCAAGCCGAAATTCTTGATTCTACTTTCTTTTTATTCTTTCATTATAATTTTTATTTAAAGCGAAAAAGTTTTTTTTAAAAATCAAAAAAAAAAAAAACAAATGAATGAAACTGTGGCAACATCATGATTCTTTACCCTTATCCTTTTAAAACTTTTCTTCCTTAATGTTTTCCCCTTCGCGTCAGCGGACGAATTTATTTAAATTTCGTTGTAAAGAAGGGACAAACAAAGAGAGAAAAGTTTGAAATTTCATACGATTTTTTTCCCATTAAAACAACAAATGAATGAAGCGACTGTTCAGCCGAACTAAACCAAACGGACCACTCATTCTAATCAATGGAATAACTTAACTTCTTCCCGAACCGTGCTACCCCCTAACCATGTACCAACCTGTAATAAATTACAAGCAATTGGACTGAACGTGTTCGAAAGCTTTTCATGTTCGCATTGAGTAATCTCCGTTAGGACTGTTTCTTCAGGGCACCTGAATTCCCTCGAATTCAGGGCCTCGGCTTCCCACCACTTTATGCAAAATCGACAACTACTGACTTTCGTTAACTACATGATGTATAACAGTTATCGCTAAGTATTCCTCTTCGTCTAACTTTGAATCCGTAACAATGTCATTGCCAACAAAGCAAACTCTAGATTCAAAGTTCAAGAATACGGGCAGAGTAAAGAAAATGAAAGAAAAATAAATAAGAGGAAAGGTATCATAATTAACTCTGTCAAGATTCGCGGAAGTTTTGATATTTAGTGATGAAGTTTTAGTCTGCGGCAATAAAGGGTGTTGAAAATGATGGTTTGCGGTTGTCAAGATACTATACAGATTATGCAGATACAATTTCAAAGTAAAGAGAAAAACAGTGAAAGAAAAAAACCAAATTTTGTTATTTCTTTACGAAATCTCAGCGAGCGTTGAGCAAATAAAGACCAAAACAAAAACACTCACGCTGAAATTTAACGGTAATTAATTAAAATTTTCGTTAAAAGTTTTAATGTGTTTTAGCAAATTAGTCCGTTGTAATTAATTTGGATTTTTATATTTCACTTAACACTTCCTGATGATGCTTTTTTATGCTTTTATTTTCATTAATTAAATGAAAATATTCGCACTTTTTAATCATTAGTTTGAAAAACTTTTTAACACTTTTATTTTTCTTCATAAACTTCCATTTTTAAAAATTTATTTATTGATAAATTTTTCATTAGCATAAATTCTATTAAAGGCATTTTATCTTTTCTAACTGAATGTTTTTTCGCTTAAAGTTTGACTCGAATAATCCAAGGAAAATCCTTTCATGTTGGTTAAATAAGAGCAGTTTTTAAGACTGCTATAAAGTGAAGGCTTTTGATTGATATTTAGTCCTTTCTGTTCTCAAAATGCAACGGATTCAAAGAAGATTTCATAATCAGTTTTCTAGGGCTGGGGTGGCGATAAATGGTTCGACGTGTTTACATTGTCTGCAGAGTTGAGAATATATAATAATGTGAACGAATGTTCACTCTTTTTTAATTCGTTTAGTAATATATTTTAGAGTCTTTAGTATTCAAAGCGGCAAAGTTTGATTTGGATCGGCTTTATAAATTTTTAGTAATATTTAAAAATGTCATTAATACCTTACGCGTGGCTTGTTTTATTCCATTTCAACAACGACCCGCTCTTATTTGAAAACTCTTTATTAAATAATAATATAATAAATAATAAATATCTATGCTTAAAATTTCAACTTTTTCGTGTATAATATAGTTTTTTAAATATTTCAAAATTGGAAATATTTTTTGCGTTACCGAATATAAAACAATAAAATTGCTATGCATTATTCCGCATCGTAAATGCATTTATTGCTTCGTTGTTTGCTCCAACAACTTGCTCAATTTTGGTTTTCTTCAACGATTTCAAATTTTTCTAACGTTTTATCGAATCAATTCAAACCATTTTGATGGTTTTTTATGACATTCACTTACAATCTTGTGTTTCCCTTTCTTACTGTTTTCCTCCACGCGTTTCCTTTATTTCCCCCTACCCTTCTCATTCCATCTTTCCGTCATTCTTTCGTGCTCTTTTTTATTTTCCTTTATTTTCATTTTTATTTTTATTGTAAATTTAAAACAAATTGTCCTTGATGGAATAAAGCTTCATTTTATATTTGAATACGCTCGACGACAATATAAAATGCAAATACAACAAACATTATATGCTATACCTAAAATGATGCAGGATACCAGAAGAGAGATAGAGGATGAGAAAGATGGAGGAGGAGGAGTAGGATTTGGTGAAAAGAGGAGATTGCTTAGTGTGGGGAGTATGCGTTCTCCGCCCTTCTGGTACCCACTTAATATCTACATTCGTAAGCGTTTCATGCATTCATTATACATGAATATAAAAAGTATATCGTTGTTATCTTCTTCCCTCTTCCTTTTATTTTTATAATATTTTTTAAATTTTTTTTGCGTTTGTTCACAAAACATTCTTGGCTGCCTGAATTTTTTAACGAAAATGTTTTACTTGCCTTCCTTCTACTTCCCACCCTCCCCCATTTTTTCACGCCGTAAAACCACTCTCACGATTTTTGTTTTTTTTTTTTGTTATTCAGTTTGAAGAATGTAAAATAGAATTTGTTCGATTTTATTTTCGAGTTAAAATTTTCAAAAAGTTTATTGACATAAAATTCTATCAAGTTATCAATATAATGCTTTCCATTCTATTAGAAATATTTCAATCACATCCTGGTTCATATAAACCCCTTTTCCTTCGTCTCATGTTACGAATTTTTTTTTTGTAAAACTCTTTTATAAAACCTCGATATTTATATTCCTGAACATTTACAAGAATAAGTAAAATATGAAAATATGTAGCAAAACGGTGTTTTAGGTCAGTAGCGTATTCCATTTAATCTTTCAATTTTAAGGAGGCGAAAGAAATCACAAATCTATACAATATTGTGAGAGTTCCGAAAAAACAAAATCCCGAATAGCCGCAAATCCCGAATGACAAAATCAAAACTGACTAAATTTCATTATGATGATTAAATCTTGAACCGACCAAATGCTAGACATAAAAAATCCAAAATTAAGGCACTAATTAATGACTTAATTAATTAATTTATGGCTTAAAAATCTCTAGCATTAATTCTACCATTTTATGGCTTTTCGAAATTTTGGAGATATTTATCGTTTCCTGATTTTGCATTTCGAGATTTTGATGGCCTCGCCCCTTTTCACTGAAATAATTTTTGTGCTCATTTATCAAGGTCTCCATTACCCATCCTCATCACGTTATTATGGCAAAGCAAAAACGTCAACTGTCATTAAGTCAGCTTTGATTACCAAAAACGGATTATAAAAATCCATTTGGAGAATGAATAATTAAGAGATCGTTTGACTGAAGTGACGTAGAATAATTTTATCGTTGATTTTTATTTCAAAAAAATGAACGTCAGTCGCAGTAAAGACGTCACTATTTGAATGTAACTAGCATTTCCCTTCGTACATATTTCCTGATCTTTTCAAACTTTTCCCTAATTTCTATCGCTGTAACCTGTCACTGTTATGCTGAGTCCCTTCTCGCATCTGTTATTATCTCGAGCTCCATCTCTGTCATAATTTTGAACCCTCTTGTTGAAAACAGGAGTAGAGACTCATCACCTACCACCCCACCCACAAACTCCGAGCCCTTGATGCCCATTTGTTTAAACATTAAACCATTCAACTGTTTCATATTTTATTCAAAAAATACTTGTCATTTGTTTTTGCAATTGTTTGGTTTTTCTTTCTTTTTTTTCTATCTTTCTCTTTCTTTTTGTCTTCCTCTCTCTTTCCTTCTCCTAAATGCATTCGCATTAACATTGCCATTTGAATTTTTCTGTCATGTTTCGTTGTCAACATGGATTTATTTGGAAATCGACGTTAAATCATGAAATATGAGGAAATTCCTCCTTACTTGAGCTTATCATCGCCCCCTCCCCCGTCTCCTACCAAAAAAAAGAGATTGAAATAACTCGAGAAGGGAAAAATCTCGTAAACACACTTTTCATTGAAATACTTTTTATCAATTCAATTTGAAGACATGAAACAAATCTTATTTATATTTAGATTTTATTTATACGAGATTGCATTTGGTTTTTTTATGAAGGTTTTAAACTGAATAAAATGAACATTTTTTGAAGAAGGAAAAAAGAAAAATAAAACGTGTAGTAGTAGAAGAAGAAGAAGAAAAATTACTCCTAATAATGTATCTGAAGAGGTTGGTATGAGAATAACTTAATAAAGTATTGTTGTTGTGAAGCATAGTTTATGGTTTTAAACTATTTCTACTTGGCTACCATCACCGCTATTTCTAAAAGCACTCTTTTTTCAAGGATTCCATAATAGTTACCTCCCAATAGAAACTCCTAAGAGGTCTCAGAAAGCTCCTTTTCACGGAATTATTGTGGAATCTACACGAATCTCCTTTTAATAGAACCTTCATGAATCCTGAATTTTTTGAATTCCTCAAACAAATCCTTTTTAATTTTAGTAAAGATTTTCCAGAATTGTTTATCAATTTTTTTTATTTATATATTCAAAAGGATTTTTGTGAAAAAGCTTTTTCCTCACTCATTCCATCACCAACCAATCCACACTCTTTCGTAACCCTTGAATGTGGTCAAATGTATGCTATAGGTCAATAGTACAAAGCACTTTTTATGGTGTATGTGTATGTATGTATGTGTATAGTGTTTGGCGAGAACGGATTCACTGAATTGTCTGTTTTTGTAAATTAGTTTTTCATTTTTTGCTACTTCCCTTTTGATCCATGCGGTCATTCTATGAATATTCAGTAAGAAAAAAGGGTAACCGGCAGCTGCGTTTTAACAATAAAATATTTTAATTTATTAAAAAAATATTTTCATTTCTGAATTCGATAGAAACAGCTGTGAATGGTGCAGGAGTAAAGACTGATGAGCTTGTGAAAAATTATTCATCGCCACAAAGCAGTTTAGATTATATTTATTGAATTATGTAATAATATTGAAATATATATAATAAAAACCAAATATATATTTATTTGTTTGTTTATAAAAAAATTGCTGACGGAAAATTAGGCAACTGTTACGGATCTGTTCCTTTTTAATAAAGTATTTTAAATTTGATTATAATATTAGTCACAAACATAAACAAAAAAATTTTCATTCTTCCTCAAAGGAGCTTTTTTAGGGTATTTCCAATATAAGTTACAATATAGTTTACGTATTTCCAATATAAAGACATTTTGCTCAACTATTTCTCATATCCATTTCAGACAGTCAAAATCTTTATACAATTTAAATTAAATATTCAAGAAGGGACGCTAAGACAAATTTACAATATGTCAACCCTTTTCAAATTTTGGTTTATCTTCAAAGAAAAACTGTTCTTAAATCGATACCGCAATCAAAATCCATTCAAAACAAATTTTGTCTATAAGGGCTGTTTGACTGTGCCCTTGATCATCCAACCTACATTCCGCCCCCCCCCTCACGCAATTGTAACGATTACTTTTGAAGATATCTTTTTTTTTGCTTTAAAATCTCATGAAATGACTCTTCAAGAGAACCGTTTCAAGAAACCGAACACAGACGTTTATGTCGTTTCGAGTGTAGACAAGTTTTGTCCCATTGCGAAAATCAGACTAGGCTGAATCAATACTTTTAGTTCTTCGTTCCGAATTCGTAATATTTTAATGGTGTTACTACTGTTATTACGAATATTAATAATTTCTCACATACTATCAGTTTGGACACTCCTTTGCGATTGGAGTTGTTATTTTTACTTTTGTATTGTTGTGACTTTAGTAGTGCTTGTCGACGTTTGCCATAATATTTGGTTAACTCCCATAATGGAGTTACTACTAGAGTTTCGACATTAAGTTATTCTTTTGAAACAAAATACTTGATAATATCTGGAACATCTAAGCAAGATAAATATTTTGAAGACCTCGATAAATCACATAAAAAAGTTTTAAATCATTTCAACAATTTTCGAACATCAAATAAATGCACGACACATATTTGATGCATTGAAAAAAATTCATAAAATTTGAAAAAAAATATGAGTTTCTCAGATATTTTTCCTCGGCAAAGAAAGGAATCTTTCTTCACAAAGAAAAGGAAAGGAATTGTAAAGAAAAAACCTTCAAAAACTTTTCAACAAACAGAAAATTAAATGAATAGATAGATGAATGAATGAAAGGATAGATGAATGAATGGCTGACTGAATGAATGAATGAATGGAAGAATGAGTTATAAATAAATACATAAGTATTATGAATTGCTTTGAATGCCACGCGACAGACGAGGGTGGGGGGATGAATAGATAGGGAGCGTAAGGAAAATCGGTCGTCCAAAAATAGAAGATTATTTTTTTATTTCATTCTTGATGAAAACGTCGAATGACGATGATTGAAACGTCGTTACTTTCAAACAATGTTATTATGCTTGTATTACTATAAGATTCAAATATAACGTTTTATGTATTTATATAGGAATGTATATTCGACTTGTGACATCGCTATGACAACACAAAATAAATTTATTTAAGTCCTTCCCGAATAATTACTTCTAGAAATTCTCTATTTAAAATATAAAAAAACACATACGTATATAAAAGAAAAAGCCCCCTACGATGAAAACTGTCAAAGCTGATTCAGGAATACTGCCTTCACCCCATACAAAGCAGTAAAAGGGTATGTATTGCTATTTAGAAATTTTAGTTTTTCTTTTCTTTATCCTTCTTCTTCATCCTGCCTTCATTTGATAACCTTCAACTTTCAGAAAAATATCTCATTCTTTCAAACCATTCATTTATGTTTTACTACTTCATTACAATCGTATTATATCTTTTTTGTAGGTGCTAAAGCATTTGTGCCTCGTTTATTGTCATCTATTGTCCTAGGTCAAGGGTCATTGGCGATGATAATCAAATATATTTTATTATAATGTTCATGCATAAATAAGAAAATCGTGAATAAAGCAAAAAAAGGACATGCCAATAACAAAATGTAAATGTAATTTTATTTGAGACAATTTATTTTTGTTACTTCCTACAATTTGTCGTAAACAAATGGATCTACGATTTATGACTTGATGAAAAATAACAGCTACAACAACAACAACAAAACACTCAATGTAATAATAGCATCCGTTAATAATTCCTTTAAAGATAAAAAAACACACACACACACAAATATGGATCTAATACTCAAAAAAGAGATTTTGCTTTTGATGAAGTGGTTGCTTTTTTGTATTCTCGATGGCTGGACCCTCAAAATGACAAAAAGGAATTGGTGCTAATGAAAAAAAGATTATTCTAATATTTATTCTAAACCGATTTTTAACATTTCACTAATTGTTTTGGTTCGCCACATAATGCGTTTCTAACTTCTGACCTTTTCTGTACAAAAGATCAGGCCTTGTTGTAAAGTTCGATATTATCACACGAGGTAAATTTTCACTACAAAACAAAGAAGCAAACAATGGATTAGACCTCAAAATTTCAATTATCTTGATTGTGATTCCTTTTTCTGATTGGTTTGCAATTGCTTTGATTATTTTTCTGTATTAGTTTACGGGATATCGCGATTATAACATCTAGCCTTTTATATATAAAAATACTATCGTTTCGCAAAGTTTGTGATTATGCCACGAGGTAACTTTTATTTATTTTTCCTCCATTAAAAACACATTACCTTCTGTTTCAGTACCTGAGGTCTTCACCTCAAAGCATAAGAAATTAACAAAGTACTAAATAGACTATAGACTAAAAGGTATCACGTTTTCTGATATATGGATTTCTGGATATAAAAAACCACTTCTTTTATTGTTTGAGACTGGACCACGATTATGTTAACGTATATTACATTTTCCCGATTTCAAATGTTTAAATTTTCATCGAAAAAGCAAGCAAGAAGTAAAGAATTGGACTTCAAAAGTCTCAATATGTTGCTTCCAATGGATTTTCTCACACTCATATACACTGAATTTAACGGCGCATAAGTTCTCAGTTAAAATCCGAATTTAATGGATAAGTAAAATATTATTTAAAAATTGGTGGGAGGCCTCAATCGAATTAGTAAAATTAGTTTCAGTTTCGTTCAAAACACATGAAACGCATATTCACATCTGGTTCCGTAATTTATTCCACAAACCGATTTTTCAGTCGAAAACAAATTTTTAGAAATCAAATTTAAACTTTCTGGCTTAACATTGTTTATTAATTATTTAATCAGTAATTGCTAGTGGATTTTCCTACGGATTAAGGTATTATTTTCTTAATATCAATTTCGTTCGTACAAAACGTTAATCGCTTTCTAAAAAAATTATAAAAAAATAATTATTTAAATGAAAATATAAACCTACGAAAAAGTTATTACAAACCGATTAAAGTAATATTAAAATTAGAGGAAGAAAAAAGAAGAAGAAGGGATTTTTTGAATTAAGAAGACCACTCGTTCTTGGCGGTAAGGGCAAATGATAATGAAACCGGGCAGAGGCAGAATGGTATCATAAGAAAAACCAAAAATCTTATACTCCATCACGTACCACCGAAAACTGGGACAATTTACCAACGATACTACTGATGCTGATGCAGCTGCATTGATTTTGGATCGTTGCCAAGCAATGGAATTATTGCTGAATTTTGGCATTGGCTACTGCTGCTGAGTCGACAAATTTATTGTAGAACCAACGGGTAGATTCAGTCTTCGTTCATTGAATTTCTTCAACGGAATTATCATTCGATGTTTTACTGCCTGAATGAATGACGTATTGGCCCTAAATGATACCAAACTTTTGCTTTAAAATACAATTGGGTCAAGTGTCATCAAGCTTTTGAAATATGAGATACAAGCAGTATTGTGAATTATATTACCACGGACGCCCACTCCCTTTAAGAACGTTCACCCTTCTACTTTCTTTTAGTTTCTTTTATATTGAGAAAATTATTTAAGAATTAATGGATAAGAATTTATTCGTGGTCTATTTAAATTTACTACCAGGATTTGCCTCCAGGAATTGTTCGACTAAGTTTTGGAAAAAGTGTTGGTAAAGTTTCCAAAAATCTCTCTAAATCTAGATTAGATTATAACCGTTTGGACTTATCCGCAGTTTTCAAACTTTCATAACTTTTAAAGAGCTTTGTGTGTCACTGATATCGCATCAATGTTTTAAAGAGTTTACCACCTAGCGAATAAGTAGAGGCGGTGCGAGGCAGTATCCATCTTGGAGGTTGTGTAACTTGATTCAAAATTATGTATTCTTCTTCCTCATCATCATCATCTTTTTTCTCACTTTTAAAGCGCGTAGGAAAACGAGTGGGTTACATTTATTTATAGCATGGACATTAAAAACATTCTCTGATGTTTTCATAAAAAGAATTCCGTAAAAACAAAAGATCTCAAAAGATAGAAGTAACGAAGGACGCCGAAGGGTGAAGGACGGGAAGAAAAAAAATTAAAAATGCATTAAGTGATGCTCCAAATTGTTAGATTCTTACATAATTTGTGGCAGAATAATTTCGAGAGAAAGAGATTTTTAAATGAAAATACTCGAGGAATAAAATTCGCGCACTTAAAATACTTTCGTCGGTTTGAAATATTTTCAAGAAAAGATTGAAACAATTAAAAGTAAACGAATAATATTAAGATTGTTTGGCATTACACATAAAGTTTTTCTGGTATTCTAAATTTTATTCATATATTTCGAAAAAAGTCTTATTCAGAATAAAAAGGAAAATAAGAATTACCTTTTCACCACTAAAATTATGCAAAAGCTTGAAAATCTACAAACTCCAAACCAAAATTAATTCAATTAAATTCGTTAAATCACATAAAATATCAGTTTTTAGGTTTTCCCACAAGGACAGAACAGAACTTTATGTGAGTTTAACGGGAGCAGTTTTAACGCATCCAAACTATAAAGTAGCTTCAGTTCTTAAGTTAGATTGGTCCTTCGATAACATGCGTATGCCCTAGCATGGCCAAATTCACGAGAATTCGTAAGATTGGAACTCACTCTAACTTGATATTTTTACTGTTTCAATAGTTCCACAGTCTCAATCAGTAGGTTATCTTACTCGCACAGGATTACATAGTGATTTTTTCACATTTGTTGGGACACTAATACTTTTGGGAACAATCTGCCTTGTGGGCTTCAATGGCTTTCAATGGCCGAAATTGAGAATACGGAGATTTACGCACAATTTAAATAAATGAAATATAAAGTCAAGAAAAGCTAATAGATTACACAAACAAGAAGACAACTTCAAACCATTAAAAGTTGGCGAAATGAAAGAATTCTCAGGCTGAAAACAATTGACCAAAATAATCATCAGCAAACAATAATCATTAGAACAAAAAAAGAAGAGGATTACGACCAAATTAGTTAAATAGTTCATCTCAAATAAAACGCAAGAAAACATTAACCAGATCAACAGCAGAAAAATCATAATACGAAAAGCAAACACAAGACGACACTTACGATTATCCCGGTAGGAAAGTATCTGAATTCATTTTGCCGTAATTTATATATGTATATGTATATGTATAAAATATGTATAAAAATGCACAGATGCTTTTGGATTTACCACGGATAATCTCCAAAGGTATCAAAATCTTAGACTCAAAGTAACATTAATGAAAATAACAGATAATTAAACCATAACACTTGCTAATTTCAAAAGTTAGAAATTACCAGATCCTGCTGAGTTCGAAGTAACCTGCAATTGCCGGACTGATATTGAAAGCTGGGTCAAGAAATAGCTCATACGAGTATTAACCCAACATTTTTTCACGTACTATATACGTCTGGTGGAATAAATTATTTTCAATTCCTAATTGGAAGGCCTCTTTGTATTTGCGGCCTTCTGCCGCGTTGAGATTATAACAGTAAATCAACAAAACCCTCCACAACCTTAGGTATATATAGTCTGACCCTTTGATTATATTGCTATCTATTGTCGTGGCAGAAGCATAAATTTGTTACTTTAGGAAAGACGATTTTATTTTTCTTAAAATTACTTCTTTGAAAACTTTGTTTGACTGTTTTGCTTCCTGGGAATTTTTACGCAGATATTTTGCCACTGAAAATTTTAAACGATGAAAAACTTATATATCGTGGTTAGTGTAAAACATGATGTAAGTCTGCCATTTCGAGATATTGTGATTGATGGCCGTAAAATGGAATTCGCCGAACCGGGAAAATGTATATAAAAGTTTTTGTCGCAAATTGAATGTAATTTGTATTAATTTATAGCATATAATATACAAAAAGGGAATAGTTTATGAATTCCGTCTATAAATTACGTCTATAAATTACGGTCCCACATTTGTAATTTCCCTACAGGGATATTTGCATACTAATGCCATACTAATACAGGCGACAGTCATTGGGGCGCCATAATCGCCGGTAATGCGTCGCCTTCTCTTTTTTTCGCCCTCTTCATTTTTATTTTATTTTAATTTTCCTTTTCTTTACTGCTCTTCGTCTTCCGTTAGGAAGAATAGAATAGTAATGACACAACAAAACAACACAGTGGCTCGCTTTAGATGAAAAAAGCAGTTGATAAAAGTGGGAGGAGACAAATTCGCGGAGAACAAAAGAAAAGAAACAGGAAGTGGGAGATTAACCAAACACCCACAAAAGATAAATATCACACAAATTAACAACAAACAAAACAAAAACAAATGGTGGTTTGAAATATAGAAAACATTAGAAAGGCGCCGTCGGGAAGTAAGGATGTTATAGACACTATTAAAACAAAACAACGACAACAACAACAATAATAATAATAACTGTATATATTTATTAGACAGCAAAGTTACTTGACGAAAACATAATAAAATCATCCACGTGCCTGTTGGTCGCTAAGTGCTTCCCCCGGGACAGAAAGCAAAAGTAAATTGTTGAAAAAATAGATACGAGTACACCATGTCAAACACGACAATAAAAATGTGGTCGACAACAATAAAATCGGGCACGAGCGAGTTCAACTTGACGCCGAAATTTGTGCACCCTACACATGCCCCGATATTGAATTTTATGATTAAATATAGGCGGTTACTGATGACTTTTATTTCACTTGCAAGTGCAAAATTAAGGTAATCATCATTTAAACCTTTTTTCATTCTGTAAACCTTTTCTGCAGACCTCAAAAATTTGATAGCGGGAGAAACATAGAAATTTTATGGGCGGTAACATTGCTTTAAAATATCTACGGCAATATAAATATTCCTCGAATATCATTGTCATATTTTGTTATATAAATTTTCATATGCTCAATTTTTCTCCTTATGTTTTCTCCTTTCTCATTTTTTCCGTAATTCATTAAAAATATGGCAGAACAAATTATGTGATCTCTCGAGTGTAGGGTACCGAAAAATAAACACTCAAAGTCAACAACAATAAAACAATTAAGAAAAGGAAACAAGAAACGGAAACGGAAACCAGCGCGGTACATATTTTGACTTTTATTCAGAAAATGTAACACAAACGTAATTTAATTTCATTTAATTGTAACTTAATTGTAAGCGGTGGTGGTTATGGTGTTCATATAATTTTGTTGTTATTGCTGCGATTATTGCGGTTTATGCACGGAGAGCCCGTTAACCGCAAGTAACAAGCAAACAATAACAAAAAACACCAAAATTGGTTTCGATATATTTGTGAAATTAAATTGATAAATGTTAGAAAATAAATATTTTGAGAGTCCAATGAAAATAAACAGAAAAAGTTACTTTTAAATCGAAGATAAACTTAAATTTGCTAATTGTTCAATAAAATCGTAACATTTTTAGGTTTTAATGAAAACGTATACATAAAATCCTCTAATAGTATCGTATGATACAAAGCAAGTCGTGACTATTAGTTTTGAAGCTCGTTGGTAAGTTTGTCAATAAGCAGTTCCGTTAAAGGATTCTCTTAGAATCACAGAATATGTATATTTGAGGCAAATGAAACGTTGTCTGGGCAGTATTTTTGGAAAAATGAGCATCGAAGAATCCTTCATTATAAGAGTTGTTAGAGTAATCATACTAAACGTATTGAAACCTATATTGAAATTCAGAAATAGAAATCCAATACGAGTGGAATATATGTCCACTATACGAAATATTTAATATCCTGACTATTCAGTGATTTTTTTAAACACAAATATTGCATGTCTTTATTGAAACCTTTTTGAACAGTAAACATTTGCAATTTTGTGTTCTAATACAACTGGATTGATAAATATATTTTAAAGAATTCAATTTCAATACAATACAAGCATACGAAGGTACTCTTGAAATTATATGGAATAATGGCAATTTCTGTGTAAAGAGATATCGATAATATGTAACACACCCCGAAGCCTTAATTCACATTTACTTAGAGAAACATTCTCTTTAAAGTTATTTAACGATACCCTAAAAGGTCAATTAAAAAGTGTAACACTTATATTTCGTATTTTCCTTTAATTAGTATGCAATAATTTATGCGAACTACGACATGAAAATCACGGAAAAAGGGGAAAATCTTTAATCACTGAAAATTTATTTGCAACGATGAACACTAAAAAATGTAACAGAGTGGAAATTTTTCTAGAGTATCACTGAAGCATAAAATCCTTAACATATTAACACATTTTTCCTCACACAAACATACACCACAATAACATCACCATCCGCACACGACTACATACAAACCCGCACTCAGGCACACGTACATTCAAAAGAAAGCAAACACACTTTTACAAATGAGAGCATGCAGCATTTGAAATAAAATGCTTGCAATATTATTAAAATATTTTCTTATCTTCGTAACAATTATTTAAAAATCTGATTAAAGAAGACATCATTATCAAAATTTTACTTCTTGATTTTAGGCTGCTCAATAAATTACGTAATTTCTTTTAGGCAGCATTTTAGTCTTGCATACTGTCAGGCGCGCTACTAATTCAATTTAAATGAAATGTTTCTTTTTCTGCAATGTACGTCGATAATCGAAGTCTTTCCAAACCCTCTGTGTATACCAATATAATCACTTAGCCGCATACTTCACGCTACAGACGTAAGTATTGCATCATAAAATTAACTATGCCTATGCACGATCTCTATACGGACTGCTTTTTTAAAATATGAAGCTCTTACCGCAATTGCAGTAATAACAGGAAAGTGAACAAGAATTGCAGGAGAAGTAATAGTGGGCCGCCTTATTATTAAATATACCCTAATCTGGCTGAGCCATTTTCCATCTACATGCAATGACTATTATGTAAATAAATTAATTAAATATTTAATATTCACCGATAGCGCTGAGGCAAAGGACAGGCGGAAGTGTAGAAATAGTGAAGAAACTGTGCGACCACTTTTTCCGGACGTTGTTACCTTCTGGAGGACAGCTTGGAACTTTTATTGTCGTGGCTCTTGTAGACTCGTGTCTCGTGCCTGCTTACTATTATTGCTGCTGCCACTGCGATTATAGTCGTCGTCGAAACAGATCTGTATGTTTGTCTCCTGCTTTGCCGTCCGTGAAGTGTTTGTCGTGTGTGGGTGCGTGTGTGTGCCTGTGCCTGTGCGCGTTACTATCTCTCCCTGTGTGTGTTTTAAAATTAACAAACTCAATAGTTTGCAGTTTTTGGGTACTATAATTTTTTGCACTTTATTAATATTATTTCTTCTTATTTTTTCAGTCACTTGAAGTTGATTCTTGTGGATGCTGCTTTGTGTGTGTTTGCTTATTGAACACTTTTATGCCTGTCTTTTCTGTCTGACTGCTAGCGTGCAGTAGATCGGTCTGTTGGTTGTGCTGCGCACTCTTATACAAGACACAACTGCCTCAAAACTAAACTAAACTGAACACATGCAATGAGCCGAGTGTTGTCGTCGCTGTCGTTGACGTCGTCGCGCACATTTTCACGAAGCTCCCATACTGCTCTCCATAACCTCTTCTCCTTCTTCTCCTCCCCCAACATTTTCGTTTTTCATATGAATGGAATATTATCGGAAAGAAGGTGAAGGTTCATTACATTGTTATTGTTGTTTTTAATGTTTGAGTGTAAAGGATGGGAGAGAGGGATATAGACGATTTCTAACATCAAAGACAAGTAATGTTTCTCTTTCTTCCTTTGTCTCACATTGCGGACTCCAAGCTCTCTTCATCATTTTATCTCTATCGTTTTCTCTCTCTCCCTCTAAGCACGATTGTCCAAATTGTTATCACCATAGTCCTGACGATTGTAGTTATTCTCGTGTACGTCGCTTCTACATAGCATACTTTTAGGAGAGTAGTAAAATAGCATGCAGTATAATTGATGAGAGCGAAAGAGACTTGTGCATACGGAAACAATAAGAATTGAATGAAATTTGTGAGAGCGCGGATTTGTGCATGTAGAAGCAATAACGGGAATGAGTAATACTCATTGAGTGCCAAAGCATTCGCTAATTTTTAGGTCTCTTTTAATTTTTCCTTTATTTTCTCATGGAATGAATTATTTATTAGAATTGAACTAATTTTGTAATTCCAAGATTCGCCGAAATTATTACTTCTTATTATTGCCTTCCAATCCTTTTCGACAACAATTGATAAGTGTCATTATTTCGATTCCATACTAAAGTTTCGAGGGCACTGTTAGGCCGTTTTTACTCTCAAATATTTATTCAAAATATAAAGACACCAAGAAGAATGCGTATTTGCTTGTTATAGAAATCATTCAAATCAAATAATAAATAAATATAATGTAAACAAGGGCAAATTTCAAATGATAATAAAAAAGATAGGAAATAAATTGAGAAAATGTTCTATAAATATTTCAGTATTGTTTTGGTTTGGCTTGAAATATAAATTTTATATCCTTATCAACTTAACCTCTTTCCCGTACTTGTAGGAAGAGAAATAACCATTGCATACATTCGAGGACGTAAATGCGTCTGCGTAATGAGCAATAGTATAGAAGTCTCTCAGAAGAAAAGAGACAGCTTAAGAGAGGAAGGCACGAACATATCATGATAAGAATGCAGTGGCGCATCTTGGGGATGTTTATTGATTTGAAATTCCCCAAAACCCCAAAATTCCCCGAAAATGAGGCAGAAACTTCCAACATTATAGGAGAATTTGAACCCACTTTCTTTAACAACTGTTTCAATTGATATTAACCTTTTTTTATTAATTTCCCGAAAAACAAATTATTGAAGTAATTTTCTAAGAAAGCTAACTTGCTTAACAGAAAGCAAACATCCTCCTTTAGTTTTCATTTTCATTCGAAATTTTATATTTCTGAACTGGGTGAGTATTCTCTTCCTTACAATACTTCGAATCATTTTGTAGTTGTTATTGTTGTAGTTACTTTCATGCGATATTTGTCGTATACTAATACCAAATCAATTCAGCTATAAAACACTTCATTGTCGTATCAGATGATTCCATTCGTTCCAATTCACATGTAAATTCTTGAATTGAAGCAAATGTGTTAGTTCGATTATTGATCAATAGCTTCATACATTTCCATATTATACACTAACACATCTACCATCTTACATCTTGCTATCTCTCACACTTCCGTGAACTCTCACATGTAAATTCGAATTGATGGCATGATGAATAACTATTTGTTATAGTCATTCTTCACTATTTGAGCCACTAAAATGTTGCCCCTATAGCTGCCAATAAGCAAAATGCACTAACCACCAAATCAACAAAACCAATAAAACAAACAACTAAAAAGTCAGGGACGCAGAAAAGGGGAAGGAAACAAGGAATGCATTATTGGAATAGCTCTTGACAAAACGAAACATCTGCGTGCCATTCAAACCCAAAATAACGGAAGCTATTTATTTTGGAACGCTTTCTCTTTATCCGTTAGTAACCGCAGATATTTATGGAATTGGTTCATTGTTTTATAAAATTTGAACTACAATCATTCTCATAATCAACTTCAGATTTTAATTGAAGAACTTCAATTAATGCCTGTTTTATTCATAATTCTACGATATAACGTGCCACGAGAAACTATCTCAAACATCAGATTAAGTAACTCACCATAAACCAACCCACTTTTTCACAATTT